>JBBPEB010000002.1:310000-910000 GCA_039096225.1 Blastocystis sp. Blastoise
TATATTAAATATATTAATAATAATATATATATATATATATATACCCTCCCATGGCATTAGGAAGACCAGCATTTGGATAGCAATGTAAGCAGCATTCAGCTATATGACTTAATCGTTCTAAAAATGGTTTCATAAGAGGAGCTCCAAGAGAACAATTGAGGCCTATAGCTATAGGATTACAGTGTTTTGTAGATATATAGAATGCCTCAGGGGTCTGACCAGATAAATTACGACCTGATATATCGACTAAAGTACAGGATAATATTATAGGAGGCAAATAATCGTGGGAATCAGACCATTTCTCAATAGCATAAAGAGCAGCTTTCGCATTTAATGTATCAAAAACAGTTTCAACCTACATATAATAATAAGCATATATTAATAATACTACTATATATATATATATATACCATAAGTATATCTACTCCTCCTTCCATAAGGGTCTCAACTTGTTCATAATAAGCATCTACCTATATATATATAAACATATATATATATTACATATATATACATATAATATATATTACATATATATATAAACATATATATATAAACATATATATATAAACACATATAATATATATATATATATACTAGTTGATCAAAAGTGATATTTCTCTTCGACGGATCTTCAACATCAGGAGAGAGAGAAGCTGTCTTGTTCATGGGACCTATAGAACCAGCAGCAAAACGAGGACGAGAAGGAGTTATTTGAGAATACTTCTTACATGCTATAGATATTTATTTAAGTAGTCATAAAATAACCAAGATACAAAAAAAAAACAAAAAAAAAAGGTATTTCATACAAAAACAACTTCATATATCTATATAAACATCATGAAATACCTTCTTTGCAAGATCTAGCAGCTTTTAAGTTGATTTCACGAACATAACTTTCAGTTCCATAATCAGATTGAGGAACTCTTGTTCCATTGAAAGTATTTGTTTCAATAATATCACTACCAGCTTCAAGATACATTTCATAAATATCACGAATAGCTTGAGGTTGTGTAAGATTCAAAAGCTCATTATTTCCTTTGACATTACATTTCCAGTCTTTGAATATCTCACCTCGATAGTCATCTTCAGTAAACTTGTTTTTCTAGAATAAAAAAATGTGAATTTAATACTTAAAAGATAGAATTCAAATAATTACTTGAATCATAGTTCCCATCGCACCATCAAAAAACATAATATGATCACTCATTGCTTTTATGAGATAGTCTCGAGTAGACATCTCACCATTAAGATACTTTTTTGTTATTTCTTCCATTTCTATATATAGAGATCACGATTCTAGATTGTTTCGCAATATTAATTTATCAAAACAAGTACTTTACAGAAACCTTTGAGTCAATCAAAACGTTATCCTTTAAAACGGAAAATTACAACTTTTCCAGTATTTGAAACCATTAAACCACAATTCTAATTCTTTTTGCTAGAAGAGACAAATGACATACTTATAATACAATTGAATATATTCATATGAAAATCCATTACTAGAAGCATCCAAACAAACGTTATTGAGACGAAATTAACAATATACGATGATCATAATTGCACTGTTATGTTACATAAGTATATTGGATATATGGTAAATGGTAATTTATTAATGGATTCAATTGTTATAGCTCATTATGAACTGCTATTAAACATTTTCGCGTCAAAAGTCGATAGTTATTCTTCTTAAAATATCTTACAAGTGTGTGTAATAATATATTAATGATACCAAGTAGGTTTAAAGAGTTATATATATTTATTTTATGAACTCATTAGGAAATAATCATGTCTTAGGGTTTTCTTTTTACGTTGTATGAGTGATAGATAACTTTTTAAAGCATGACGGATTATTTAACTACACTATTTTATAGACAAGAAAGTGTATTTCTCGGATTTCTTTGTCATTTTTTAATAGAGGCCATGAAGTATTTGCTAGAAACTCACTCCTATTTCATATATATTATTTTAGATGATTATGATGAATATAACAATAAATAATGAATGATTTAATAAATGGAAAAAATAAAAGAATTGCCAGCTGTGGGGTTTGAACCCACGCATGCGTTCGCATAAGGGATCTTAAGTCCCCCTCCTTGGACCACTCGGACAAACTGGCTTGTTCTGTTTTTTGAATGATGTCTATTTGTATGAATTCATACTGGTTATCAAAAAATGTAAAAAGAATCACCAAGGGTTAGTCTCGACCTTTTGAACTTCTTAGAGGAAGTCACTGGTAAATTTAATACCTTTATTGTCAAGTTATACTAAATTGGCTTAAAGGATATTTTCTTTTTCTTCTATTTAAGATGAATAAAAAGAGTTTCTTTATAATATTTCTTCCTTTTTCTTGTATAGTTTTCAAGCATATAAACTATTTAGTTGTTATAAAATTTATTATATATTATTTTCATATGAATATTAAGTTTTTTAATGATAATATAAACAATAACGTTGTCATAGGATCAAAATAATATATTAGATAAATAATAAACGCGTTTAAACTAATTCTAAACTTTATCATATATTCAATATTAGTATTATATTATTGAACAAAGAGCAAATGCCTTCATTTCTAATTATTTATTTGGTAGATTTAGCTTGATTTAGTTATTTTTGAATGACAAAAATAGTATAGCAATATTTAATGCAATTATTTAAGATATTTACAGAAATAATAATTGAATTTTGTTAAAACTCTCTTGTTAATCAAGAATTAATTATTGATCACTATGGACATTTTGTGTTTTTTTGACCCTATTTCCCGTAAGAGAAACAACAAAATGACTGGGATTTTTTAATCAAAAATACGTTGGCCTAAACTCGAGAAAAGAGTGTCCGCCAACTTGTCAAGTTTCTCTCTTTTTGACGAGAAAAACTTAAAAATAACTCTACAAAATATATTGTTTATTTATATAATCATAGACATTCTAAATATTGACTATTTTACAGTGTTTTATGATTTAAAATGACTGTTTAAAACCAAAAAGACTTTAATTTTTTCTCTGAAGTCTATAATTCAGGAATGGATTACATGAGTGACAAATTTTTTAAAGTTGTGTGTTCTCTGAGTGATGTATTATCATTTCAATCATTCTCGTCAAGTCCTTTTACAATAAAAACCATTATACAGCCTAAACCAAAACACACCTAAAAATTTCTTCTTTTTTATTTCCCAAGGAAAAAACAATAAAATGACTTGACTTTTTTATTCATCATTTTTTAGCCTAAAGACGACAACATTTCTTTCAGCCAACTACCCTAGAAAGTCAAAACAATTAAAAATTCAAAAAAGAAAAGTAAAACGGAAGCTCTTGTTTTTGTTTATTGATTATCGTCATTAAACCTGTTTTTAAAAATATGACTTTAGAATATCATTCAGGACTTGATTTATAGTTCAGGGTATCGTTTTAAGGTTTAAAATAGCTTTTTTGAGAGAATTCATAATTATGTCCTAAACCAAGAGGAGTTGTGTGTTTTTATCATCTCTGTTGTTAGATATGTGTATACACAACATACTCAGCTTCACATAATTGTTTTTCTTGCTAGTCAAGATTTTTCACTCATTTTTAAATATTTGATTTTTAGTCTCAAAAGTGGTATAGAGTCTCTATACATGCCTGTAAGAATCGTTTTTAATACTAAAAAGTCAAAAATATTAAAGAAAAGTGACAGTGAAAAAAGGAGGGAAAAAATACTTTTTTTGAGTTTCTTGATATTCCCGCAAAAATGATTTTTCTTTTAAGACCTGAATACACCCATACGCTATTGAGCCTATTAACTTAGAAAATATTTTCATTTGTTACTTATTTTCTTTATTTTTATTTTATTTTTATTAGCTGTTATTTTAAAAAATAGAAGTTGATTTTAACTTCAGATTATTCTCTTGTATGTATATTACTATTTTTTATTCTTTATCAATATTAACATTCTCCCATTCTCTAGCATGTATAGGTTCCTGCTCGTCCATGGTTATAAGAGTCCTCTTCAGTCCATGTCAACAACGTCTATGATGTCAAACTACTTTCAAAGTATATATGTATTTATTTATTTTTATAATTATCTCTAATTTTTTTCTTTGTTATATTTTTAAGTATTATATAATAGAGTACTTATCGTATATTCATTCTATCTATTATTAGCTTTCTTTTTGTTTTTTCTTAAATTAGAATCTAATTCATTTTATTATTTATTTTCATTATTTTTATATTTTTATTTATTATTATTTATTTATTTAGGTTGTTTTCTACTGTTTCTGTTGGTTATCTTTCCCTATGACTCAACATCACCAAATTCATTTTTTTCTATTAGGTATGTTTATTTATTTATTTATTTATTTATTTATTATCTAGTTCTTCTTTATTTCTTCTTCTTACACAAAATGATTCCTTCTTCTCTCTTCTTCATTTTCTTCCTTCTACACTTTTATCTCCTTATTTCTTCATCTTCTTTCTTTATTACTTCTTCCTATGCCTTGTCTCCAGCCTATATCCTTGTCTCTCCCTTTGATTCATTATCTTCCTCAGATCTTCATTTTTCTTTTATTTTTTCTTCTATCTAAATTCCTTTATTTTTCTTTTTTTTAATTATACCTCTCTCTTATCTTCGCTTCCCTTTTATATCACTCTTTCATTACTCTTTCTTAATCACTATTCTATTTACATTGTATTTCGTTATGTCTTTTTCTTTTATCCTGTTATCCTCTTCTCCTTATTCTATACTTCTTTTTCCTCGACATGTATTAGTGTATACCCTCCTTTTCTTCCTCTTCCTCTTCTTCTTCTTCTTCTTCTCCATATAATTCTTTGCTTTTTTCAGATCTTCATCTTCTTATTTATATTTATATCACTATTTATTATATATATAGTTCTCTTCTATTATTTGCCTTCCTCCTCTTCCTTCTTTCTATTCTTCTCATACTTCTTCTCTCCTCCTTCTGATTCCCTTTTTTTTACTGCCCTATTTTCCTTCTTTATCTTCCTTCTCTCCTCTTTCTGTATAATTCTATCTCAATCTTCCTTCTCTCCCTCTCTATTCTCGTATCCATCTTTATCCTTATTCTTTTTCCATTTATTTCTCTCTGTCCCTGTCTATTTTATCTTATATGTCTCTTTCTACCTTCTTGTTTCCTTTTATATTTCCTTCTATGTCTCCTTTTCCACTTTATATCTACTTTTTTTTCTCTCTCTCCTTCTCTCTATTATTATATATTCTTATGTTCTAGTTATCTATTTTCTATTTTTATTTCTATCCTTTCATTCTCTATATTGTTATATCTACTTCTATTTTGTCTCTTTTCTTCTATCTTAATCTTCTATTTAATCCTTTTATTTCTTTCTATATATCTATATCTTCTTGTCTCTAACTTCTTTCTTAATCTCTTTTATATCCTTCTATTTCTCCTTCTATCTCTCCTTCTTTCTCCTTTTCTATTTTCTTCTAACCATCTTTTTTCCTATTTTTCTCTTTCTATCCCTATTATCTCATTCTCTATCTTCTTCTATATTCTTCTTCTTTCATCTTCTCTCCTTCTTCCTTCATCTTTCAATTTCCTTCTCTATCTTCCTTTTATCTCAGCTACTCCTTCTGTCTCAATCTTCAGTCTTTCCTTTTCTTTCTCTTTCAACATCATTCTATCTCTCTGTATTCCTATATTTCTCTTCATATTTCTCTATCCTTATCTATCTCATTCTACCTCATTTATGTGTCTCAATCTCATTCTCTATTTCCTTCTATTTTCTCTTATCTACTTATATCTTCGTATATTTCCTTATATCTACGTATATCTACTTCTCTATCTTATTATATCTCCTTCTAACTTAATTTACTTCCTCTTCTTCTTTTTCTCCTTCTATCTCCTCTTCTATCTCCTCTTTATTCTCCATCATCTTCTATCTACTTCTCTATTTCCATCTACATCCTTCCATCTTACTACATCTCAATCCGTTTTCTCTCCTTCTATATCCTTTTATATCCTTTTATCTCTCTTTCTCTCTTATCCTATTTATTTTTCTTATTTCTATCCATTTCTATCTACTTTATCTTCTCTATCTCATTCTATTGTATCTATATCATTCTCTTATCTTTCTATCTCCTTCTATTTTTAATCTTTTCTATCTACTTCTCCTTCTCTATTTCCTTCTATTCACTTCTATATACATCTCATTCTTCAAATCATTCTATATTCTTCCCTTCTTCCTTTTAACTCTTGCTATTTGTTTTTATTTTAATCTACTTCTCTCTTCCCTCAATCGACTTTTATCTACTTCTCCTTCTCTGTTTGATTCTATCTCCTCTCTATCCATATTTTCCTTTTTATTAATATTTATCTCCTTCTCTATATCTTTCGGTATTCTTCTATCTCTATCTATCTATCTATCTATCTATCTATCTATCTATCTATCTATCTATCTATCTATCTATCTATCTATCTATATATCTATCTATTTATTTATCTCAATCCCCTCTCCCCTTCTATATATTTTATTACCTTCTATGTCTCTACCCTATTTCCCGTTTTCTTTCTGTCTCTTTCTTCTCTCATATACTATTGTTCTATCTTTTCTTTTTTTATTCTTCTTTTTTTCTTCTTTGTTTTTTCTATTATACTTCTTTATCTTGCTTTGTCTCTCCTTCTCTCTATGTCATTCAAATTATAATTCTCTCTATCATTCCCTATCGTTTTCTTTGTATGTATTTTTCTTTCTAATTTTTTTCTATATAAATTTATCTTTCTTGATATTCACTTCCTGCTCCTTTTTTCTCCCTTCTTCGTCTCATCTTCTTTTCTTCGTCTTCCAATTCTATCTGTTTTCCTCCTCCTTCTCTATCCTTCTCAATTCCTCTCTACCTATCTTTATATTCTTTCTTTTTTATACACCTTCCCTACTCCTCTATTTCTCTTTTTATCTTTATTCTTGTATCTATTTTTATCTTATTCTCTATTTCATTTGATTTCTTTTGTATATCTCTCATTCTATATAGAATTCTATCTCTTTCTATCTAATTTCTTCTTTATGTCTCTCTTTTCTTCTTTCTTTCTATTCATCTATTAGTGTATCTATCTATTTATATCTTTGTATTTTTTTTTCTCTCTATCTATCTATCTATCTATCTATCTCTTTTATTTCTTTATATCTTTCTGTTTCTCTATATATGTTTCTTGTTTATTCTTCTTTTCTTTTCTTTCTCTTCTTCTTCATTTTCTTGTATATCTTCTTCCTATTCTTTATCTTACTTTTCTTTCTTTTTTTCACCTCCTTCCTTGTCTCTTCTTCACATTCATCCTCTTGTTCTCTTATTAATCTATTTATTCTTTCTTATCATTATTCTATTTATTCTTCATCTTCTTGTTGTCATTATTCATTTCCTTCTTCTTATTCTTCCTTATCTTCCTTATCTTCTTATTCTTCTTCCTATTCTTCTTCTTCTTCCTTATCTTCTTCCTATTCTTCTTTTCTTCTTCTTCCTTATCTTCTTCTTATTCTTCCTTATCTTCCTTATCTTCTTATTCTTCTTCCTATTCTTCTTCTTCTTCCTTATCTTCTTCCTATTCTTCTTTTCTTTTTCTTCTTCCTATTCTTCTTTTCTTCTTCTTCCTTATCTTCTTCTTCTTCTTCCTTATCTTCCTTATCTTCTTCTTCTTCTTATTCTTCCTTTTCTTCTTATTCTTCTTCCTCTTCTTCTTCTTCTTCCTTTTCTTCTTCCTCTTCTTCTTTTCTTCTTCTTCCTTTTCTTCCTTATCTTCTTCCTATTCTTCTTTTCTTCTTCTTATTCTTCCTTATCTTCTTCTTATTCTTCCTTATCTTCCTTATCTTCTTCCTTATCTTCTTCTTATTCTTCCTTATCTTCCTTATCTTCTTCCTTATCTTCCTTATCTTCTTCTTATTCTTTATCCTCTAATCCTCTTCTCTTCTGCATTCCTTATTATTATAGATCTCTATATATCTATCTTTGTCATTTATTATAAATTATTTTTCATTTTTTTTATTAATCTCAATAATTAAAGACCCTATCTCATTTACTTTATATTTCTTTCTCTTTTATTCTTTTTTACTTCTTTTCCCTTCTTCTAGCATCCTTTTTCACTTATACATATATAAATATATCCTTACACATCATACTGACTCATTATTCCTACTATTTTACTTTCATTTATGTATTTTTATTCTATATTATCCTTAAGCTTATATTGGTAAGTATCTATCAGTTTATGATAGAAAACAGGTTCAATTCCTGTCTTAAGGTCAATTACATAACTAATTCTTTATATATAGGTATCAATAATTATATTATATTAATTTTTTCAAAAATTATCTATTCAAATAGATGAAGATAAATTAGATCAATTACTATTTTTTCTTTACATATGTATTTATTTCATCATTGAATGCATTGATAATATATAGATCAATCAAAAATAGCATTCAAAATAATCTTTTTAACAAAAAGAGACACAATAACATTCAATTACTTCTTAAGTGTATTATAAAACAAAATAATCTTCTCAAAAGATTATTCAAGTCGTTTTATAATGAGTATATGTGAAAAATTAGTTTAGTTCAAAATAATAATTCTCATTTTTCAAAATTATATTATCAAATGATTCTGCGTAATTTTTTTTTCATATAACCACTATACCCTTTTACACAAGAAAATAATCATTTAAATACATTTTTAAGTTGATAAACAATAAATTAAGAATTTATTCTTGTTAAAAAACAAAATTCTTAGAAAATATTACTAGAATCATACAAATAATCAATGCAACTATTCAATTATACACCTTTAACGTGATTTAAGACAAGTCATAAAAATGGAGATTCTCAATATTTTATATTTTTTAACTAATTGATATTTTAATAACTTTTAAACTTCATTTAAACACTAAATATGTAATATAATATGTTTTTGTCATTTTCGAAATTAGAATATGTATTTCAAATAATTTTAGTTTTACTAAAAATCACTTAAAATGAATACACAGAGTTTGTAGACAATAAATAAATTATGAATAAAACTATATATCGATATAAGACTTTTTTTGACAAAAAAGTGATTTTTGCATTTGTTTTATAATAAACTATCAACACGACTCCGACTATTCAACTAAAAATATATAAAATATGATTTTTGTTTGTTTATACGTATATTTGATAATAGTAAGTCCTTGAATACTAGAAAAAGTTCTTGCTGAGTAATTATAAAATACTATTTTGATTTGTTTTTGATATTATTTAAATGAAAAACACTATTTGCATGAAAAAATGCTTACTCTATGTATTTCAAGTCTATTTAAAGGTATTAGAAGACTTTAACTTGATTCCAATTATTGCTTTAATTCACTTTTAAAATGTTTTTACCACTCTCTTTGTCATATTATGATAACAGATTAATAAAAAATCGGGACAAATACATTAAAAAGATAATATTTCATAACATTTTTCGACTCTAGACCTTTTTATCTTCATTTTCTTTATTTTATAATTTTATTGAAGATATGTGATAAAACTGATTCTTTAAATAATGATTCAGGCAATCATTCTGGATTATATAAATGACTTTTATTCTGGAAATAGAAGTTTCAGAGTCTTCTCTATAAGTCTGTATTGTAACCTATATTTATTTTTTAAAAGACTTATACTTACTGAGTGATACTAAAAATAATTTTGACAATTAAGGATAAAAATCACTCTTCCATAGTCAAAACTGATTATAAAATGATATAATGATAAATAACTATATAATTCTTTAAAATAAAACAATTTTTGTATTACTTATGATAATTATGATAAATTGAAAATAACAATAACAATATCCATTTTCCTCATAGAAATAAAATTTTTCTTTCTCTTTTATTCTTAACCATTCATTTTTCTTATGATGAAGATTCTCTATATTTAGTAGATATGAGATTATTCATGTTTATTTTCATTATTTCAGCTATATCTTCTAAATTCCTATTACACCCTTTTATAACAAAACAAAATGCTACATGACTTATCACATATTTATTTTATTATATCTTATATGATTAATATGATATATTATTAAATTTTATTTTTATTTTATTATATATGATACTATTATGATGGTAGGTGTTTGCTGTTTCTTTATATTTTATTTTTTCTACTCTATTCATTCATTTTCTATAGTAGCTGTCTCTGCTTGGTGTTTTGACACTTGCTGGTCTCCTTAAACGTTCTGGTCCTTCTTGTGTGTGGTCGTGGCTCTCTTATAGATGGGTTCTTTAGGTCTAGAATGGAAGGAATCAATGTTAAAAGAAGGTATATATCATCTATATTATCTATTACATATTATATAACTAACCCCACTTTATATTTATATAGCATTAATGTATATATTTATATTTTATTATTCTATATTAATTTACTTTATTATATATTATTATATTATATAACTTACTCTATCTTTATATAGGTTTCCAGGGGTTCCGTTGCTGTCGTTGTTGTTAATTGGAGAGAATGGTTTATAAAAAGTATATATATATATTTAATTATATTGTTTTATTCATTATACTATTTATCATATATCTTTTATAGGATGGTTCTTTGTCTTTGATTCCTTGCCTGTCTTGTAATGATTAGAAAAGGTATATATTTTTTATTTTATTATTATTTTAAAATGTTATATATATATTATTATTAGTAATACTTAACTAATATCATCTCTTTATATAGGTTGGTTAGGCTTAAATGCAAATTAAAGACTGAAACTGTCCTGGTTGAAATATTATAAATTAAATATTATATATATTTTATTATATTATTTATTATATGTTTTATTATCTTTTTTTTATATATTTATTATTATTGTTTTCTATTATTTGTTTTTATGATTATTTGATAATATTTAATTTGTTTGTTTTGTTATATCGTTTATTATTACACCACAAAAAGAATAAAAAAAGCCAATAAATGAAAAAATAGAGAATATTTAAAACCATTTTTATTCGCCAATTATTGTTTTAAGGTGCGTCATACTTTTGCACTGCTTTTCGATTTTATAAAATCACTGAAACTCTGACAAAAAATTTCACTGCTCACCACTGGGGAAACCAAAGCAAAAAAGTCGTTGGACCTTTTGTCAGCTACCCTTTAAAATTTTTTCACTGCTCCACCACTGGGGAAACCAAACAGAAAAATCAAATAACCTTTTGTCAGCTACATATTTAAAAATTTTCACTGCTCACCACTGGGGAAACCAAAACAAAAAAGTCGTTGGACCTTTTGACAGAAACCTGAAAAAATGTCCATAGTGGATGAGTATATATAAATGCATAGAATATATGTTTATTAAAAAACAAAGTTAGTAATATTGAAATAAAGGAAAAAAAACAATTAAATCTATTTATTATATAAATAATTTAATAAAAAAAAAGTTGTTTACACAGTATGTACTAACAGCACAAAAGTCCAAAATAAATATATTTTAGTATACAAAAAATAAATGAAAAAATAAATAAATAATACAATATTAGATAAAGAATTTCATATATAATAAATTTATTCTTTGAATGCAGCTTTTAGAACATTTTTATATACTTTTTCTTCATCTTCATATATTTCTGTAAAGAATGTTTTCACTTGTTCTGGATCTCTATAAATTATATATATATATATATATATATATATATATATATATATATATATATATATATATATATATATATATATATATATATATATATATATACTGAATAGCACTTAATTCTTCACGATAGAAACGACCTAATCGTTTTTTTACCTATATATATATATTATATATATATACATATATATATATATATACACTAATTCTATAGTTTTTATATTCTGTTTCATTATCTGTATCAATATAATATAATCTTAAAATATCATACACACGCTTTACTTGATCTACAGGGCATAATAATAAAGAAGCAGCTTGTTGATATTCTTCATTTGTTCGTTCTCCAGACCAGCCATTAGATATACCTTCTTCTTCTTTATATAAAATATGTTGTTCTTTCATTCTTCGAATATCATATATATCTCTTAACATAACGAAATCTTCACAAGGAGATTCAACAGTAACAATATAATTATTTAATTCTTTCGCTAATTTATAAGTTTCATTCATCATTCTATATCCATGACCTTTATATATATATATAATAAGAATTATAGGCATAGTAAATAATATAATATACAAAGAATATACATATATTCATACTATTTAAAGTATAATATATACATAATGAACACATAATGAATACATATATATAATACTAACCAAAATAATATATATATATATATATACCTAGTTTTCTATAGGAAGGATAAACAAACATTTGGCAGATACGAATCGATTGTTGTGGTTTATGAAAGGGATTGGTAAATGTATATATAGATGTATATCCAATAATATAAGGAGGACGAGAAGAATCAGAGGGAATATGATATATAAAGAGAATCTATATATATGTATATATATATATAGGAAAAGTAAAATATTTAGAAATGTGAATTGTATATATATTGTAATATTATATATATACACTCCACACAAATGGGTCTGCTTTCACTGCGGAGGCACTATCAACAAAGAATAATGATAATTTATGGAACTATATAAATAAGAATAATAATAATATTAATAATATAAATGAAATAATAATACGATTAAAAATAAAACATACATAAATAAATAAAAATATATTTATATACCCTTTCAAAAAGATCTTTTTCTGTTTGAGATTCTAATTTGGAACTATACATATAGATATATACATATACATATATATATATATATATATATACATATAAATATATATATATACTAAGTCATAATATATTTCTCATTATTTTTATCATTATATTCCAATCGCTTCTCTCCTACTATCTTATTATCAAATGACTATATATATATAGTAAACTATCATATCATAAATAAACATTAAAAACTAAATATTAATTGATTAAAAATTAATTAAATATTTATATAACAAAAATACATAATTACAAATAAATATATATATATATATAAATTACTTCATATTGATGTATAAAATCCTCCTTATTATTTGTTGATCCTTCGGGTAAATAGGTCGAAAAAATCTTTTTCATCAACTTACGTTCTATATAATAATAATAATAATTATTATTATTATAAATATATATATACAACATAAATATAAATATAATATATATACTTGTATTTGCTGTATCGATACCTTCATGTTTAAATGAATAAAAACACTATATATATTAATAACAATTAAGAAAAAATATATAATTACAAGAAGATTCGTGGCGCATATAGTAATATTAACAGCAGGATTCTTGTATCCTCTTAATATTTCATCTTCATCATAAATCTGATGAACATAATCAGGATGAAATTCTGAATCACGAAATCGATTACCCTTTTTATCCTCACTTATATAAGGCACAACTATAAGCAAGCATAGTGAATATATCTATAAGATAATAAACATTATACCAAGCTTGAAAAGTGTACATTCTTTTCCTTTTGTCTCATATTCACCTTGAGGTTCTGGCTGCTCACCTTCTAAAGTTATACAAATAGTTTATAATATAATGAATGACTTTAGAGATTAGAATACCTTCATAACGAATTCTCTTGGCTGGATACATTTCGTCCATCACCTCTTGAATTACTATAACAGTATAAACACATGATATTCCGTTGAAATATACAAGTTGAATCAATATAGTTCATTCTTTAGTCTCTTCTTAGAATATTTTAAAAAATGGAGGTTCGTTAAGGAAAATTCGCGGGATTTAAATGAGTTTATTTTGTTTTCCTAAAAAATGTATTCATTTACACACTTATAGTTGTGTATAATATTCTCTGTATGTCATCTACATGAGTACAACAATACTAAATGAAATAATGAACATTATATATATAATTATTTTAAAAATGGATAAATGACTTGTAAAGGCACAGTTCTATGTAAAGAAATAAGAATAACTATATTTTATGGGATCATAGAATTGATTTTATTCCTTTTTTGTATGATTTATAGTAAATTTAGATTTATTAACGAATTTTCTTCCAAAAGAAGTTCCTTTTTTAATTAAGACATAAGCAACAGTTCCAAAATAAATAATAAATTGACCTAAAGTAGTTGTTATTGGACAATCTATAAGAATTATAAAGAATTATTTAGAAGAAATAAATATATATATATAGATTTATATTATTACTAAAAATATTGAAGTATTATAATAAAAATTTTTGATTTATGATACAAGTATATATACCTGAATGTGAGAAATAAGTAATAATTGAAGAAATAAGAGCTATAGGCACAAGAATACCAAAAGCAAATTTATTAAAAGTTGAATAAGATTGTGTTTTCATGATTTGTTGGCAGTTAACATCTAATGAGGGTATATAATGACCGCACGTGACTTTGTAGCAATCAATAATATATCCATCGACAAAATTATTTAAATAATAACGAGTTATCGAACATTCTAAATCATCTATAGCACCACGAGTTGTTCTCTTTCCTGTTCTATATATATATATTAACAATAATAAATAGAATCAAATCTATATATATATATATATATATATATAATTACCTGGTAAAATCAGTTTTTTGAGCATTAGTACCTGAATATTCACGGGAAAGTACATTCGCATTATCTGCCCATATATTCTTATATATAGTTTCAAAATCAGCAAAAGGAGAGTTAATAATAATATCTTCTAATTGATCATGAAGCCCGAGTTGAAGGAATATAATACGACGGGCATACAGAGATTGAACTACATTCGTTCCTATATATATACATATATAATATAATTATTATATATAGTTATATATATATAGAGTGATATATATGTATATAATATACTATCAAGAGAATCGACGCAGTTTGTACGGATAACACCCGTTTGAGTGTTAATAACACGACCTTCAGAAGTATACCCATAATAACTGTTATTCATAAAGAAATCAATAGTCTTTAGTACTAATTTGGACAAGTTCTGATATTTCATCTTTGCGCATTCATGATGGAAATCAAACCATTCAAAAGCAATACTATATATATATGGTTATATTATAATAAAGAGGATAATATATATATATAGTTAAATGCAATAAAGAGTATAATATATATATATGGTTATATGATAATAAAGAGGATAATATATATACTTAGCATTTTGTGACTTTAGAATGGCTCGTTCGTAGGCATCACCCAATCGTTGTTGAGTCTTCTTCTTATCAATTAAATTCACACATAACACACTTGTATATCTATATATATATATATATACCATGTTTTAACATATAAAACCACATAAATTTATATACAAACAAATAAAGAATATATATATATATACCTATCCTTTAACATATCCATATGAGTTTTAAATAATACATTATTCTATAGAGAATAATAATAATAATAATAATATATAATATACATTATCTTCAATAATATTGACTTTAGGGTCATATTTCAAGGTAGGTGTTTGAGTCCATTTTAAGGGGATACTACCTCTTATCTATTTATAATAATATATCATAAATATAATAATAATAATAATAATAAATATAATAATATATATAATAATAATAATAAATATAATAACTATAACTATAATAATAACTATAATAATAAATATACTTGAACATAACTATACACTTCTTGGGATGATGTCACTAGAATCTGTTCTGTTTCCACGAAATTAGCTACATCACCATTCTCATCAATCCCGCGGGAATTAAAACGACGACCAATATTATGAATAGTTCTTCTACTAATAATAATAAGTCTAAATGAATGTCCATCGATGACGCACCCTGGCTCAATAGCAATAAAACCGTTAATAACCGTTAAAAGTAAATCATCATATAAAACAGAAGATAACGGCTTAAAACTCTCAATGACATTCGAATTAAACATAAAATATGTATCGACATCGTCGGGATATTTATGAGAAAACTCACGAATCTTAGGACCTTGATCTTGTAATTTTTTTGTAATATTTTCAGTATATGAAAAATAGTAATTATCTATTTTATAGATTGTATAGATCATTTCTACTAGTTGTTTATCGCAATCGTTATCTTCATCAACATAAATTGCATCCTTGCAAGGAATTGGAATCACATTCACTTTCATTATCTTCAATTATAGACATATAGTAAAATTATATATACTTATAAATTCACAATATAATTAAATAAAAAAATTACCTTATAAATAGCTCCACCTTTAGCACCATTTCCGACAAGTTTAGCTTCTTCGACAAAAGCAAGATATAAACCTATAAAATACATTCATAGAACAATAATGAATCGATTATTTGCCATATATAATGATGCTCATAATATACATACGATGAACAAATGAGTAAACTCCAAGAATACCCCAACATTCCTTTTCAGTAGAAAAAACACTTCCATTATATTCCTGAGATTCAATATTAAGTTTCCCCTTCTCACTAGACAAAGAAAGCATTTGACCGGGTTGCTCATCATTCATGCTTATAGCAACTTGAGAACTCTTGATTCCAATAAGGAAATGACTCATTTTCTTTATTATAATCTTCAAAACAGTATAACTTTGTAAATAAAAAATGTTTTTTATTTAAAAATCCAAAATGTTATTTTCTCACGGAAGAATCGAATCGAATACTGAAAATAAAAAATTATCTGGCTACATTTGAATAAGTGTTGTTTGTATTTTATTCTTATTAATTTAATTTTTTTATTAGATTAAATGTTCTTATTTATTTTCTTTAATGATGTTAACCATAATCTTACTTGAAAAACCATTGAATTAAATAAATTATAAATATTTTGTAGGTAGATTCATCATTATCGGCTTGTATTATATAAAGGACGCAAATAGAATTTTGTACATATAAATAAATGAGCCTGTATTTATAGAACTATAGAGTAATTTCTATATGAAAAAAATTATCATTCATACTTTTACTAAATAAAGTATTTAGAAACATATACAAGATCTTATAAATCAATTAAAATATGCTTCTTGCAAAAAAGTGTGTAGAACAAAACTGATTATTAGCTTTTTTTTTTATTAAGTTGTCTACACTTAGATTACACTCATTTATAAAGGAGGCAATATGTGACAACTATAGGAACTTTGTATGGTATTCCAAATCCCTTTTTGGACTAATAAAAATAAAATATTATTTTTTTTACAGTAGTATCATTGTTATTTGAGTTCAATTGATTAACTACAATTCTGTAATGCCTAGTCCAACAACAATTCATTTGAAATCTTATATAAATATTATAAAACAAATTCGTAATTCCAAGATAAAGTCTTCAATAATTTTATGTTTGATTAAAATAAATAGAGCATGATTATCTAAGATATACAAAACACATATTTATGACAAAACAAGGAGATGACGTAATGACATTGCAAAAGTTCGTAAGTTGTTTGTCACCAAACTCTCTGCAAAGTGTATTCATCTTAGAGTATAATAAATAGGAGATTCATACGGAGAATGAGTCATTAAAAAAATATATTTCTGTACATAAGCTGAAAGTAGATGATTTTTTTTGTTTTCTCGAATACAAAATTTTTCAGATTAAAGCTGAAATTAATATTACATATTTTATAAAAAAAATGAAATCCGCGGAATAATCAAGATATGTCTCTATAAAACAAATAATTTTCGTAAAAATATACAACTGTGAATTCCAAAGATTCCTTTAGAGAAAAAGCAGGTGTTTGTATTCGACAGTAGCAAATAAGTAATCACGGTTATTTGTCGATTCTCTCGGGAAGTAGACGATTAAAAACCGGTTTTTCAGTAATTGTTGATGGAAAAAAAGGAAAATGAATAATCGTGACTATTCTAAAAGTATTCTCTGTGAAAAGAAAAATATTTGCGGTTTTTTTGTTGGAAAAGAAAAATGGCTTATTCTTATAAACAGAAAAATTAGGTTATTTTTGGTGACTTTTGTGAATCTCTTCCTATATTAGTTTTACCACAATGGGTAGTGTTTTCTCTTCTATATTCTCTGCTCTCTTCGGTCCTAAGGAATTACGTATTCTTGTTCTCGGATTAGATAATGCTGGTAAAACTACCATCTTATATCGACTTCAGTTGAATGAACCTATTTCTACTGTTCCGACAATTGGGTTTAATGTTGAAACTATACAATATAAGAATCTTACATTCCAAGTTTGGGATTTAGGTGGTCAAACAAGTATTCGTCCTTATTGGAGATGTTACTATCCTAATACTCAAGCTATTATTTTTGTGGTAGATAGTGCTGATACAAATAGAATCAATATCGTTAAAGCCGAATTAACAGCTATTCTTAATGTATGTTTATGTTTATTATACTTATAATGATTATTAGCTTTATTGTGTTTATGTTTATTATATTTTTGTATCTTATCTTTATGTTTATTATATTTTT
Organism: Blastocystis sp. Blastoise; assembly: GCA_039096225.1. NCBI lineage: Eukaryota > Bigyra > Opalinata > Blastocystidae > Blastocystis > Blastocystis sp. Blastoise. The sequence goes on from JBBPEB010000002.1 coordinate 328,434, forward strand.
GTTTCTCATCTTTATTATATTTATTATATTTTTGTTTGTTATTATTTTTAAATACATGTATTTGATGTATGATAAACTATATTATATATATATATATATAGGAAGAAGAGTTAAAAGGTGTCACTCTATTAATATTTGCCAATAAACAAGATGTTGAAGGTGCATTAACAGCTCCTCAAGTATATATATATATATATATATATATATATATATATATATATACATTTTCTAATTATTATTCTTTAAATATTTAATGTTCTTATTCCTTAATAAATATTTCATTATTTTATTATATATATATATTATGTAGTTAACTGAGGCTTTAAATTTAAGTACAATTCGTGATAGAAAATGGACAATCGTCGCTGGTTCTGCTAAGAATGGTACTGGTGTTACTCAAGGATTTGATTGGTATACATATATATATAGTGATATTTTTATGATTTAGATATTATAATTACTTATTATTTTATTTATTATTTTATTTATACAACTTAGTATACTACTATTTATTATCTATATAGGTTAGCTAATGAATTAGCTACAAAACATTAAACTATATTGTGCTATTATATGTCATGTTTTCTTTATTACATTTTTTTATTTCATTTAAATGTAATTAATATTTATCTATGTATGTATCTATTATAACTTTTTCTATAGTATTTGTTTTTTCTCTTTTTAAATATTATTCTTAATTACTCTTTTTTTCTCTTGGAATGTAATTTCATATGTAGGATATTCAATCCACTTTTCTCAATATATCTATTGTTTATATATTATCATGATTTATAAAAATCATTTCTATTTTGTTAATAAAAACAATAATGTGTTCAAGAAAAAGCTAGAGTCATTTTAAAACCATTCAGTATGCTTTGTAGTACATTATTCTGATATTAACTAGTATCTAGACATCATATTCATGATATAATCATAAAAATTGTTTAAGAAACAGTAATTCTTTAAAAAGAGAGTTGTCATTGAGGTTTCTCTCTTTTTGATTTGAACAAAACAATAACCGTGGTTATTTGCATAATTTTCCAAAAAATATAATTATAATCACGATTTTATACCAAAGAATAATACTCAAAACAAACCAATCAAATCATGTATTTATGAAAATATATCATATTATTGGTCAATTATATAACTTTGGAAATATGGAGAAAAAATCTTTTTTGACTGTGTCTTAGTTCTGATTCACTTTTAGTAAAGAGTAGTTTTTTTTCATTGTTATAAAATGTTTTTAGAATTTGATAAAATTGATCCCTCTGTTGTTCAGAGTCAGACAGTTAAGCAGTTTGTAGAAGATTTTCCTCAAGTTGAAATTGTTGACAACAATACACCACTTGAGGATTTTATGGCTGATTATATTACGAAAAGTAATCACACAGGATCTTATTTCTTTATTGATTGTTCTTCTATACTCAGACAATACAAAGAATGGTTTCGTTGGATGCCTAATGTTTATCCACTTTACGGTAAATATATATATGTTTTTTGTTCTGAAATTTCTTGTAGATTCTATTTACTCTATATAATTATTGATAATGATAATTAATATGCATTAATGAACGTCATTGATTAGTATTATTCTTTTCTTTATAGCTATGAATAGTAATCCTTGTCAAGGCATGCTTCGTTTACTTAAAACTCTTCCTTATGTTGGTTTCTCTTGTACAAGTCCAAAAGAAATAGCAAAATTATTTAATTACAACATTCCTAAAACTCATATTTTTTATTCCCATCCAATTAAAGTATTTTTATTTATTTTTTTTTTTAATTTAGTATCACTGATTATTTTTTTAAATTATTATATTTTTATTTTATTATATCTATATTAATTTTTTTTTTTGTTATATCTATGTATTACTTATTTTTTTTAATATATCTATATACATATTATATTTTGTTATATCTATATATCTATATTATTATATATAGTCTCCATTATTCATCCGTCAAATGGGTCAACAAGGCCTTCATATGGCTAAATTTGATTGTATAGAGGAATTAGATAAAATGGAAGAATTATTAGGAGATCAATTTCAACAAGTAGAACTCATATTACATATCTATATTGAAGATAAGTATATATATATATATATATATATATATATATATATTATTATTATTATTCTAATATTTAAAATTATTGTTCATCATAAAGTATATATATATATATATACATATATATAGTTCTACACAAGAGAATGGAATGCCAAAATTTGGTGCTTCAATGGATGAAATCGAAGTTCTATTAGAACATGCTCAAGAATTAAATGCTAATATAAAAGGTGTGTCATTTCATATCGATTATAATTGTGAGAGTTCTTTTGCTTTTGAAGAAGCTGTCCATAGTGCACGTCAAGTATATAGTTATTTTTATATTAATTTTAAAGTATTTATGTAATATAATATTTATTAGTATAAAGTATAATATTTGTTTAGATATATTATTTTATGTACAATTTTTTTTAAATATTTTATATCATTTTATATTATTTTTCTCTCTTTTTTCTAATATATATATGTATTATAGGTATTTGATTTAGGTAAAGATTATGGTTTTACTATGGATATATTAGATTTAGGAGGCGGTTGGCAGGGCGCATCAAAAGATGAGCATATCGATGCATTCCACAAGAGAGCTAGTACATTTCAATTATTATTACATCAATATCATTTTGACGAAGGTATTCATTTACTGGCAGAGCCTGGTCGTTTCTTTAGTGACGCTGCTGCAGATCTGTGTACCATGATAGAAAGTGTGAATGAAGTGAATGAATCCTATATATACCATGTCAATGAAGGTCTTCAAGGAGCTTTTCGAAGAAGAGTGTTTAGTGATGATTTAGATGTATATCCTGAACCTTTAGATATGATAGCCTCTAAGAGTAGACATGCTAGCATTGATATAGAGAATAATAATAATAATAATAATAATAATAATAATAATAATAATAATAATAATAATAATAATAATAATAATAATAATAATAATAATAATAATAATAATAATAATAATAATAATAATAATAATAATAATATCTCAGATAATAATAATAATAATGATAGTTTACCTATAAATATGATTAAAGATCGTTCTTCTAGTTTCTCTTCCAGTCTTGCGCCTTCTTTTGTTATGGACTCAATTTATACCCATCAACATCTATTAGATAACCCTATACATTTACCCTTAATGGATGCAGGGGACTGGCTTCTTTTCCATCATATGGGAGCTTATTCGTTCTCTGTAGCGAGTAAAGTTATGGCTAATAAAGAAAAACTTGTATATTATGTAAAACAATCTTCATTGTAATAGTAGTTATATATATATACACTATATTTATTTTTTTGTGTACTCTATCCCTTTTTATTTTTATATCTTATATTAATATATATATAACTTTATTATGAATTATCTGTATTCTATTCTTTGCCATTTAATGTTTTCATTAGTTTTTATTCGTTTTTTTATATAAAGAATAATTGAATTGTGATTACTACATGTTGCTTATATTATTTGTTTTTTGTTCAATTAATAAAATCAATTTTTTAATAATATACTCTATAATCATAACAATAATATCTTGTCTATTAATCACCACTCCTTTATTAATAAAGCAAAGTTAAAGTTAAATAGTCAACTAATTATAAATAACACAACAGAATCTAAACAACTATTTCTTTCTTCAATAATACTACTTAATTCTTACCCATTTTTGTTTTTAAAAGCTCTGCAAATTCTTCAACTGTTTCTACCATTATATTTTGCCTTTTCATTTGAGGTTCTTCTGAAGTCACATATCTGTATATATAATAATAATATAATATAGAATACAGAAAATAATATAGAAATATATTAGTATATATAGCATATATATAGTAGTATAGACAATTGATAGAGACGAGTAATAAATATTGAATAGAATATCTACTCTATATATATATATATATTCTATTTGTGAGTTAATACATGAAGCGTAATTATCAATTGATTGAATGTCAATTGGCTTCTTTTTGGCTTTCATTATATTGGGAAGTGTTGGATATCTACTCAAATAATTATAATAGACTTATATATATATATATTTTTTTTTATAAATAAAGGTATAATAGAATAGAATCAATAATAGTATATATACCTTGGTTTATTAAGTCGTAAATCTGTTGTTAATACTGCAGGTAATTGTATATTTATAGATCGTAAACCTTCATCAACTTCTTCAACAATCTCTAAAGACTAATATAATTATAATATAAACAATAATAATTATAATAATAATAATAATAATAATAATAATATATAATAGAAGATGTAGTTATATATAAATATAAATACTCGATCTTGTTTAACAGTTAATTTCGATATACACGAACCATGAGGCCAATCTAGCAATCCTGATAACATACTACCTATATAGTATTGATATTATAATTATTATTATACTTTTATTATTCTATTGAATAGTATAACTATAGCTATTATATATTTTATATTATAACTATAGCTATTATATATTTTATATTATAACTATAGCTATTATTATTATATTCATTATTATATTCATAATGACTACTATGAATGATATCATTAGAATTACTATTATTCTTTTACGAATCATATACCTGTCTGACTATTATCGGTATCAATCGATTGTTTTCCCATCAATACTAAGTCAATATTCTCCTATTCATATATATATATATATATATATATATATATATATATATATATATATATATATATATATATATATATATATATATTACATATTTACTTTAAGAACGATTTGTTGTAAAATCTTAGCTACCGATAAAGAAGATAAATCCTTATCAATTCTTAAATTAGTTTCAATTACAATACCTATTTTAAAAGATAATAAAATTGTTAAGAACAAAATAATGTTAGTAATGCAATACCTTTGTCAACACCTAAAGCAAGAGCTTGACGAACTTGCTCAATACATTGTTTTGGACCAATCGACACAGCTACAACTGAAGAACATAATTTCTTCTCCTTTAATCGAATAGCCTCTTCAAGAGCAATTTCACAAAAAGGATTCATAACCATTTTCATGTTTTTCAAATCAACATATTTTTCTGGAGACTCAAATCGTACTTTGACAGCATGATCAAGTACTCTTTTCACTGGAACTAAAATTCTAACTGGATTCATTCAACTTTATAAGGTCATGAAAAAGAAAAAGAAAAAATGTCACTTTTGGAGTTGTTTTTCACTATTAGCATGAACGTTATTGACTCTATACCGAATTATAAAGTATATCTATTAATAAATAAACTGTTGTACATAAAATATGTATATAAAATGAGAAATCATTAACAATTAATCAACAAAGTCGTCTCATTATTAAAATTAATTTGCTTAATTTTGATATATAAAGATGGTTTATAGTATAGAATACATATTATCGTTCTACTAACTATATAGCATCACATAATCAAAATAAATTAAAAAAATAAAAAATGAAAGAAAACAGCTTCATATTTGAGAATAGTCCTGAATAAAAAGAAAAACTTCCAGAAAATAATTTGTTTGCTATTACTCCTTCAATTATGAGTGATAAAGATAATTCATGGCGTGTTCTGAACGATATCGATAAGGATAATAAATATCAAGTAAAAATACGCCTTAATACTCCAGGTCGTTTTTACTTATTGACATTGCTTGCCGTTATTGTTGGTACACTGCCTTGGGTTTTAATTCGAGATACAATGACATACACTCTTGATACGTATATATATGAATTTCATCATATTCATTTGATTGTAGAGTTGACAAGAACAAAGATTATACAAATACCACTTGTCAGCTTTATTATGATATTAGTAATGTTGATCGGACTGCTATAAATTCCCAAAATGCTGGTGGCTATATTTATTATGTGAATTCTGATGTTATTGATCAATATAATTATAATCATAAATCTGATGTATATTCTTATTAATAATCTATGCATAATGAATCTATTCTCACTTATTTAGAAGTATCAAACCGAAAAGTTATATGGAATTTGTACCAATCATTGCCCTCTTAAGAATGAAGTTGTCTGCAATTATGAATACTATGTATAGATATATATAAAATTATTAATGTTTTTTACTGATAATGTATTTTAAAATATTTTTTTTATATATAATATAATAATTATTTTTGTTGTTGATTATTCTATGTATACTCTATGTATATAGAATACTTATCCTATTCCTTCTCGTACTCAGATGCAGGAATGTTTCGGTTTGGGATCTGGAGTCACTCCTGATTCTTCTATTTCTGCCATGTGCAATAACTGCTGGATATCCAATTATAATACTTATCCTCTTTAGTATATTATACTTTATTTTTTTTATTATACTTTTTTTATTTTGTTTATTATACTTTTTTTTTTGTTTATTATACTATTATATTTAATATTATTATACTTATTATTATGCTTTTAATTTACTTATTATTTACGTATTATAATATATAAACCTATAAATATATATCCTATATCTCTATAGTTATCGATGTGTGACGGATTATAAGGATATTCTCCCTCTACAATCAGAAATAGATACTTATCAAAAGAATCAAAAAACGGCATCACAACCAACGATATCTATCTCTATTCAAAATGGTAAAATCATTCAAGAATCGATTCCCGCGGTAAATGACCCCATCCCTCTCGAATCTACATGGTGCTTAAGTCCTTATTCACCGTTAAATATTACAGATCCTCATTATATTTCTGGGAAATCAGAAAAATGCTTTATGGGAATTCCCACGGGAAAGACGTATAATATGTTAATGTCAAAATTACATCAATTTATGAGTTATTATGTGTTTACTATTATATCTGATTATTCCTTTGGTCTTTTATTCTCTATTGCTGCATGTATTATTGCTTATGGTATCAGCTGCGTATATATATATATTTATTATATATCACATAATTAACTAATATTACACATTGAATATATAAATATTATCCTAGAGACTGTTATTTCTTATATATATATCTATATATAGTATTTCTTAGCCAAACGTATTCCTCTGTTAGTTCGTGTTTCTGTTGCTGTATACCTTGTTGTTGGAGGCTTTACATTTATATATAAGTATATACTTTCTCAAGGACTTGATTTATCGTCTGTTTTGACACAAATAAAACAACTTATAACTCCCGAGCGTCTGATGGAGTTATCCAGTATGACAGGAGGCATTATGAAGAAAGAAATGAAAGGAACAAAGAAAGTATCCACTATTAAGAAACTGGGATCCTTTGGAGTATATTGAATGTTATTATATGTTTGTGTTTTATTATTATTATTATTATTATTATTATTATTATTATTATTATTATTATTATTATTATTATTATTATTATTATTATTATTATTATTATTATTATTATTATTATTATTATTATTATTATTATTATTATTATTATATTTATTATATTTATTATATCTTTACGATAAATAATTACATAGACTACAATTCAGCAAGTATTAGTAGAGATTCAGCCATATATTCCGGTTATTGCCTTAGTTACTGTTGCCTTATTCTTTTCAGCATTCTTTATGTATATAATGATATAGTTAGTATTCTAATATTATAATATAATATAATATAATATACTATCGTATATATAGTCGTAAGCATGTTCAGAACATGAGTTATATGTATAAAAGTTTTATAAAGGGAGAAACATTATTGACTATTGTGTATATATATATTATATATATATATATATATATGTATATCAACTAGTATAATCTTACTATATATAGAATAGTTAGTGTTTTAAGTTATATTTGCTTATTAATCTTTGTCCTCTTCACTATATATCCCTTCGCATCATTTGCGGACTATATAAATAGTTTCGTTAATTATTATCATCATATCACTTCATTATATGGTATTATATATATATATAACTATTTTTATTCATATAAATATCTAACAAGAATTCGTGTTCTAATAAGTATATCTATAGGAAATAGTAATATAGATAATTTCTTGTCTTCTCATCCTTTCTATACAAAAGCTTATAAAATATATAAATACTTACAAGATTATTATATGGATCTTGACTCTCTTCATTATATTATCTATTTTGAAGTTTATTTATTTGGTGTTATTTGCTTTACTATTATTAATTACTTCTCTATATCTCTTTGTTGCTCAATATATTCCTGGTATTACGGAAAGAAATGGAAATCCATTCATATCCCGCGGGAAAGGGCCGATCAATTGTTAAATGAACATAATATCAATAACCACGGGGACAGACAACATACTATTATTCAAGCTTATGTATATATATTTATATGTTTCTCTATCGGTTATATATATATATATATATATATATATATATATATATATATATATATATATATATATATATATATATATATATATATATATATATATATATATATATATATATATATATATATATATATATATATAGGCTGAAGAAAGCCGCCATAGTACGTTAATGTATTATTTACGTGTTAACGCATTAGAGTATTTGGGAATCATTTTCTTCTCTGGAAATGTCTCCTTCTTCTGCTATCTTATTACTCCTACTAAATATACATCGATCAAATATATGTATATAGCATTATATTTATTATTATTATGTTTATTATGATTATATATTATTATTATTCTCATTATTATATTATGAAATATAATTACATATAATACCATTTTTTCATTTTATTTATAATATATATATATATTATCAGTACTATATTTGTTATAATGTTATCTCGCCTCAATATATATGCTACTACTGTTAGTATATGTAGAGATCTCTCAATTACTGATTCCTACAACTTCACTTTTAATGTTATACTCAACTCTATACATTATTTTGTTATTAGTTTAAGTGCTTCGAGAGTAATTCAAACCGTTTTTGTTCTATTCATTAATGCTACTGGTCTTCAAATCTCCTCTATAATGAGTGCTGATTTTGATATTCAGATAGAATCAGCCAGTATCTTACAGTATCTGAAAGAAGGATGGCTTTATTTATTAGCTCATATGAACTATGGAACTGTATATATATATATATATATATATATATATATATATATATATATATATATATATATATATATATATATATATATATATATATATATATATATATATTAATAGTCCAAATTATTATTATGTATTAATTTAGTTTGATTTTTATTTCAAGAATTTATTTGCAACGTTAATTGTCACCAATTTTATAACAACACTAAACGTGTACTTGTTTGCTTTTTGGGAAGTATATATATGCTATATTATTATATATATATTATTATTATTATCTATTCTATAACTATTAAATAATATTAATATATTATTCTATATAGGAGAAGTATTATATAGATTATAATATGAATAATAATCGTTCTTTTCTCTCTCATCTTCAACTCCGTAAATTGGGATACGAAGTCGAAAAAATAGAAGATCCTGTATATATATTATTATTATTATTATTATTATTATTTTTATTATTATACTTATTATTATATATTTATAGAATGAGAATAATGCAAAGATAGATAATGAATTAGCTGGTCTTCTACCTCCTGAAAGAGAATAATATATATATATATAAAGGACGGTTTGCATGTATATTAGTATTTATATTCTTGTTATTTTTATATATATTTATATTTTTAAAGAGTTATTAATTTTTTAATATATATTTTGTTTTTTTCGCATATATATATATATAATATTAATTTTCTATTACAATATTCATAAATCGTGTTTCTGATTTACATACTCCTGACCTTTATTGAATATGCTTCTAAGTGACTTATTACAAATATATTCTAAATGGATATTTTTGAAATAATATATATATATATATAATATATTATTTATATTATCGTCATTCTTTGTGAATGATTTAAAAAGTATAATAAATAATATTTCACGATTTGAGTGAGATTATACAACTAGTCTATTAAATAGAGAGTCAAAAACAGTTTAGTTAATTTTATATACATATAAGAAACTATTTGTAAGATATTATTAGCTATACTACATAAATAAATCTTTAATCAAACATTAGACTTTTTATTTTATAAATTTAAATATCCTGAAGCAATAAATACATTTGTAAGACTTCATTCAGACTAGTAATAACAAAAAATGGATATATTACCATGTGATTGTAAAAAGAAATGCACTTGTTTTACCGAATAAATTGCTTAATAATTGTATGTACACTTCTTAAACACTATCTATAATAATTTAGTGAAGAAATTAAAAATAATAAAAAAAAAGTGTTGTAAAATGAAAACAAAAGTAAAAATTCGCGTATAAAATTTTTATTTAATCACCTAAAACATAGTCACATTTTTTTAAATAGTTTTTAATTACGTTTTGTTTTCTTAACTAGCTATAATATACTTGTGAATAGTTGTCATTACAAAATGACAACTTATAACAGCAATTCTCAAATTTTAGTGTGAATATAATTATTATTTTCGAAATATTACTTCATAAACAATGTAATATGTTTTAATCAATAAAAGTAAAAAGATAAAACATTAATAACCTATCAAGCTAACGACATTTGTTCTTCACTAATTTTCATTTAGTTTTTGAATGATATATTTTGATGTTTTATTGATATCTAGCTATATTATAATGTTTAACAAAAACTTAACTATTATCAATCTTAAAAAAAATTACACTTGAAAAATTAGTCATATAGAAACAGTATGAACAACATACTCATCATTAAATCTATTTGTCAACCATTTCAGTGAATAATAAATTCTATTTTTTAACAGTAAAACCAATTTTATAATTTGTTTTGAATAGAAGCATCAATGGAAAACATTTTTTACTTTTCTGTTATATTTAGAATAGCCTTTTAAGTATATTTCAATAAGTTTTAGCTTCTTTTAGTAATATTCAGTTAATTAAAACACATATTTTCAGAAGGTATTTAACATATCCAAGAAGACAAATATCACTTCTATGTAGTATTATAATTAATTTATAAAAATCACTATTTCAACTCCACTGAATGCTAAGAATCTTCTTTATATATGAATATACTATCAACTTGCTAGTTATACCTTTTATGAATAATCCAGAAAAATGGCTAATCATCATAAATAACGTCTAGTTAACGTGAAAAATACAAAGAAGAAATGAATCAAAATTTTTTCTATATTCAGTCATAATAAGTCTTGTTGAAACGAGAGAATAAAACTGACACTTTAAAGTGAACTGTTTATGTTTTGACTTTTCACTTAAACGTAATACTGTAGTTGATCTGAATTATTATATGTTGACATGCTTGTTTGTATTATTCTCGATACGTCAGCATCGTTAAATCAATCAACATATTGTGGTCAGAGTTTATTTGATCTTTGTAAATGTGTTGTATGTGAATATTAGCTATATTACAATCTATTTTTGTAGTGTATAAGTATAATCAAGCAAGCCACAAAGGGAGATCAGTTTATAATCTTCACTAATCGTACTAAAAGCTGTCCAAAATATCTAGAAGGCGAATCTGCAATTAAGGTATATATATTTCAAGAATTCAATTGCTCATTCGTTTAGTATGTGAATAATTTACAAGCTGTAGATGTTTCTAATTTTTCCAATCTTATTAATAACAGTCTGAATGCTGTTAGTGCGCTAATTATGTCCATGAATTGTGACACATTTGTATGTTTCTCTAATAATTAGTTAATTATATATATAGGAATATGGTCGTGATTATCAGAAGTCATTTCCGACACAATTTATTATTATCACAAGCTATTCAAACATGTATGGAATTCTCTATATAAATATTTATTAAATATTTTTTTTATTTGTTACTATATAGTACTGTCCCTCTAAAGATATATATTAAACCCTCTTCTGAGTATCTTGTATCCCCTATTCGATGGGATCAAATGATCTACAGTTTTCTACTTTATTTCCCCGCGATTAAAGTCGACTTACCTACTCCAGCTATTAATGTATATATATATATTATCACAAACATAGCTCTATTATATAAATATATATTGAGTATTATGATATTTATTCTATCAATTGATTATGTATATAATTAGAATATTTAAATTAGATATATATATATAATGGTATTCTTGTATACTTTATATATATATATATATATATATATATAATAGTATTTTTCTACTATATATACTTATATATAGTCAGCTAGTGATCTTTATAAGTTATGTTCTCAGACTAATGGTAGTATTACTCTTATTTCTACATTCCCGCAAATATTTGACTCCGTTTCTAAAGTATATCAGAAGAAGCCCGTCCCGCGGTTATCTTTATGTAATGAGAATAAGATTCAAGAGACCTTCAGTTTATTATCTTTAAAACGATGTGGTCCTGCTCTCTCGAACTATATACCGCTCACAAACTCAATTCAGGAATATATACTTCCCTTCCCTGAAGGAGGAGAGAGAAGACAAATATATCCATTATTATTATTTGATGACTCTATTACAAATGATAACAAAATACCTTTCTATCTTGTATGTTATTATTATTATTATGTTTATTTTTATTATGTTTATTATTATTATATTATGTTTTATTATTATTATTATTATTATTATTATTATTATTATGTTTTTTTATTATTTTTATTATTATTATTATTATTTATAATAATTATTAAATAAGTTTATTAATGAATTTATTGTGAATATTTCTTCTACTATTTTCCTCTATATATATAAATTATTACAATGTATATGATATACTTATTCTACTTCTCTATATAGGAGAGACTAAAGACTTTAGATTTGCCTTATTCTATATACACAATAGAAGATGAAGACAGTATACTTCTTAAGAAGAAACAGTCTTTATTTCTATACTCATCATCAATTCCCGTGGGAATCTATACATATCCTAAACAAATTTACATTCTTCCCCCTGATTTTATGAATCTAATTGATATATTATCTAGTACTAGTACTTATATATATCGAAAAAATGATTTAATTAATAAACTCAGTCAATATTTAAGATCCATTCCACGCGAATATTATGATATTATGGCCAGATATTTCAAAGAGTATGATGATTATTATTATATATATATATATATATATAGAAAGAATTATCAAATTACATCAACACGCCCTTATTTTCATACTCCGTATATATATATATATATATATATATATATATATATATAGAAAGCCATGTGTGTTTCTACAAGTAGAATATCCCACTTGTCCTTCCTTAGTATCCATTGATACAAATAGTAAGAAAAAAATCAAGTTGTTATCCACAAAGAAAGAGTATATATATATATATCTATTTATTTATTAGATATAATTAAAGTGATTCTATATACATTTATAACATGAATTATAGTATATATATGTATATATAGACCATGTGCAAAGAACATTCGATGCCTCCATGACGGTAGTCACGTCATCTCTAAAACAGATCTTGAACATACTGTATAGATTATTATGATATTTATTATTATGTAATATATATTATATAATTTCATATTATAATATATATTTTATTACATTCAATATAGATTAGTATTCATAAAATGTCTGATTTTGGTGCCTATTTGCGCGGGCATTCTCCTCTGAGGGATCCTACAACAGAAACAGGAGAGAGAATCGTGGAAGTGGCTGCTATGATATATAAACCGTGGAAAGGAAGAAATAAAGTATATATATATATATACTTATATATATATTAGTATTATTTTCTATATGAATAAATATATATATATATATATATATATATAGAAAGGATTAAGTCATCAGCCAATTGATGAAGCTGATGACACACTACTTCAACCACAAGCTCATATTTCTGAAAAAACACTTCAAAAAACAAATAAGCAAAATGATATTATAAATCCTTCTTCTTCACAATTATATGATATATATATATCTATATATGAACAAATGATGAATTATCCAAGAGATATTGATCTAGATAAAGTAAATATATAATATAATATAATATAATATAATATAATATAATATAATATAATATAATATAATATAATATAATATAATATAATATAATATAATATAATATAATATATATATATGATATCTCTAGTTATTGAATGTTCAGCCAATTTCTATTCAGGAGAAACAATATTTATTTTATATACTTAATCAGAAAACACAGTCTTTTCAATTCTCCTATCATTCTATGCTCCAGGATATACCTATAAATGCAAACCAAGTTACTAATAATAATACTTTACAAAATAATACTAGTAGCAAATAATATAGATACATATATCAGATATCTTTATATAAAAAAGTATTTTTTTTCCTTTTTATTGTTTCACTTTTTATTTTTCATTTTTCTGTTTTTTTGTTGTTTTATTATTTTTTTTTCTTTTATTGTGTACATATAAAATTAATAAACAGTAGTATAAAATACTAGATTTTTGTTTTAAACTATTCTATTTTTTATTTTATTAATAGTTACACTTATTTATACTCTTAAAAAATATTAAATTTTTAAATATAAATCGTTTATATAATTATAAATACTTATGTTGTGACTGTATTTCTGTTCAAAACAAAACAAAAAGATGTTATTAAATAATTAACTTCACAATATCATAACAACATAATAATATTCATGTCCATATATTTCTTAGCAATATATATATATAAAGACATAGTTATGTATATATAGGGAATACATATAAATATTGATTATTCTCTATAATTAGGAATATTCTTCATGACATTACCAAACTTGCCTTCATATACCATTCTTTCTATATATAGATGTATATATAAATGTATATATAAATGTATATTATATGTATATTATATGTATATTATATGTATATTATATGTATATTATATGTATATTATATGTGTATTATATGTATATATACCGATAGGATAACGAAGAGTAGGTTTATTTGTTTCGACGTCAGGAACACCGCAGGCAACAACATCAGTTACAATATATCTATATATAATAATAATAATAATAATAATAATAATAATAATAATAATAATAATAATAATAATAATAATAATAATAATAATAATAATAATAATAATAATAATAATATATAATAATAATAATAATAATAATAATAATAATAATAATAATAATAATAATAATAATAATAATAATAATAATAATAATAATAATAATAATAATAATAATAATAATAAATAATAATAGAATAATAGTAATAATAATAATAGTAATAATAATAAGATTAATAATAATAAGATTAATAATAATAATAATTCTACCTATCTCCGCATCCAATGATGTCTTGAATCTTCTTCCCGTCATATCCCTCCATAATAATAGTACCAAGACCCTTTGCTTGAGCAGCAAGAACAAAAGTCTGAACAGCAAAGATGGTATTCTTTATAGACCATTCCTTTATATAGAAATATATATATATACATTATTTAAATGAAAATGAAAATGAAAATGAAAATGAAAATGAAAATGAAAATGAAAATAATAATAATAATAATAATAATAATAATAATAATAATAATAATAATAATAATAATAATAATAATAATAATAATAATAATAATAATAATAATAATAATACTAACAATATATCTATACTCTAGCCGTATAAGGTAACATAGCAAGGGTTGTTTTAGAGGCTTCTAACGCTTGTTTCAATTGATTCTTATATTCATACTCATTCTCAGGGAGAGAAGCCTTTGCTATATATATATATATATATATTAGATAAGTAAAATAATATAACAACATAAAAAAATAGTAAACATAATAAACATATATACTAGCATTAATAACTGCTTGAGTAGCTGTTTCTTTCTTACCCATTCTCTTACTACATTCTAAATATTCATGATCTAATAAACCAGGTTTTTGGTCAGAGAGGAAAATAACAGCAGAAGGAACTTGATTAATAACATGAGCATTCTTAGTAATCATAGTAGAGGAGAGTCTAGCGAGATCTTGTTTGTCACGAAGAACAACAATTTTATAAGGTTGCCAATTCTTTGCAGTAGGGGCGGTCTAAATAAGATAATTATCATATTAAAATTATTCATCAATAGAATGATAATATAAAAACTATGGATGATGTTATAAAAATAAATACTAAAGTTGCACCAATACATTCTTCAAGAACACCCTGAGGAATAGATTCTGGCTTATACTTTCTTACACTCTGACGTTCAAGGATAGTTTCAAACAAAGTCTTGTCCTTAGGACAACAAGCAAAAGAACGTTGAATGTTCTTTATTGTAGAAATAGAAACACGAGACAACATCGCTTTTATACAAGTAAATATGAGAAATTTAGTAAAAACAAAAAATCTTCACTTCAAAAAAAAAAAAAAAGAATTCTATTTCCATGACTATTTTAAAATTTTTCTATTTTTTTTAAATATTAGTTAATATATAAAGAATAGAGTATAATAAAATAAATCAGTAGATTTGATTATAAGTTGTAGTGTTAAGGGAAACAAAACGAGATGACAGTTAATAAAAAAGTGAAAAAACATAGAAAACATAAACATAAAAATATTTTTCAAACGATTAAAGAGAGACTATGACAACTTAGTTTACACATAAAAGCGATACGTTGAAGATATAATAGAAGAAAGAAAAACGAAAAGATGAAAGAATGAAAGACAAAGAAAAACAACTACGTTATTATAAATCATTAAGATCAATGACAGAATCGTATCTATTACGTAGATTATATGTATCTGGCATAACATCTTCAAGCATAGAAGGATCAACATCAGAATTATGTCTAGAAGAACCATTTTCATTTTCACTGTCAGAAACATGAGATCCCCAAGTAAGTTCAAGACTATCTTGTCTTTTACGACCTGCAATAGTATTTTTCATATCTTTAATTCTCTTCTTATAAGCAATTTCATCAAGATTATAAGTAAAAGCAAGACCGGCTTTAGAAGTTTCTCGAAGACTATCTTCAATATCTTGTCCAGTCATATACATAGTAAGTACACATTCATCAAACGAGACTATATGAGTACCATCATTCATAAGAGCATATTCAGCCGCATCAACAGCCCGACAAGCCGCCATAGCATTACGTTCAATACAAGGTATTTGTACAAGTCCTTTTACGGGGTCACAAGTTAATCCAAGATGATGTTCCATAGCTATTTCAGCAGCATTTTCAACTTGAAGACTAGTGCCTCCATTAAGGAAGCAATAGGCACCTGCAGCCATAGCACAAGCAGTACCTATTTCTGCTTGACAACCAGCCTCAGCACCTGCAATAGAAGCATTAACTTTAGTAATATTACCAAGTATACCTGCAACACAAAGAGCATCAATAATATCATCATCAGTAATATGATCGATATGATGGCGACAATAATAGAGGACAGCTGGAAGTACACCACATGCACCACAAGTAGGGGCAGTGACCATGACTTCAGAAGCACTGGCGTTATTCTCAGAAACAGCTAGAGCGTAAGCAAATAAAAATGAAACTCTCTATAGAATAACAATAATAGGAATAGTATATTTATATGTAGATTTATTTATCAAGAAATAAAATTATATAGAAAAACAAATATATATATAAATAATATAAATAATATAAATAAAATAATATAAATAAAATAATATAAATAATATAAATAATATAAATAAAATAATATAAATAATATAAATAATATAAATAAAAAATATAATATAAAATAAATAATATAAAATAAATAAAATAAATAATATACTTGACTAAGAGGGGGAGATCGTTGAGCTTTCATAAATGTAGAATGAGCTTTTCTTGGAAGGTTTAAACCACCAGGAATAACGCCTCTTGTTTTAAGTCCAATTTCTAAACAATTAGACATTGTTTTCCAACAATCTTCTAAATATTCATGAATACCATTACCTTCAGAATCGTAAACATAATCACTTAATGTTTTGCCAGATCGAACACACCATTTACAAATAGAGTTCATCGTAGATAGATTATATACTTGAGTGAATGTCTTTTGATATTCACCATTAATCTTTGATAAATCAGAAGCAATAACAATAGCACCACCACCAACAGAATAATAGGTTTCAGAGGAAATCTTAACTTCGTCCTTATAGGATTCTAATGTCATACCATTGACATGGAAAAGAAGAACCTCATCTGGTTTCCAAACGAAATTAACAGGTAATGGTTTTAATGCTTTTTGTATAGCCACATCTGTTAAATGCCCTTTACCAGTAGCAGCAAGACTACCATATAATATGCAAGTAATTTTATTTGCTTCTTCACAATAATGCTCTTTGAAATGTTTAGCTGCATTATTTGGACCCATAGTATGAGAACTTGAAGGACCATATCCAATTCTGAATAATTCCTTTAACGAAGGCATACCAGGAGTTCTTGTTGAAGAAGAATAATAAATATGTGGATGACCCTATTTTCTAGTTAAAATGCTTACAGAGTAATATATACAGATTTGTTGATAATTTTAATCTTGGAGTAATCCTAGATGACATGAGAAAGTGGCAAGATAATACAAATACCTTCTTAGAGTCTACTCTATAGAGTACAGGCTTCTTAGAAGACTCAACAATTTGTTCAGACATTCTCAATTGATTATAAAATAAATATAAGAAAAGAATATAATCATATTCCTTTTCTATTTGCTCACAGCCTTTTTTAATCTAAAAAAAAAAAACAAAATGAATCGAAATATCCGTGATTATTAATGAGATTACGGTAGCAAATTAGTTTTTCCCGTTATAATGGAATACACGAAAAGAACAAATAACGAAAAGGAGATATGAAACACAGAAAATGTCGATAATTTTTATGACCTTTCATTTGTCAAGTCCTCATTTGTGAATAAAATGAAAAAATAAGTAAGATTTCTTATGAGAACCGTGATTATAAATATTACTATGTAAACAACCAATCAATACTAATTATTTGAGAGTTGAGATTTCTCCAATGAAAAATGATGGATGAAAGATGATAACCAATAGAAGAAGGCATTGAGAAGTTATCAATATTTGATTGGATCAATCTCTTTTTTTAGATGATTCTCCATTAAAACAACTCTATTCAAATACTGAAAAGGACTCTAGGGAAAATATTAAAATAATCACGAATATTTGTTTTTATTTAGTAGTAGTTCTCTGGTTCTCTATATATACTTCTCTTTTTAAATGCTTTCATTCTCCACAGAAGATAAGACCATTCAATTGGTTACAAAAAATATGAAAAGTTCTTTAAGAACAAATGATTATGATGTTTATTATTTAGAGTTGGTAATAGTATATTTCAATTGTATAAACTGATTGAAAAAGTGTATAAAAAGTTAAAAACCTGCTTATTGTAATGAATATGTTATAGTATCACTATATAATGATTATTCAAAGACAGAAAAGAAAAAATTACTTCAATAAACAGACAATTGCAAAATGATTTTCTTTTATACTCGTTTTTAATTATTTATTTTGTTTAGACAACTTGCATACAATACTATTCAACTAAAATTAACAAGTATTAAGTCTTCAATGGAAATGGTAAAAAAGAATAGGTCAACAATATTTCATATTTATAGGATAGACGTCAATTTGTTGTTATTTTGACTATATTAGAAGCTTCTAATTAAAGTTGTTTAATGAATATTAATGAAAATAGAAAAAAGAATAAAAGCCACATCAATTGCATACGTTTATACAGAAATAAATTATTGTTCACTCATGATTTTATTTGCCAATTCAGGAATATGATCATTGACCAATCGACGAATTTTTCTTTGTTTCTTAGCTCCTTGTTTTCCATCTGCATTCCTTCTTTTGATAGGTTTTTTGTCTTGAAATAATGCATTTGGAGATAAACCTTTATAATTATATATTATATTATTTAAATATTGATAGGAATATAATAATAATAATAATATATATATATATACCTGCTTCTTTGCATTTTTTTTCAATTTCATCACCATCACATGGAATATCATTATCGTTTTGATTAAACCATAAATCACGTATATCATTAGATACACCTATATATGTATATAATGTTATTTATATATATGAAATCAATTGATAATTATAATAAAAATATATATGTATACCTTCTCTATATACAATAATTCCCTTATCTGTTTTCCCTTCATAAGAATGATCTAAGTAGATTCGAAAGGGCTCTAAAGGATAAACCCATCCGCCTTTTCTATAGAATAATCACGAAAGTGAGAATAACAAAGTATAAGAATAAAACTTATTTTTATATAAATAAATATATAATTAAAAAAAATACCTTTTTTGTTCATCAATAGATTTACTGATAGCACTGTCGGAAGCCACTGAAAAAGGAGTTTTTGCTGGCTGATAATTGACTAAATACAGAAACATATAGAGAGAAAATAATTGTAAAACATACAATATAAATAATAATAGATATACATATATACCTCTATATATGAATTCATTGATATGTATACAATCCCCATGTCTGATTTCGGCTGAAGTATTTTCAGTTCCTTCTATAAATAAACTACCTTGCTCCACTGAAAATAAACCACTCAATGGAGTCAAATAACTTTATATAAATTGATAATTATAAACATAAAGAATGAATTAAATATATATATATATATACTGATCTCCTCTGTAAAATAGTGTTTTGATATCATTTCTACTTTTATCTTCAGGTAAACCGATAATTATACCTTGTAAAGCTAAACTTTTGATATCTGATTCAATCTCATCATAACTATATAGTATTTATAATTATATATTTATATAATAGAAAGCAGATAATAAATTATAAAATTAATTTAAACCATTATATATATAATTTTGAAAAAAAAAGAAATAAAAACAAAAAAATAAATGAATATATATATATATATATACTTATCTTTTAAATCTTTCAATTCTATACCACTCTCATGACCTTTTAGAACATTTGCAATCTCATTTTTCGATTTCACTGGATATTTAGGCTATTTAGAAATAGTAATTAATTATAAAATAATAGAAATAACAAAAATAATACATATAATATATTCAACTATAAGTTTACACATAAACTAATAATACAAACAACTTACTTGATACCTAAATGTTGGAATTCGATTGACTTCCTCATAAACAACATATGTATTTTTCTTTAACGACTCTAAGAGATCATATCGTACGTCCAAATCTATTTTTGTATCTCGTTTGATTTGTTCTTTTGATATTTTTGGAAATGATTTATCCTTACTCAAATACTGGATAACATCATGTTGTAGTTGCACTAATCCATCATCAATAATAGATGGATTCTGCTCAACTATAGAGATAGAGAAAAGAATATACTTGAATCATAATTTGTACACAAATTATTTCTCAAGTATATGTAAAAAACATACGGATAGATTGCTGAGCTAAGTTTTTCCAATGCTGCTGATTACTCATATGATTTATATATAATATTGACTGTTTAAGTTTAAAAACCTAGACTTGTCTTGAAAAACTAGGTAATCTTTTATTCCCGTTGATTTACGAGAGTTGGCGGGGATTAGCTTCCAGTTTTCAAAATAATCAAAATATAGTAAAAACGATTACCCCTTTTAAAAAATTTTCTTTATATATTCTTATTCATTTATTCTTTTATTTGAAAGAATATTATATGTATATATAAATATATATAGAGGAGATATGTATGGTGTACACGTAGGTCATGGTCATACTAATGATTATATAGTTAATTATGAAGGTATTGACCTAATATATGGACGTAAAACAGGTATAGGCTATTATGGCCCTTCTTCAGGGTATATATTATATATACAGTTATTTGAATTTTTCAATATATATTGTAATTATTAATATTTCTACAATAAAAGTATTTTTTTTTATTATAAGTAAAAAGCAGATATAAATCTATATATAAAATATTATAACAATATGGTTTTCATTACATATGACCCTATATATTAATAAACCTTTGTATAGAGTAAAAAAGGTGGTCGTATGATTGAGATTACTTGAAAATATCATAAAATATCTATTAGTAATTATATTGTTAATGAAAGAAAGAAACACAATCTGAAAAAAATGGTATCACCGAAACACAATTGAAATGTTAATTGTAATTGTTTATAATATAGAATTTTTTTATTATATATATATATATATTAACTCCTTTAAGTTATATATATATTCTATTGAAATATGATATTTATGAAATATATTCCTTTGTTAATTAGTTGTTCGTTATAAAAATATGTTTATAAAGTTATCAACAATCTAAACACTACTATTGATAAGTATTTATATGTTTGTGACAATTAATATATATATATATATATATATACATAAAACAGTAGTTCAAAGTGTAAAAATTAAAAAAAATATATTTAAAAATTTTTTTTAATATAAATATACTTATTTACATGATTAGAATGTACTTTTTGATTCATTTCCAAGTGCTGTCATCCATTGAAGGAGATCCTCTTCCGTTTCACACTTTAAATAGTATAAACGAGCTGTTCCTTCCAACTATATATATATATGTAGTATATATAGTATAGTATAGACAAAAAAAATAAAAATATATATGAAATTACTAAAATATTGTAATATATTAAAGATGTATATTCTATATATATATATATACATACCTTAATAATATACTCATTACTAGTCTTCATTTTTTCCTGCTTTGAAACCTCAAATAAACTGATATCCAAAGAATCAACCTTATTTCCATCCTGTATATATATATATTATTATTATTATTATTATTATTATTATTATTATTATTAAATTCTATTATATGTATATATATATATATATATACGGGTGCAGTATACCATGTTAATATTTTTGATGATAATTGAAACCATAAGTTGGTACTAGTGCCATTTAATATATCTATATATATGTATATATAAATCTATAAACATATATATATATATATATATATATATATATATATATATATATATATATTCATAACAATAATTCTATATATATACTATACTTCTAAAATAATATATATATAAATATATATATATATATATCAATCTCATCAAGCCAACCTGCTTTGATAATATACACATCTCTCACTGGATTTCCTGCTGTTGGATTTACCGCGGTTAAAGCAGGTAATTCTCTTTAGTGTAATAGAATAAGTATAATAATAAGTATAATAAGTATAGCTGTATAATGAAATAATCATAATAAATAAACATATAATAACATATAATAATATTATATAGAACAATAAATAGAAGGATAAATACATTAATAGTTATAAGAGAAATAATCATAATAAACAAATATTTAATAAACATATAATACTATACTCGGTATGAGGGGTTTTTACGTTATATAATTCTCCTTTTCCCTCGAAATGAAACGCTTCTTCCAAAAGACTATCGGCCTCATCTTCATAAATAACCGTGATTAATTTACGCTTTAATAATTCTTGACAAAATGTAAAAGCCTTTATATATATATATAATATAATATTATAATATTATAATAAATAGAATATACTCCTTATATATATATACTTCATCTTCTGTTTTTACAATTTCTCTATTCACCAGGAAAATAACTAATTCACTTCCAGCAATCGTATTCTTATAAACCTATATATATAATTGATTATAGTAATATATATTAAAGAGTATATATGATAATTACTATTATATGTAATATATATATATACCTGATAATTATTATATGAAATATATATATATATATATACTTTGTCTTGTGATTTATTATCCTTAACCAGACCATAAACATATAATCGATGACAAACAGTAGTATATATATCTGTGTTTGTATGTGGAGATAAACCATCGGATGTAGGACTAAAAGGAGGCTATATATATATAAAATATAAATAAAAAAACAATCAACATATTATAAAAACAAAAATAAAAAATAATAATATACAGTTTTAATAAGACTATCTACAGTGAATTCAGGAGGGAAGAAAGTACCGCTGATTCTCATACTTGACACTCCTTTCTTATTTTGTAAAACTTCATTCGGATTATGATAAACATAAGTATCATTTCCAGTACCAAATTTACGAATTAAGCTCTTCTTTTGAGAGAATCCACCATTTGATGTAGAATGACCCTTTTCTATATAATATTGGACAATATATATATGTATAAAATCAAACTAATAATCGAAAGATAAATTATATAAAACAATGCATAAGAATATCATTATAATATTATTAGAAATGAAAAATAAAAATATATTTCGATATATATATCATACCAGTAACAAAGAAAAGATCATGACAGTTCAAATGCCATTTTCTTGTGTGATCACTGACAAAATCATCACCTTCAACAATCTTACCACATCCAGGACAATACATAGAGTGGATCATTTTCAAGCAAGTATCACATATATAGGCGCTCTTATCTGTAACTTCAGTTCGATCACAAAATGAACATTTGATTGCTTTCTTTTCCAATAAATTCATAATCACCTATACTTTTTATATAAAAATAAACATAAATTATATTATAAAGAAGATAGTATATACTATTAAATTTAATTTACAATATTAATTAAAGGTTAACTTTTGAAAATAGAAAGAATTGAATCCAAATTTTCAACAAAAGTTTATTTTTTGAATTTTCATTTTGAGTCTATTTAGACAATAGACATTGAGAAATGATTTACTGTGATGTCTAAGGCACAAAAAGGCAAGAATATATTAGTTTTGAAAAAGTCTAAAGGATCAGTCAATTAGTCAGTTAAGACTTGTTGGCTTTTAACTATACATTTATGTGTAGATTGTGATTTGTAATGTAAATGTTATCTCTATTATTCAAAATAAAATCACAAAAGTCGCAATTAAGTCAACTTATCGAGTATTTATTTTTTAGTGTTTATGCCATTATATTATTGTTTAAACTATCATTTTAAGTCTGATTGATAACTCTCTGAGTTTACACAGCAATATTCGAGTCAAAATCAGAAGAATTTTTATTGTGTTATAAAATAAAAATTATCACATAAATGAGTCATGTATGATATGTATAAGCTATTTAAATAAAAAAAAAGTTCAAATAAATGAAAATATGTATAACTAAAAATTGAAAGAAAAAATGAAAGAACAGATTTTAAATCTCATATTCTATTTATCTTGTGTACCTGCAAGAAGTCGTCCTTTTGGTTTATTTCTGTATGTTACTTATCTATCTATTCTATATCTCGTAGTTGACTCATTTTTTAATCTTCTGATTTCTCAGATCGTCAAAATCTCAATTTCTGTCGAGGTTGGTCAAAACGTTCTGAAAGGTATATATTCTATATTATTTATATATTTATTATCATTTATTTATATTATATATATTTCTATACAGTATTGATGATCAACAGAACGATGATTATTGTTTCCACTTCACTCTCTTCTTTTCTTCTTTAGCTTTCTAATGGTCCCTTTGACTCTTTTATGATCTCCTGATGTTATTGAAATGGAATTAAATTATTTCTTACGTGTTTTAGGTATGTATATATATATGTTTTTTTCTTTTTAATTATATTTGTCTTTTTATGATTCTATTATGAATTAATTTATTTTTATATATATTATTTTTCATTAATATATATATATTTGCTTATATATACATGTATATATATCTATATTATCTCTATAGCTCTTTATATATATATATTAATATCATTCTATTTTATTATCTATATGATAGCATTGATTATAGTATTAATTGTTCTATCTATTTATGTATATGATAATTCTTCAACTATAACTTTTACTCTTCTCTCTATTCACTCAATTATTAATATTCTTATTCATTATATTTAAGCTCCATAACGGATGGAAATATATATCTATATGTATATATATATAAAGGTTCAATTCCTGGCTTTTATTGTTTTGCTTTTTATATTTTATTATATTATATTATCTATTAATTCTATATATATATTATTTATTATTATCTTACATTATTTCTTATAGTATACTTTATTATTATACTCTATATAATATTATGTTGTATTATATTTTTAAAAATCTATTCTATATTATCTATTCTATTTGGTTATCTACTATTTATTTTATTATAATCTATTCTATATCTGCTTTATCTTGATTAGACTATGTTTATTCTATACTATTCGTTATATAGTAATATTTATCTTTAGGATCAAATGACTACTTATTAGATTATACAATTTATTCTTATATGTAAATATTATGTATTTATATATATACTATTATTATACACATTATATGTTCTATTCATCTTTTGTATATTTTTTAATTACTGGTTGTATAGTATATTATCTTTTGTATTATCTTTTATAACTATGTTGCATTACATATTATAGTATATATTGTATATAGATTATTTTCTTATTATTATTTATACGATATAGTACATAAAACCTATCTATTTACATAGAATATGATATTATCTGTTGTATACTATATTTTTTATTGATACGCCTATATAACATTATTCTTTAGAACATTTCAATCATAAACTAAAATGCTTATATCTCCATTAATAAACGATGTTGATGTATTATATTGTTTACTTTTTCTTTTTCATGATCCATAGAGATCAAAAGTAGTAATAAATTATGATATATAATAATCCACAGAATGATTGAATTCATTGTAGCTTTTATTTATAAAATACTTTTTTTTCGCAGTTATAATATACTTAAATATGTAATATACATCTTTATAAATAGTTAAATAACTTAAACTATGACTATAAAGAGATTACGAAACTAATTTGTGAATTGATTAATTAATATTTATAAAAATACTTTTAATGACTCTTAATTGACCTTTTAAGCATACTCACACCATCTAAATAAGTAATCCTCTTTTAATCATGTAATCAAAACTTTCAATGCACTTATTTCCATAAACTCTAGTTACAAAAATGTTTATAGCAGTCATTTCACATTCATTAGTATAATTTTTACATTAAAAACAGTTATATGTAAAAAAATAAGCATAATATGTATTAATTCTCTAGAGTCTAGAGTTGGGCAAATGGAAGTCCATTTGTATGGAGGTCCATCTAGGTCCAATTTTTGGGGTTGGAGCTCCAATTTGTAGCTCGTTTTTCTCCCTTTTTTCACGGGAAAAAAAAAACATTTTTTGGTGTGGTTTCAATCTTCAGTACAAGCTATTGTTGAGTCAAGATACCATGGGGTAATCAATGTATATGCTATAGCTATACCAACTTTGAAAAATAAAGCAATATTGAACGAGTATAAAATATAATTACAATTAGTAAAATGAAAATTAGAATTTGGTTCTTCTATTCAACTCTAGACACTATAGTCTATATAAATATATATCAATTACAACTTTGTAATAAAGTTGAATCAAACAATTATTTTTTTGCATTATTTTATCCATAAGAATATCTAGTCATGTACGCCCCTTTATGTATATTCTTATTTATATAAAATATCTGTATTTTTATAAACTATCGATTCATCTTTATTCATGTCAACTTTTCTAAATGTCATCATATCAGCTTTTTTGTATACAATAGACAGTTTATAACTCTTAATGATAGATTTTAGATTAAATTTACAAAATATAATGAATATGATGAATAAATATAATTGTATAAATGCCTTATTAATATTGAATAGAACATAAAATCTATTTATAAAGTGGCATACTCTACAATTAAATAAGATAAATCACTTATAAAGTGAATTGCATCTAATTGTCATATATACTTAAAATCTCTCCTGTTCGAAGTGTGAACATAAGTATATAGAATACAAAAAATATATATAATTTAAAAAAATAAGTATTTTGATACTATTATACAAGAAAAGTCACTTTTAAAAGAAAATTTTGATACAAGTGAAACTTGATGGACTTCGCCCAACTCTATCTCTAGTGTTTTCTATATATCTCACAAAAAATGAAAAAATATAGAGAATAGAAGTTAATCCCGTAGACTCTCGTACGAAAACGGGGAAAACTGTTTGTTCCCCAAAATTTATTGAATAAACACGGATAAGCGACTATTTTTCTCATTTTTGAGTGAAATAACGATTACCCACAATTTCCCAATAAATATATATTTAAAAAATGATTTCATTCGATATTTCTTTAATAAAAAATGCATTAACACAAAACAAAAGATATGTAAAATCATATCTAAATTGTAAAAAATGCAATGATTTTAACTATTGAAACAATACAGAAAGCCGAAAAAGAAAAAACACACAGATTAAAATATAACGAAGTTTAAAGGAATTAAAAAAAATATGTATATAAAGTAATAAGAATAAATAGTTTAACCCATTTTCAATACACCCGCAGCAATAAGCATTCGAATCTTTTCAGCAATACCCGGATTAGAAAGATACTTTTGAGCACTCTTTGGGTCCGCCTCCATATCTTTCAATACCTTTTGAATAGCAGGATCCGTAATAACCGCCTGAATCTCAGGATCTTCGAGAGCGCGTTGACGCTGAACTGGATCATCAGGAGATGTCATTATCTATATATATATATTATAAGTAATGATATTATAAACTATTATAAACTATTATAAAATATTATATTATAAAATATTATAATTAAAAGCAATAATAATAACTATATATACTTCATTAATCTTAAGAGAGCATTTATATAATCCATCAGAGCACCCTGCATCGTTATTATCAATCTCTAAACCCTTCTTAAAACACTGTTCAGCCTTCCAATACTTCTTTAAGGTCATATATATCGTTCCTTTTCTCCAATAAGCCTTTATATACTTAGGATCTATCTTAAGAGCCTATAGAATCAATAATAATAATAATATTATAATAATAATAAATATGAAATATAATAAAATCAAAAATCAATAATAATAATAATAATAATAATAATAATAATATATATACCTTTTCAATATCATCTAATGCTTGTCCCCAGTCCATGACTTTACATAAAGCAGACGCTCTATTTAAATAGAAAACTGGATTATTATTATCTCTTCGAATAGCTTCTTCATATTCATGAATACTCTCTACATATTTACCTTCATTAAATAATTCATTACCTTTAGTTTTATGTTCTAAAGCTATTTCAGGATTATATAATGCTTTCTTTTCACATTCTTTCTTTAAGCTTTCAGCTTGTTTCAGCTTAGTCTTTAAAGTAGGTAAGGGGAATTCCATCTGGGCCTTCTCATAATACTCGATTGCATTCTTCCAATCATCTTGCTTATAATAAGCTGTTCCTATACGACAATAAGCCTATAGATAATAATAATAATAATAATAATAACAATAATAATAAAAATAAAAATAAAAATAAAAATAAAAATAAAAATAATAATAATAATAATAATAATAATAATAATAATAATAATAATAATAATAATAATAATAGCTATATCTATATATACCTTAGCAACATCTTCATAACTAGCCTTATAGTCATTTCTATTATCAATAACTTTATTACAAGTAGCAATACAATCTTCAAAAGCTCCTTTCTCACATTGAGCAGCAGCAATATTATTTAATAAAACTACATTCTTATCATTCACAGATAAAGCTTCAGTATACTTGGCTATAGCTTCATCAAATTTCTTGCTCTTATATAAAGCATTACCTTCTTCTTTTAAGCTTTGAATCTTCTTTCTATATATATATATTTATATATATATAATTATATATTTAATATATATATATATATACTCTTCTTCACTTAATTCAGGTTCGGGCTATATATAAAAATAAATATAAAAACAAATATATATAAATATAAATATATATAATTTTCTTAATAATATACTTGTTTTTCTTCTTTCTTAGGTTGTTGTTTCTTCGGTTCAGGAGTATAAGAAGGAGTAGGTTCAGGAACAGAAGCATTAGCAGCTCCCTCAGGGGGCATACCAAAACCAATACCTAAAGCTTTCTCCATCACTTTACTAAAACGTGGATCTTGTAATACTATTCCTAAACTTTGAGAAGGATTAGTTTGTAACATGTGTAATTTAGCCATAAAATCAGCATCCTCTAAATAACTTCTTAGTTCAGGATCTTGTTGCATCTTTGCAATTAAAGGAGGACCAAAAAGTTGTGAAAACATAGCATCTTGTTCAGCTTGACTGGGCATTCCTTGAGGCATTCCTTGAGGCATTCCTTGAGGTCTATTGGCATTCTCACGAGCTTTTATAGCATCATTTTTACCTTGTTCTAAAGAAGCAGTACCAGGACAAGCAGTTAAACCTATAGAAAGAAAGATTATTAGTTAAAATAGTATAAAAAATAAATCAAATGATATTCATACTACTTAGAATCATTTCAAAGATATATATTTATTATATTCATAAATTAAATATAAATAAATGTTAAAAAAAGAATAAAAAATACCTTCATCATAAGCTTTAATGGATTCATCGTATTTCCCAAGAGCATGTAAAGCAGCACCTTTACGAGCATAACCTTTAGCCCAATCAGGCTTAACACGAACACAATCATTAGCATCTCTTAAAGCAAATTCTTTGTTACCCATACTCAAATAAGCAGCAGATCTGTTACTGTATAGAATATGGTTATCGGGATCAAACTTCAAACCCTCAGTATACCATTGAATAGCTTCTTGATATTTCTTTTCACTTAAAAAGCTATTACCTTTATTCTTACATTCAAGAACTTGAGCAGCACGTTCTTCAGGACTACCAGCTCCAGACATTTATTCAATATTTATTAGTTAAATAGATACAAATACAAAAATGATATGTTTTCATTTTTCATTTTTCTTTTGGAACTTTTCTGTTTATAGAAAATGAATAGAGTTTCTAGAATATAAATAAAAAATTAACATGATTATTTCCATAATTGCTATATTATAAAATCAATAACCATGATTAACCAAAAACTAGGTAAAAAAGTGAAGAAACGAGAAGAAAGAAATAATCACGATTCATGCATAATCTGGAATTTTTAAAAACTTGATAGTTTTCTTTTTATAGAATAAAACAGTCCTTTTCTAATGTTGTTAGCATCTAATTTTGACAATAATTAATTGATATGAATTGAAATAAGCAGTTTATGTCTTTCTAAGTGAAATAAAAACCAGCAAATGAAAATGTTTGTATATATGTTTCATTTTGTAAGTTTTTTTTCTGAATTGATTTATATGTATGATGTGTCATTATGTCAAAAATCACTTTCAATAGTTTTCCATATGTTTTGGGATTCTCATTCACGTTAGTTGCTTGTTTTGATAGTAAATAAGTGTTTATTTTTTTATTTGCTATTCTCGAATGATTATCAAACTTGATTCTCAAATCAATTATGTTAGAAAGCCTCTTTTATTAAGGATTATCTATTCTCACTCAAATAATGACATTTTTACTGCTTCTCTCTTAAATAGTTTTTTAATCAATTTTCTTGACGTAATAAAATCCTTTGAATTACTCTTTGAAACAAATTAATGCTTCATCATAGTTCTTTAAT
The DNA here is from genome assembly GCA_039096225.1 of Blastocystis sp. Blastoise. Lineage (NCBI taxonomy): Eukaryota > Bigyra > Opalinata > Blastocystidae > Blastocystis > Blastocystis sp. Blastoise. The sequence goes on from JBBPEB010000002.1 coordinate 359,913, forward strand.
ATGTTTTTATCATATTATTTTTCATATTTCTTTAGTTTTAATATATATATTAAGTAAACTGAATTTATATATTTTTATAAATAATAAAATGGTTTCAATGAATTATTTTCTATAAAAATATGTTTATTGAAAAAGAATAAATTCAACATGAAATGAATTATTATATATATATCATTTTTAGAACAAATAATACAATACAATGAATATATATATAAAGATAGAAATAATAATAAATCATAAGAAAATGTTGAATATATATATATATATATATATATATATTATAGATCAAGAAGGACATCAGAGGTACTAATATTTTCACTCACTTTCACCGTATCTGAACTAATCTTAATTCGACTATATATAGTATATAGTAAATATATAATATAGAGTAAATATATAATAAATAATATATAAATACAGTCGATGTCCCACGGGAATAATAGAATCAGGAGAAATAGATAATGAATCTGTCAATGGACATGTTGACTTTAGTAAATAATATTGAATATCTATATATAATAATAATAATAATAATAATAATAATAATAATAATAATAATAATAATAATAATAATAATAATAATAATAATAATAATAATAATAATAAGAAGAAGAAGAAGAAGAAGAAGAAGAAGAATATATGAATATATATATATATACCAGGGTTATCATCAATATGTTCTTTCTTTAATACGTTTATAATACATTGTCGTTCTTCAGAATTCGAAATATTAACGGATGTTCTTTCTAAGAAGGAAGTATATAATTGTTGAACCAAAGATAAATTATTAAAAGTAACAAATAAAGAAGTAAGAATAGAGGCCTTATATTCTATTTCAGATATTATATTACGAATAGAAACACATAAACTATGAACTTTATTCATTTTCCCCGTAGGAATTACATAACAAGAATTATTAATATATTCTTTTGTCACAATACTAATTATATTACTTAAATTCTATATATTAATATAATAATAATATTGATAAATATATATATATATAGAATATGTAAATATATAATATATATACAATAATTTGCTCATTCAATGTTTTTAATATATTACTCAGTTCTGGAATATCATGTATATGTTCAATGCTATTCAATATATAATATACTGAGGAGAAGTATATAGGAAGAAATGTATATATGCATTCCTGACAATTCATAGTCTCAAAATAATGGAATACCTATATATATATATATATAATACTATATATATATATATATATATATATATATAGAAATGATTTACTTTTTCACCTTCAGATTTCACATCAATTATAGAACTCTGCTTTTCTACAGGAATACCGCGGGAATTACGCCATAATTTATAAAAATCATTTGTAGTATCTGACATTCTATCTGATAAATAACCCTCTTCTATATATATATATATATATATATATATATATATATATATGTATATATATATATTAATTATAGTATATATATGTAATAAATATATATATATACCATTTGTCTTTCCCTCAGGTATTTTCCAGTCATTCGGCGAGTGCCAACGGATGAAATCTTCAATACATGCACCAGGATTCGCTGCCTTTATATATATATATATATATATATATATATATATATATATATACTTGAACATATTAATTTATATATATATATATATGTACTTTAAATGCCTGCATATCGCTGACGAGTCCTCCCCATTGGATGACGCGTCGCTTTCGGGTTGCGTCATCACTATCCCCCATCTCTTCAAATAACTTTTGCTGATTATATAACGAATCTTCCTATATATATATATATATATATATATATATATATATATATATATATATATATATATATATATATATATATATATATATATATATACAGTCATAATAATAGGATCCATAGTCAGAGGTATATAAAGAGGAGTAGTTGAATGTAATAGAGTCATTGATGACATCATATATACACCCTCATGGCCAGGAGGACAATCTATATATATATATATATATTCATATATAAGTATATATATACATTGATTTTGTTGATATAATGGTATATTTGGAATAATATTCTGATTTGGTGTAATTGGAGTGGATGGAGTTGAAACACAATCATTTTTATTGGCTTCGGAACCATTATTATTATTATTATTATTATTATTATTATCTTTAGATTCATTGATTTCAGAATTAGCTGAAATAGTCTGAGAACTCGATTCAGGAGTGGATTTTATCGTATTATGAATATCAACTTGACATTCGATTTCATCTTCATTAGTATCTTCTTTATTATATGTATAATCAGTAATACTAGAAATATCATTATTATTAGTATTATTATTATTATCATCTTCATTATTCTCTTCTTCAGAACAAGTATCAAATGAATCAACTATATATATATATATAATATGTATATAATATATATATAATATATATAGCATACATTCTTCATCTTCATTATTTTGTTGTATATTGACTTTCTCTTCTAAAACTACATTATGATTATTATTATTACATTCCTTCTTATTATTCTCTGTATCTAGAATAACAGGAGAAATAGTAGTATCAATATCCTTATTATTATTTATACTAGAAACAGAAGAAATATTTTCATTATTCTTATTATCTTCACCATTATTAATATTCTCTTCACTATTCTTATTATTCTCTTCATTATTCTTATTATTCTCTTCATTATTATTCTTATTCTCTTCATTAATAATATTCTTATTCTTATCTTTATTATTATTATCAGCTTCTTCTTCTAAATCGAGATCGGAGTCTATATGCCATCCATTATTATTATCATTATCTATATCATTATTATCTATACTTAGGGTATAAATATTACCATTCTTCTCTTCTTCTTCTTCTTTTCTTAATTCTAATAATACATCTATATCTAATGTATTTAATAATGGATTATTTGGAATAGGACTTGAGATCTCTATATTATTGCCTCTTTTGCGCTGTCTTTCTTCTATACATATATTTAACATTTGAAGTTTTTGATATAATAACGGTGAATTTAAATCAGGAATAGGCGGGCGTTCTGAAACTAATGTATTTTTGGCGGATAAAGGTGTAGATAACCACGGTAAATAATGAAGTTGATCATATTGATCTCTTATTAATCGAATCATATTATACCATAATATAGAGAAAGAATGAAGAGGATCTATATATATATAGTCATAAATATAGTTATATATATAGTTATATATATAGTTATATATATAGTTATATATATAGTTATATATATACTAGCTTCCATCATTTCAGAACTTCGCATAATAAATTGGGATAATAAGGATCCAGGCGGAGTTCCGCGGGGAATACCATTATATGTGGGAGGATTCACAGCGCGTGGTAAACATAAAGTAGTAGGAGGAACAATTGTTGGTTCATCTTGAATATTAAGTTTATTATAACATAATATATAATCAAATAGAGAATTCAATTCATCTAAAGAAGGAACTGTCTATATATATATATATAGTTATATATATATAGTTATATATATACAGCATTCCCTGCTATTCTATTAATAGCATGACCAATAAACTTGAAGGATTTATCTTTTATACTTTCTATATATATATATATAGTTATATATATATATATATATATATTATATACTACTAGATTGTTCTTCTTTCTCTAGTGTACGAAAGTATTCATTTTGGCCATATATATACATAATATCCTTTGTATCTATATATATATATATATATAAACTATATTACTATATATATATACCCATATTATTAATAGATTCAAGACATATAATAATATTATTAGTTAACTGAACAAGAGGAAAATATATATCACTAATCTGATTGTCGTGATATTTATATATAGAACTCATTATAAACGAAGAAGCAGATAAAGAAGAAGGAAGACATTTCTCATACTATATATATAGTTATATATATATATATATAGTTATATATATATATATACATCAAAACTAGCTTCCCATTGTAAATCACACAAATAACCGCGAATAATGTTTTCATTGGATCCCCATAAATAGTCGTTACAATATCCTTGTAACGCGTAAAGAACAGAATCATTTACAATTTGTTCAGGTCTCCAAGTATTCTATATACATATATAATGATAATAATAATATAATAATAATATAATAATAATATATACATCTTTTGATTTATTATTATTCCATTGATATTTTGACTCCGGAGTAACACATATCTTGGTATCTATATACAATATATAATATATATATAGAAACATTTTAAAAATATTAAAATATAATATATATACTATATTTTAATATATAATATATATTAGAATATAATGATTATACCTTGTTGGGTATTCATATGTTCTCTGAACCACTGACATATTCTGTGAAGGGTAGGTCGAAAGGGAGGTATTAATTTATAAGTAGATAAATTGAAAGAAATCGAAGGAGATATTATTGTTTCTGATGAACAATATTGACCAATAATATTATAAGCTTTATCATAACACTATTATATATACATAAATATATATATATACATTATTAAAATGAAATAAATATACTTATTGAACATAAATAATATATATATATATACTTGAACAAAAACTGGTATTTGTATATCATTATGAGACATGGCAATAGATAAAGTAGATAGTAATTGATTAATAATAGATTGAGGCACACTTGTTATATATACTTTTTCCTATATACATACATACATATAAATAAAACAAGAAAAAAAAATATATGACATTTCAATTCTTTTAATGAAAGAAAAAAAGTATAAAATATATAATATCTATATAATAGTATATTCATACAATACTGGCATAGATAAAATCAGAAACACCAAACCATCGTTGAATTTCACTATCAGTCTTCTCATTATCATGAATAGTATCCATCATTTCAATCATACAAGGAGGATAAAATTCAGTTTCTATATGTAGAATTAAAGATAAACAAATTTAGTATTATTTAAATATTATAAAGGATCATCAATCAAAATAATCAAAAAATAAAAAAAAAATTGATTTACCTTTCGTCCATTGAGCCATATAATTTCCATGATAATAAGCTATGGTAAACGTATTACTTCCAAATCTTATTTCATCTTTGTCAACTAAAAGACTTTTATCATCTAAAATAAACAAAAAAACAAGGAATTACTCTTCTGAATCATATTATAATCGAGTTATATACCATTAAGTTCTTTTAATTGACGTCCAATATTGAATTTTTGAAATATTTTTTCAATTTGAGCAATTTGTTCCTCCCAATCAGATGCGACTGAGAAGTCACGCCATTCTGCAATTTCCTCGATCTCAGACATTCTCTCTAGAACACAATGACATTAACTTATTTTAAATATACTTTATAATCAGAATGAAAACGTATAAATGTATCTTTCTTTACTTTTTGACTCATAATACTGGAAGTTTTGCTTTTCATAGAAGTTTTTTCATATTTTTCTTTTTTGTATTTTTTTCATTGGTTTTAATGAATTGAAATAATTCTATTTATTTATTTTGATGCATATAAAAAGGAGAATGTCGCAGACAAAGAATGATATGATTTTTAGACAGATTATTAAATGAAAGAGAATTATTGCTACGCTTTATTGCTTTTTGAATGTTTTGAATGAAAAGAAAACGCTGAAAAATAGCGAAATCATTTATGTCGTATCATCTATGAACTTGCTCAAAGTGAAATCACGTTTTTTAATTATGAAAATGATAAAGTTAACACATATCAGATATGTGTGGTTAGTAAGAGACATAATGATTAATTTATTTTTTTTTAAATAAATAATATTACCAGAAATAGAGAAAGAATAAATATTTTTTGTCAACAAATAAAAAAAATAAAAATGGCTTTGTTTTTCGTTTCATTTAGAATAATATATGTTTTAAGTGAGGTTACTATTGTATCCATTTTTTATATAGTATATATAGGAGTACTCTGTGATAGACTGAAAGTCTCATTTCAGATATTTATTGCATTTAAATAATTCATTCTATACACCATCACTATTACAACAGAATTACATTATTTATTATAGAAATAAAGAAAAAGAAAATTAATTGATAGCGTAAATACTTTTGTTATTCTTGAATAAAGTTGTTTTATTGTTTACTGACAAGAAGAATATTCAGTGACAACATGTTTTATTATACAATAACAGTTATACATTGAAAAATATGGAAAAACAATACATGAAGAATAATTTATGGGAATTCTGTATTTGAGAAGCAAAATATAAATATAATCATAAATTTAACTTTTGTGCTCCCAGTTTAAAGCGAATTTGTTCCGAATAGAAGAAGAGCATTATTATTGTTTTTAAGGTCTTTTAACGATGCTGACTGTAAAACAGATTATGCTTGGGCTGCTAACAGAGTTGTCTGAGCAAGTAGCAGAGGAAGAAGAAAAGTATCTTAACGGAGATGATGATTTCGAAGAACAATATCCATTTCCTTATAGTCATTTAGATTATCAAGAGGTATTTCGTATTATATACTATAAATGTGATTTATATCTATGTAAATTATAGCATGCCATGCCTTTATTCAGACTTGCTCTTCAATATCACTATAAGTTTAGAGATGGAATCACTTCAGGTAAGGTGGATCCTATCTGATATGATAAGTTACGTAATTTAATTTATATAGATAGGGCTCAATTGTTGATTAAAAGATATGGAAATAATTATTTCCCTGATATTGTGCCTCTCCAAGGAAATTCTGGTAATAAATACTCTTCATTTCCTCCACAGATATCTTTTTATCTAATATTTTTTTCTTTTATGTTTAATATCAGTATAAATGATGTTTTAAAGAGAGCTAATAGAAAGTTTTCTTAATATAATATACAACGCCAAATGGTGGCAGAACGTATTAGAGAAATTAGATCCAAAATATAAAGTGATTCGAGATAAGAAGTTGCAAACGATAAAAGCTCGTGATTTAGTTATTGGGGATATCATTTTACTTCAAGAAGGTATATATATTTATATTATTTTGATAACTATATTATTATGAGTATTATTTTTGATTATTATTTTGATTATTATTTTGATAACTATATTATTATGATTATTATTTTGATAAATATATTATTATGATTATTATTTTGATAAATATATTATTATGATTATTATTATATATATATATATTAAAGGTGATCATATTCCCGCGGATATTCGTGTATTATTAAGTGATGGATCTCCTCAAATTGATATGTCCTTTATAACACTAATAAATAATGATATTAAAACAATTACCATGAATTGTCTGCCCGATCCTATGTATATATATATATATATATTGATTATATATATTGATTATATATGTATATATATATATAGGCGTAGCCCTAATCTTCTTCCTTGTGGTAGTTACTTGTTACAAGGAATTCTCTTTGGTGTTGTTGTTAAGTATATATATATATATATATATATATATATATTATATATATTATATATATATATATATAGAACAGGTTTGAATACTCTTTATGGTAAAACTGGATTTAGAATCACAAATCCTCATCATTCTGTATATATATATATATATACTATTATATATATATATATACTATTATGTATATAGTTAGACCTTTATAATTGTCAAATAGAGCATAAGAAGGTTCGGTGTCTCTTTCAATCGTGTTGTGAGAATAGTATACTTCCAAAGAATATTAAAGTATATATATGCATCTATATATATATATTGATTATTTGTCTATTTTTATTTTTCACTACTTATTATTATTTAATAAATATATATATAAATAGACTTTAGATAAATCAATTAATGTTAATTATATATTTGTATCTCTACCTCCATCTATATGTACAATTCCAAGTTTATTTATTGAGAATATGAGAACACTTCAAATTAAAATATGTATACTAAGAGAACGAGAAGAAATAGCAGTCTCTCATGTATATATATATACATATATATATATGTTTATTATATATGTTTATTATATATATATATATATATATATATATATATATATATATATATATATATATATATATATATATATATATGTGTGTTTATTATATGTTATATATATTATAAATATAATATATATATAGTTTACCTTAGATGTATCAGACCCTGATTCCCGTGATATTACTTCTGATTCGAGGGAAAAAATCGAAAATGATTTTTTAGAATGGGATAGGAATCCAAATATATACTTAAAAAGTGTTATTATTGACCCATCACAATATAAAGATCTATTTAATATTGTTCATAAAGCAAAGTAATATATATATTATAGTTTCTTTTCTTCTTATTTTCTTATTATACTTATTATTATATATATTTATATTATTCTTTTTAAGCTATATATTATATATTGTATTCTTTCTACTATATATATATATATACTTCTATATCTAGTCGAACAATACTCTATGTAGGTGGTTTATATATGACGAATATTGTACCTATTAAAGAAGCTGATATATCTATTTCCTATCAACAATAATATATATATATATATATATATATTCTTATTATATACAATCCAAACATTTCTATATATATTTATATCATCATTATTTAATATATATGTATATTTTATACCTATATATAATATAATAATAATAATCAACATAATAATAATAATACTAATAATAATAATATCTTTCTATATCTCTATATTATCCTTGATTCTTCTACATTTCCTATTTAGATGCTTTAGATTACTGTAAACTACATAGTGATGCTATTTTACTTACTCCTAATTATACGGGTATTACTACTTTATTACAGTTATCCTCTTCTATCCTATGTCAGTTATGCTGTATCTTATGAAATTATGTGATTTGTCCCAAATCGGCATACTCAAGACTGAAATCCATTCGTTTTATTACGTTTAAAACTGTTAGAAAACAAATTTACTGGAAATATAAAGATAAACGTGATCTGCCATTATTATCTTTTTATTTCTATATACTTATTCTTGTCTATACTATATATTATCTTATATATTATCTATATTTCACAAAACATAATAAATGACTATATATAAAGTATATTTATATATATAGAATTGTATTCTATAATCATTCGCTTATTATTATGCTCTTTTCTCAGTTTAATTCTTTTTATCTATATATATATTCTTAACTCTTGGGTATTTTTATTTATACTTTTTATTCTATATATATTTGTAACTTATATATATATATATTTTAATTATTAGTATTTTTTCTTTTCTTTTTTTGCATTATTCTGTTTGTTTCTTTTTATAGTATTTTATTTTTTTAATTTTTTTTCCCATTTTTCTAAAATTATAATAAAAATAATATATGGATTATATTATAAAAAATGTCAATAGTAAATATTATTAATATGTATTGTTAGTGAGTATTAATCATTTCTATAAATACTACTATATATTTTTATTTACATATGAATGCTGAATAAATGATAGTATTATTAAATAATAAGAATACTTGTTATTATAGATGATATATAGAATAGAGAATGAATAAATTGATAAACAAAACACCTATTCTAATAATAACAAGGATATATATATATAGTATAATAAAGAAATCTAAAACAATAAGTAATGAATACAAAAGATAGTATATATCTTCATATATAAATATATATATATATAACTATAAATGATATTCTAGTTTTTAAGGTTTAATCATTTTTAAAGCCTTCATAGCAAAACGAGGAAGTACGAATGCGGCCTTATGCATTTCAGGAGTATAATATTTCAATTGAGATTGAAGTTCAGGAGAAATAGGACGATTTGGTTGATATAAAGGATATTTTCCATCATCAAGAGTACCAATAATAAATCCGATTTGACCACATGGATAACTAGGAATAGAACAATAACCGTAATTAACGTTTTTAAACAGCTTGGATGCGTCATTCATCACTTTAGCAATTAAATCTAAATGAAGCCATTGACATTCACCCTATAGAATATATAATAAAATCAATAATAATAATAATAATAATATTAATAATAATAATAATATATATATATATATATATACTTGGGTACAAATGATACCTCCTTCTCTTAGAGCTTCCTTCATGGTCTTATAGAAATCAGAAGTATAAAGAGTCTCAGCAGGACCTTTATATAATAATAATATTAAATATAACAATAATAATAATAATAATAATAATAATAATAAATATAATAATATATAAAAAATATATTAAAAAAAAATAACAGCAATCATATATATACCCACTGGATCGGAGGAATCAACAATAATAACATCAAAGCGATTCTTTTGATTTTTAACATATTCAGCAGCATCCATAAATAATAATTCTAATCTGGGATCATTAAAGGATACAGCAGTAGAGTTACTAAAGTATTTCTTAGCAACATTAACGACACCTTCATCAATTTCACATTGAACAATATGTTCAATACAATCATGACGAGCAATTTCTCTTAAAACACCACCATCACCACCTCCAACAATCAAAACTTCTTTTGGGTTAGGATGAGCAAAGAGAGGAAGATTGACGATCATCTCTTGATAAGAGAATTCATCCTTCTCTGTTATTTGAAATACACCATCTAAAGCAAGTACTCTTCCATATGATTCGGAATCAAAAACAAGAATATCTTGATATTTTGATTTTTCATGATATAAAACGTCTTTAACTTTCACAGAGAACTTTTGACCGGGCCACATAGCTTCACATTCAGAAAACCAACCATCAGCAATACTCATTTTGATTCTATGACAAAAATACGAAAAACAAAAGAAATAAATAAAAATGATAAAAAACAATGGTAGATTTTATTTTTTAGCTCCAATTCCCTGTTTTTACCAAAAAAGTGACATAGACATTTTCACATCCTCTCTCTTTCAAATGATTCGATAATTATTTATAGAATCCAATCATAACTGAGAAGACTCTTCTTTTTATTGTTCTTTTTTTCTCTTTATTTATTTTCTAAATAGGAATTCTTAGTATATTGAATAGTAGAGGAAAAACTCAAGATATTTATTTTATATATGAAAAATAAAATACTGAAATAAAGTACTGATTCAATGAAAAAAATATTTTTTTGCTTATGGCACATTATTCAAGACTAACTGCTTTTTATTCATTCACTTAAATACATTTATTTCAATACTGCTATTATCTTTCTTGAATTCAATCAAGAAAAAAGTTTTTTTGTAATTTTTTTTATTTAATAATATTTCTGCTTAATAATTCATATTCTACTTCTTTTGTATATTAAATTAAAATAACATCCAAACAATATTTGATACAAATGAATCATGAGTTGTTTTATTCTTAGATATTCCAATAAAGAAAACAGTTTTGATCACCCTCAATCAAGATTTAATACTAAAAACTCTAATATAAAACGTAAATATCATCGATTCTATGAATATAAAAAATATTTTCTGATTTGAAATAGCTCAATTCATACGATAAAGTATATTAACATTCATTGTATATAAATATATAGAATATATATGAATAAATATTTTGTTGTCATTCAATTATTTGTAAAAAACAAAAAAACCGCTTTTCAACTTTTTTATTTTTAAAATGTTTCTGTATAAAAAATGAATAACAAGGAGTATAATCAAGATCTAGTTCATGTACAAGGTATATGCCATTTATCTATGCCATTAGTATTGTGATTAGTTGAGGTTTTAATAAAACCTGATTGCTATGAGAACTTAGAAAAGCTTGAAAGCGTTATCAAATCTTCTTTAGAATCGAATTATACTGTTTACTTTAACGGACCATTTGATTTCTCAAGTATTCCATATTTGGTATCTAATGTTCAAGAAATATATATTTGTGATATACCTGAGGAAGAACAAGGGATCTCATTCTGGAAGGCGACATTAGATATACATATTTATTCATTAAATTATGAAGGTCCTAGTGATGAAGTACTGGATAATTCAGCTGATGTGACTGCTTATCAGCAATGGAATCTTCCTTCTATTGAATTTCAACATATGTGGGATAGGTATATATGGAAGACTATATGTATTTTTTTTTAATAGTTTTTTAAAACACATATTAAAAATAAATTAAATATCTATCTAGATTATTATATGACTCTGATATCAAACAAGATTTGATTAATTATGCGTATACTGCATTACTCTTTGCCTCTTGTGGTGTGAACTCTCAAATAATATCTGTAAACCGTTTGATTCTTCTACATGGTCCTCCAGGAACAGGGAAAACATCTCTTTGTCGATCGTTAGCTCAAAAGTTATCTATACGTTTATGTGATGTATATGATAATATTCAATTAATAGAAATTAATGCACATTCGTTATTCTCAAAATGGTTCAGTGAAAGTGGAAAATTAGTTATGAAGCTATTTGGATTTATACAAGAACTTTTAGAAGATAAACAATCACTGGTTATCGTTCTTATTGATGAAGTAGAATCTTTAAGTTCTTCCCGCCAAGTAAGTATGGCGGGAAGTGAACCGTCTGACGCAGTACGTGTTGTCAATGCGCTTCTTACACAAGTATATGCATATTTAATATTATATATATTATATTATATATACTATTATAAGTATATTTAAACTATAAAGTTAATAGTATTTATTTTAATTGAATAATTAAATATTTCTATACATATTTTTGTATTCATAAAGAAATTATTATTCATAAATTGTATTATAATTTTGTTTTCATTAACTAAATAAATTAAATATTATTATAAATGAATAATATATATGATTCTTTCTAGATTGATAAGCTTCGTCGGTTTTCGAATATATTAATATTGACAACATCTAATATAACCTCAGCCATTGATAGTGCATTTCTAGATAGGGCTGATTTAAAGAGATATATAGGTCCACCTGGAGTAAGAGGACGATATGAAATATTTAGGGAATGCATACAGGTATAGTTCTTATAAATTGTAGTTATTATTTTTATTCAATGTTTTTGTTGTTGTTGAGAATATATAATATTTAATATATTTTTTATTATCTATCATTCTATATCTTCAATATAATATATTTTATCATTCTATATCTTCAATATAATATATTTTATCATTCTATATCTTTTATATAATATATTTTATCATTCTATATCTTTTATATAATATATTTTATCATTCTATATTTTTAATATAATCTATTATTTTATATCTTCAATATAATCTATATAATAATAATATATAATAATAGGAATTAATTCGTGCTTCTATAATAGTGACTCCAATTGATATGCCTCATTATTCACAAGAAATACATTATTCACAAGTAACTCCTCAGAAACAAGAAACTAATGAAGATGATATGATCCTAGCTAATTATCATACACAACTTGTAGAAATTGCAGAGCTTGCCGATGGACTTAGTGGACGATCTTTGCGAAAAATACCATTTCAAGCACATGCATGCTATCTAGCTAGTTCACGGTCAATATCGCTTGATGACTTCCTTGTCGCTCTCAAAAAAACCATTGAAGTATTCTATTCTAATATTTTCATTAGTTTCATTACATAATTCTATTTAATATCATATACAGGACGAGCTGAAGGATAGAAGCATGCTAAAATAAGAATAATGAACTCACATTTTGCTCATTATCTTCAAATTATAAAATTAATTTTTCATTATATTGAAAGTGACATCTATACCGTATTCCACAAATTCCTATTTGTTTAGTTAAACTTAAAAAAAAGCCTTAATTTAAAATAAAACGAAAAGAAAAAAATATATAAACATTTTAGAAATATAAGCGATAAAGACTCTATCCCCGTGATTCTATTCTTTAATTCTTTTCTGCCTAGTTTTACGGTAATTACAAACAAAGGATTTTTTTTTCTTATTTCATAATTATTATCTATATATTTGTAGTAAATTTGAGAAAGAGATGTCTATTGTATATGTTTTTTATATGATAATAATATACACTTATTATAGGCTCAAGATTTAGTGAATCCTAAGCCTTTTCTTCATTCTTTAATTGGCAAACCTGTTATTGTCAGACTGAAATGGAGAGCTGAATATAAAGGCTACTTAGTGTCTGTAGATAATTATTTCAACATCCTTCTTGGAAATTGTGAAGAATACAGTGATGGTGCCTTCTCTTCTCGCTTAGGAGATGTTTTAATCAGGTATTTTTAAATTTTTTATTCTGTTTCTTTTCTTATCTACCTTATATATATATATATATATATCTTTTCATATTATTTATATATATCTTAGATGCAATAATGTTTTATATATTCGTGGCATTCCTGAAGAAGATGATGAACAACCTAAAGAAGAGAAAGAAACTGAAATGGCTGAATAATCCTATTATATGTCGTAACTATTTGAAAGTATCCTTGTTGTCATTATGCTTATTTTTATATGTATTGAAATTTTTAAAAGTAATAAAAAAAGAATAGTTTTGGTTTCGTTCGTTCTTCATTTATATATCATAACAATACTCATTTTTTATTCAATTTATTTATTTACTACAACGAAGAAACTCCTCAAATTGATTTAAATTGATTTGCTTAATGAAGGCAATACATGGATACACTTTAGACCCCCATTTTGGATGAATAATTAGTTGACATCCTTGGCATGAAACACGTAAGGAATTGTCAACTACAGATATAATATCTAGCATATTAATATGTGCTGAATTCTGATTAGAGAAAACTAGATCACCAGTAGCTGGATCAATAAGTTCACACCATGTATTATTAGAGTCACAGTAAGCTTTTAATTTATATCCCCAATTATAAAAGTTTTGTATTAATCGTTCTTTTTCATCATCAACATTTGATCCCATATTTGCTAAATCATATTTTGACTTTATATATATAATAATAACATAACAATCAGCTAAATTGACTTCTTCAAAGAATGATTTTAGATCAAACTGAATTAAATATGGTATTTTGGATATAACAATCTGAAAGGAGTCTGAAACATTAAATACTGAACCTAGCTGAAGAGAATCCAATGTGGACATTGAAAATGGTTTTATAATAAGTATGATATATTTCACAGATATACTCTAGAAATCTATTCAAATTAATTTCAATAATAAAATATCAAAATTAATGATAAATTAAGAGTATATTGATAAGTTTGTTTTTGTCTTCAAATTCTTCTAAATAAAAAGTCATAGTTTAAATTCTTTTGTTGATTGAAAGTCAATTTTATTATAGTTAAATAAATCAAATAAAATCTTGAAGCATAAATAAACAAAAATTGTTATGATATTCATATATTTTTATTTTTTATTTTGATATACATTGGATTGTAGAGGTGGTATCCCATAAAATACTATATATATAATAATAATATATATATATGTTTATAATAATAAATAGAGTTATAATAATATATATAGTTATAATAATAAATTTATATATACACTTTGTATAGGAGTAAACACAATAATATATATATATATATATATATACCAACTGAAGTTCCAGTAAGAAAGTTGAGAATACATGATGATTGAGATGTATATATACACGTAGAGAGAGAAAGATTATCATTATAGAATGATTTTAAAAATGTTTTTGTATATCGATCTATATCTCCATCTGTAACGTCATATAACGTACATATCTATTAATATATATATATATATATATATAAAGAGAGAAATCATGGAATAATAGAGAAATATATGATAAATATAAAAATATATTATTATTCTATATACTGTAACAGGTGAATGAGTACTTAAGAAATAGTATATATTCCCGTGGGGATGAAACATATTTCGATGACGCACACTTCCTGAAGAACAACCAAATAATAAATATATACATGATTTCTATGTATATATGAAATTATATAGTTATATATATAGATATATATAACTATATATATATGAAATTATATAGTTATATATATAGATATATATATATACTAAAGTTGCGCCTAATGTCTCTATATTAATATATTTATCACCATTTCCATGACCGATATATACATATATTCCTTCATCTTGCATATACTCACTATATATATATATATATATATATATATATATATATATATATATATATATATATATATATATATACAAGGCTTGTTCTTGTGTTGGAATAGTGTTTCTCATGCCTATCCAATTATATTGGTCGGTATATTCCTGAATTAACGGCATTAAACGACTCACTGTTTTAGTTAAATCTCCTCCTGGCTATATATATATATATATATATATATATTATTATTATTATTATTATTATTATAAAAATAATGATGTATATAAACGTATAAAGTATATATATATACATTAATAATATAATTTGTTTTAGTGAAATCAACATGGTAACTGTTATTATTCTATATATATATAGAATAATATCTCACTGTCTGATAATATATATATATATATATATATATATATATACATATTGTTGTAGGAGTTGAAATGTATGAATTACATCTATATATCTACTTATAGATACTTTATTTTTTCTATATATAGGAATATATTCGAGAGGAAACATTTGAAGATAATCACTTAAAACCAGGATTATATGACTTTTTTCAGGGGAAACTGAAGAATTCTCACGGTATTCTTTAGAATCAGACGAAGATAATTGGTCTGAGAGTTTATTAATTACCGCGGTTATTTCATTCAATAATAGATTTTCATGATCTTCCTAAATTTAGTTATATATAGTTATATATAATTATATATACAGATATATAGAGATGTTCACAGTTTTTAATTGTGTTCAGAATAGTATTCCCAGAGTTGGGGGATAATAACAGTATATAAATAAGTGATTCAGGAACAATATATCCATAGGATTTAAAAATAGAATGAAGATAAGAGGATTGAATTTGTACAGCTGTACGATATATAGAATTCGAATAGAATGGAGACATTAATGGAAGATATTCATTAAAGATTTGTGTTTCCATATTATCCAATAATCTCTCCAGAGCCTTATCATGGATTTCTATATATATATATATATATATATATATATAGGAATCTATTTATATACTTCTTTGTGACCACCATTGAATGTTCTTTTCACGAATTTGTTCTGAATTCCCGTGATTATTTTGATCATTTGATGAATTTATAAGTGGAGACAATGTTACTATATACATATATACTTATATATACTTATATATATACGATTGTCATATTTCTGAGTGGATTCCTCAGTATTATTCTTCGTATTCCCGTGGTTATTTTCATTTGAATTGATAATCAAATCATTTTGCTCTAATATATAATTAAATTGAAAGAGAAATTTATTCATTATTCCTGGCTTTAGATATATATAAATAATAATAATAATAATAATAATAATAATAATAATAATAATAATAATAATAATAATATATATATATATATATACTCCTTTTACTCTGTATAGAATGACGTGATGTGTAACAAGTGTATATATATATATATAGGGATATAAAGAGGAATAGAAGACACCCACAATAGAGTAAGAACAAGGAAAGCAAGAGATCTATATATATATATATTATATATATATATGTTTATACAGATAATAATAATACCATATTTAATATATATATATATATATATACTTGTGAGTGAATATATTTGGAGGCTTGTTCCCGCGTATATATATGGAGGGAGTTATATATAGTGCCTTCATTATTATGAAGAGTCTTTTCCTTTTTATCTTTCGATAAAATGAAGAGATTCCCGCGGTTATAAGGATATAACTATATATATATACAAAAATCTATATCTGTCTCTTTATTTATATATATAAAGTATATATGTCAAGAATATATATAGATTAAGTATATATATATATACTTTATATAGATGTTCATAAAGATCAATTGATGAATATATCGGAGACGACGCGATAGAAATCATATATATATCAAAATACCTATATATATACATATATATATATTCATTATTGCAATTAGTATGTATATATACTTTTGTTCATCAGGAATATTCGCGGTTATTCCGACATTTCGAAGATAGAAGGATAAGGAGACAACATCTTGAAGTATCGACGGATCGTGGGAATATATTAAAAATGACTCACATCGAACTTGATAATCGTGAATATATCTATATGAGAAATAATAGTTAGAGAATATTATTAATCATATATATATATATATTTACTGTTTTTCATCATCTGTAAATAGAGATATATCATTATTATGAAGCTATATTCATATATATAATACATATTAATTAATGTTTATATATATACCCTTAATTGTGCTTGTATATATAATGGATAAATATGTATATATATATGTTTATATAAGTATATATGCTGATTATTCATGAAACAACACGTTTTACTACTATCTAATAATCTCTCATATTGGTCTATATATATATATATATATATATATATATATATATATATATATATATATATATATATATATATATATATATATATACTTGTATAGAGTAGTGCCTGTAGATAGAGAAGATGAAGATGAAGAATATATATACATATATAAACAGAAGAAGAAGAAGAAGAAGAAGAAGAAGAAGAAACAAGTATATTAGTATAATTTTGATATATATTATTCTTCCGATAGAACGAATTCGAAAGACTGTCATAGAGTGACGCGTAGAGGGATATAATAGCGTCATATTCTTTTTGATAGACTATATATATTTGTAAATATAAATAGTTATGCAAATATATATCACATATAATAATAATATATATATATATACATAATATAGAGAGTATTTCTACATATATAGAATATTTAAGGATAGGATTGAAGGGGTACAATTTAAGTAAAACATCTTTTAAAGTAGATATATACTCATTATTAATATTATTATTATTATTATTATTATTATTATTATTATTATTATTATTATTATTATTATTATTATTATTAGTATATAGAGAATAGAACAACGGAGAATGAGGGATAATAGATGTCGCTTTCTTTGTTGGAATAGTATTCTTTGGAGAAACCTGCTTGTTTCTCTCTGGAGGTGCCATTAGTGTTACTGTAGTAGAAGAGAGAGAAAGAAGGGAAGAGATAGAAGAATAAGGAAGAGATATACTTAATGAATAACTCTAGAAGAAGAATATAATATATAATAATATATAGTGAACAACCTAATCATTAATAGATTCAAATAAATATATAATAGTAAAATGACAATAATATTTAGTATAAATAATAACTTCATTAAAAGAATAATTCAGAATCACATATATAATAATAATATTCATATTTATATACCTTATTATAATAATAAATAGTTTGTTTATATAAATGTTGATATCGATAGAGATCTCCAATTGATTTGAGTTGTTTGGCGGCTTTTCTTTGGAGGGAAATAATAATAGGTGATGAAGAAGGCAGAAGAGTAAGAATTGTTGATATATATGTATATAGAGAATGAGAGAGAGAAAGTATATAGTGAAATGAAGAAGAAGAAAAAGAGAAGAATGTAATAGAGAGCTCTATGACAACTATATATGTATATATACTTAGTAATATATACATTATTTATTAGAATAGATAGAAGAAAGAACAATGATTCTAGTAATGATAAATATTATTATATTTATAAAAACAACAAACACTAAAACTAATAATATACATACATAAAATAGGGTAATAATACATCATAATATCTTCTTGATAGTCGTGGGAATATACAGATTTTGACTTCAGATAGTCACTATTTTCATAATTATTTAGTATATATGAATAATCTTTTTCATATTGTTCAATTGATTTACAGATATACATATATATATCTTCTTCTATTCTCTGTAGGTTATGAAGAATAGAATCATAATTATCTTTATAAGTAGAAAATAAAGATGGCTGAATAACCGTGATTATAGGTAAAAGAGAATGAAGAATAGTAGAAGGAAGTTGTAACGAAGAAGAAGAAGCGTAAAGAAGAGAAAGTAAAAGATATATGAGAGAAGAGAGAGAAGAATGAATAGTAGTAGAAGAAGAAGGATAAATAAAATAATTCTATATATATATAATTATACATAATAATGTATATGAAAATACTTTTTGAAAGAATTCTGTTACTTTATCAGTATATCCATAATATAATAGCCAATAAATATATCTATAAAATACTATATCTGAATGCTTTGATACATTATCTAAATAATGATTATATATATCCTGACATCTCTCTATATATCCATTTTCACATTCTATATCGAACAGATGACACGTGCGCAAGGAACACAAATCCATAAGAGGAAGAATAGTGTCCTTTTTATACTCTAATTGTGTTTCATCTATATGTAAATTTAGCCAATCAAATGTGTAGAAATGATTCAGTAAATCACCTCGTTCCTGATTTAATATGGACATATATATATATGTATATATAGAATAATGACAGCCAATAGTCTTATTTAACATATTAAATAAACTATATATATATATATATATATATATATATAGATATATATAGAATGAATTGAGGAATAATTAACAATATAAACAATATATATACAGTTCACTTATTTGAGGACATGTGACAAAAAGACAGTTTGTGAATATGCAATAGAAATCATGTATATATAAAACTTCTTCAGGCTCGTACAATTGAGACAAATCATTTGCTGACAAATAAATACTATTTAATAATGTTTCATTAGTTAAAATAGAGAAATCAATATCCATAATTAATGGAGAAACCATTTGTGATCCACTTTCGAGATCTGCGTCATTTGTGTTTTTCTGTTCCACTTCTCCTTTTCTTTTATCATCTCCTTCTGTTTCTCTATTTATATCTTTATCTATGTCTATATCTATGTCTATATAGGGATTTTTCATTTGTTGCTGAATAGCCTCATGATATAACCGCGGGAATTCACAATCAGGAATGATTATAGTTATTAAATATATATATATACTACACTCATACTATTTAGAATATATATAATAATAATAATAATAATAATAATAATAATAATATATATATATATATATATATATACATTAGAGTCTTTAAAGATTATTTTTAATTGTTTCGCTAGATATACAGTCAGAGAGAGATAAATAGCGCGGGAAATGACGCGGTCTTGAAGGATTTCTTGGAGAGAACAGAGAAAGGATGATATGAACGTAGAGATCTATATATATATAGTAAATGAAATAATTCATGGATAACATAAGTATATATATAAGTATATATATATATAAGTATATATATATATATATATACATCTAATGATTGGTCATATATATATATTTTTATGATATGAATGAATTGATTGATTTCAGTATAAGGAATAAGAAATGGAAGAGATGGATACCTATATATTTATATAGATATATATATATATAATGAGAGAGAAGAAAGGTTATATATAAAGAGAAAGAGAAATATATATATATATATATATATATATATATATATATATATATATATATATATATATATATATATATATATATATATATATTTATGATTCATATATACCAAATAATAGCACGAGAGAGAGACTCAATTTGTTCTTCACGTTGATTCCCGCGGTTATATAGCGAACTCAAATAAATATATCTATAATACACATAAATAATAAGTATATCTTAAATATATATAATATATATATATACTTTTGATATAAATGAATTGATTCAATTTGTTGTTCATATTCATCTGATGAGAGTTTTACGTCCGTACCCATTTTCCCGTGGGAATCTGAGTATTTTAAAATATATAAATATCGTTCAAATAGAGCTGTTGCATTTGCCGTTAACTGTTGAGCAAGTGTCAATGAGGGATCGTGAGGGTCTTTATTAACGTCATATATAACGGATAATTTTAAAGATGTATTATAAAATAAAACAGCAATTTGATAGATCTATACATAGAGTAATATATATATATATATATATTATGTATATTATATATATACATCTTTGGTAATGATAGTATTAAGAAATGATGGCATTAGTGTGTCCAGAAGGGAAGAATAGAGAGAAAACATAGTTGAAGACTATATATATATATATATATATATATATATATATATATATATATATATATGTAAATAATACTTCAGTTATATAGGAATCAATTTGATCTGAAGATGATGACTATATATATATATATATATATATATATATATATACTTCTGATATAAGTGTACATATATCCTTGAAATAAAGTAGAAAAAGAGAAACAAATAGTGTTACAGAGGACTCATGCAGAGTTTCTATATATATATATATATATATATATATATATACCAAGAATGTCTATATTCATAAAAAGGGATATCATAAAATTGATGAGAGATGAATATAATGATAATGAATAAGAAGAAGATGATAATGCATTCTATATATAAATACAGTAAATAATAGATTTATAAATATCAAATAAGATATTTATAACTAATTAACATATAAAACGAAAATGAATAATATATATATATACAAATTGATCTCTTTGTTGTTTAAGAAATGGATATATATAAAGAAAACAATTCTTTTCTATATCCTTATACATATCTGTACTGAAATTGACTGAATTTGGTGAAAGAGACGAGGTTGAAGAAGAATATTTTTGACAAATATACTATATAGAAATAAAACATAAATAAATATACTACTATATATAAACATAGACAATATATATAAATAGATATACATCTAAATTTGAAGAGTATATATAAATATTTAATTGACATAATATCTTTGAATCGTCTATAAACATATATATATATATATTTCATGTGAAACAATACTATTTTGATTTTGAATATATGCTGTATATTGACTGAGAATAGTATTCCAATAGGGAAACTCGTTCTTTAAATCACTGTTTGAACACAAATAATAATGGCATATATACACAAGACACGAAAGATAGGAAGAAGAAAAAAGAGTCTATATATTATGATTTATAATGAAAATAATAATCAATATAATAATAATATGTATAATAATAAATTCTTATTAACTGAATTAAACATATATATATAACAAGAGAAATATACTATATCCGATTTTATTAGTTTTTTGAAGGATGTTATTAAAGTGTCTATATATATATTTATATCATTATAATTACTTATATATATATACGAATAAATAACGGAGATTGATTGAAGTATCGTCTTAATAATGCTGACATATGCTGAAATAGAAACTCACTATTCTTTGTATATATATAAGTATATGCAGAAATAGAAAAACATATTGAAAAATAATTTGGGTATATTGACTATATATTAAATAAAAATTAGTTTTTAAAATATATTTCATAATATTTATAATTAATTATATTATATATATACTTCATGATTAATATCTTTTAAGCCAAGTGTCCAATATAAACTAGACAAATTCTGAAAATAGCTTGAATTACTTACATTACTGAACGAATGAAGATGTTTTAACCAATACATTAGCTGTATTAATATATATTATAATGTTGGTAATAGTATTATAATAGTAAATAATCATACAGTCGATGAATATGTTTCTAGAAGAATCACAATAGTCTGATTGCCCTGATTTTGATACAGATAATATAGATAGGAGGTTCTATATATATCAAATGCATAAAATCCAAAATAATATACATTAATTTTATAATTTTGATAGATATGTCCTCTTTGCATTCTTTTGAAGGTAAATAAGAGAGCCATGAAATGTTCAAAGATGTTTTGTATTCTTTATAAACAATTGCATCACAACTTTTGAACAATGACAACAACTTTTGGGAGCAATCGTTCAGTAACTTATTCTTTGATTGTTCCTAAAATAAGTATATTCAAAAAATCAATATGTATATATACCATCTTTCATATCCTCCTTGAAACGAAACGTTTTGTATTTCTTTTTCAGATTATTTAAGACTATAGAATACCATTTTTAAATCATAATTTTTGTCGGGTAACACGAGAATACGATATTTTAAGACAATTTTTTGTTTTTTGCTTATATTATTTATTCTATTTTAAATTATATTTTTAATGATCTTCTACATATAATTTCATGCATAGAAGATATTTAGAGTCAATAAATTTATAGTTGAGCTGTACTATGTGAGTGATTATTGTATTATCTGCATAAATGACTAGCACAATATGTGTATGTATTTAGAGTATGCAAATACAGAAAATAAACAGAGCAATATTCACATGATGAATGTACTTTTATTTTTATTTTTGTCTATTTTATTATAGTTATTATTAATGATGAAAGAAAATGAATCAAATAGCCACAACTAGTTCATCTGAGCAGTCTTATCTCAATGAAATACGTGAATATGATCCAAATCATCATTTTCTAAAATTTTATTTGATATAATTATATATGGTTCTGATATTACTAACACATAACTTCAAAATAAGATTTTTAGAAAATTTAAAATGAAAACAAAAAAAATAATGACACAAAGAGAAGACATTTACAATATATGCAATAATAAGCATTATGAAATAAAAATAGGAATCAAAAGTGTTTTTATTTATCCTAAGAGTAAATCTATCACAATAAAAATGGTATTAACGATAACAAGAGGTACTATATACGAAAATGATTTTTACAGATTCATAAAATAGACATATAAAGAATATGGATGGATGCTAGATATAATAATAAATACATCTTAACCATCGTACAGCTTGTAAAAGACCAATGACTTGATTTTTGATTGGATTAGCACCATACATATTACTGGCTGCATCCCAACCATGAGGTTTCAAGAATCGTTTCTCATTAACGATAGCTAATCCATTAACAATGAGTAGAATAGCTTTAAGTAAATTCCAGAGAGTAAACATTTTATATTAAACGATTGTTTAAATATGAATTTAAGTGGAAATTGATATTTTAAAAATGAAAACAGAAGAATTGTCGGCTTCCTCGAATTCCAGCAGAAAAAATACTAAAAAGTGATTCTGCCTTGCTAACAGCGTCAAATTCCACTCTTGTCAATCATTCTTTTTCTTCTCTACAACGTTTATTAATGATGTGTTTGGGAGGCATTTTAACTGAGGATATAGGGATTAAATAAAACTTTTTAAAGTGGTCCTATTTTGTGTTCTAGTGAATATAGATGAATTCTATGATATTTAATTTGTTAAATATTATAATAAGAAAAGGAATCCTAATTAACTAAAAGAAAAAAAAACGCATTTGATTTTGTTTTAAAATAGAGCTATTATTACGAGAATATATATATATAATTCAATTTAAAAAGAAGAAATAAATAATTAATAAAAATGATGAATCAATTAATAAATTAAAAAAAAATCTATAAAGAATAAAATAATTATAGGAATGTTTTCAATTCTTCGTTTCCATTGAAATCCACTTTTGGAAATAAAACGATTTTAGTATTTTGAATGTTATTGTAAGCAATATCATTTTTCATAGAATAAACAGAGTCTAATTGCATATATTGAGCATCTATACCTAGTTGTTTTAACACTAATTCTGAGGCTATAGAAAAGAAGTTTTAGTAATTTATATTTATTTATTATTTAACATTTATTTATTATTTATGTTTTATTTATTATGTTTTATTATTTATTAAGTTTTATTATTAATATTAATATTATTATTATATTAATATTATCATATATAATATACTTTGAGGAATAATTGGAGATAAAAGAATTGAGGACACTCTTAAACCTTCATATACTTCATATCTATATATATATATATACATAGATATATTCATTATATAAAAAGTTTATGATTATATATATATACAATAATGTATTTAATTTGTCAAGAATATCTGGATTCTATATATATAATAATACATATATATATATTCTATTATATATATACATTATTAATTTGTTTAACAAGTTTCCAGGGTTCATTTTCATGGAATATTTTATTTAAATATTTAAGATGTTGATTAATCAAATCAATTCCACTATGAAAGCAACAGTCATCAAAACATTCAGTTACATTTTTTGCCATTTGTACAATTCTTTCTCTGTTTTCATTGGGCATTGCATGAGGGATTGATGAGATAGAACTAGTTGATTGGATATATTTTGTTATCTTATTATTTGTACAACGGAGAAGAAGATTCCCATAATTATCTGCTAATTGTCCGTTAATAACTGAAGATAACCGCGATAATTGAATATCTGCATCCTTATCAATACAATTCTCAGTCATAAAATAATAACGAAACATCTCTGGAGTAATCTATATATATATATATATATATATATATATATATATATATATATATATATATATCTGGTTATATATATACATATTTGTTAAGAACATCCAATGGAATATAATTCTTTCGACTTTTCGATATTTTTGAATTATTGACAGTCCAGTGAGAATGACAAATTTGGCGGGAAGGGAAAGGGAGGGCTGTTTATATATATATATATAAAGAATAATAAATAGGATACATTAATAAAAGTATTTATAACTATAGATATAAACAAATAATAAAAAAATATTATAGTATATAGACTATAAACAATAAGATTCTATATATATATAGAATATATACAGAGAGACGAGAGAAATGCAAGCCAATATATAGAGTGAAACTTTAATATATCTTTACCAAAAATTTGTATCGATGCAGGCCATAATTTGAAATCAGGTACAATTTCATTATTATTATTAGTATTAGTATTAGTATTATTATTTTTATTATTAGTATTAATATTTGTAGTAGATGTAGTTAAATAGTTACAAAGAGCGTCAATCCATACATACATAGTCTGACTGGAATCACCTTTATATATATATAATAATAATAATAATAATATATATATATATAATTAAATAAAATTAAATAAGAAAATTTCAACTTTAAATAAATATATACCGGGAACAGAGATCCCCCACGGGACACGTGCCGCAGGACGTGATACAGAAAGGTCAGGAAGAGGAGACTGTAACATTTCTACAACTTCATTATAACGGCTTTTAGGAGTAATCTAATAATAATAATAATAATAATAATAATAATATATATATATTTATATACAAAGGATGGGTTATTTTGAAGGAATTCTAATATTTGGTTTTGATACTTAGACAGTCTATATACATATATATATATTAATAGTAATAATAATACTAATAATACAAATAATATAAATATATATATACTTAAAAACATAATTATATTCCGAAATCCATTCAACAGGATGTCCACTTTCTAAAGATATCTATATATATATCTATATACATATATATATACATATATATATACACGTATATTATTGTCCACTGTAGTTTGTTTTTCTGTTAAAAATGATTCATCGCTTCGACAATACCATCCCTCGTATTCCCCTTTATAGATATCCCCGCGGGAAACCATCTGATTCCATACATAATCACATACCTTTATATATATAGTTAAAATGTATATAATTATCAAAAGTACATATATATATAACTACCAAATATCGAAAACATAAAACTAAATATATAACAAAATTATTCAAATATGGAAAACATAGAATTAAAAGCATTCTTAAAAAACATAAATAATACAACCAAAATGATCAAAGCAAATATATATATATATACCATTTCATGTCTTTTCTCAGTTGTTCGAATAAAGTCATCATAAGATATATTAAAGTGTTTAAATGACTTTTGGAATTCAGAAGATATTTTATTCGTATAATCAACGATACTTTCTCCGGAATTCTGAGATTCCTTTTGAATTTTACTTCCATGTTCATCAGTGCCTGTAGTGAATAATACATGATCACCCTTTTGTCGATGCCAACGAGAAATACAATCGGCTAGTACGTTAGAATAAATATGACCTATGTGAGGAGCTCCATTTACATAGTAGATCGGTGTAGTCACCGTAAATTGACGTGATATATTAACCTATAAAAGAAATAATAATAATTCGAATATAAAAAGACATTTGACATAGTATAATTAGGTTTTTATGTACGGATTGTGTTGATAAACATCGTAGAATAGATGTCGATGATTGTAAAAAAATAGATGATGGCAACTTTTGAGGAATACACCTGATCAAATGAAACATAGACGTCTCTATATATAGAACAATAATTTAAGCATAGAAAAAATCAATTAATAATACAATTCATACACCTATTAAAAAAAACAAACTATTTTTCATTTTTTTAAGTCGTCTTCTCGTTTAGTATAAAAATACATTTTTAAAATTCATTTTTTATTATTTTTTAGAATTCTAGTATCCTCTACTTTTTGTAGTACTGTATATTAAGAAAAATATAAACAAATTATGTATGATCTTTCCGGATTATGTCATTATAATATATCTGTTCCAATTTAGATTGCGTTATGAATATTGCTGATATAAAAAATCGTTGCTATTAACTAAATGGAGCAAATAAATAGACAACGGTGTTCATGGCATAAATAAAACAACTTAACAATCATATTATATAGTATAAAACAGTATAAAATATATGTTACGCATAAATTAGTGTCTCAAAATAGAAAAATGGAAAAGAAAAGAGAGACAATCAGTTTTTGGTATAAGATAACCGTTTGTTTACGATAAATATAAGTGGACACATATTCCAGGATACTGCTAATTGCTTTTAAATATCTCTGAATTCCTCAGCATTATGAGTTTTATTCAATTTATCTTGTAACTCATCTTTATGAAGAAGAAGTTGATCTAGCTATATATAAATATTATTAATCGTCTATTATCATAATTATATATAATAATAAATATAAAACCTAAGCCATAAATCAAAAACAAAACAAAAAAATACTTGATCACGAAGTGGTGTACATTTAATTCTAGCATCATAAGCATCAGCAGCAGTTCCAGCTAAAGCACCAACAATAAATGGACTGTAACGCTTCATTTTGATCGAGATAGGTACCGTAATAATGGAAGCGATGACACAATACTACACGATATAGACATATTACGTTCTTATTAGTATCAAATACCTTTAATTTGTAGCTAACACATCGATCATACTGATCTCTGAGGTCTTTTTCCTTAGATGAGACAATATCTAATTCTTTCAATATATCTAGAGTGGAGTCCATTTTATGTAGAAGCTTTTTGATATATTATTTGAAATATTTATGAAGAATAATGAATAATAAATGACAGAAATCAAATGGAAGAATCTTTTTTTCTACATAATCAATTTCAGCATGATACAGTTACTAACTGATTTTTTCTTATTTTATCTGAAATTTGATTTTTGTGTTTTTTCTTTCATGCTAGGAATGGATAGTTATTCTGATTTGAATATGAATAATATGCATGTAGGTCAATATGTATATAAATAGAATCAAAATAGATCATAATAAGTCGATGATACTACTAGTTTCTTCATCAATTATATATATTTTATCTATAGAATTCGCAGAATGATGAGAATGATGAGAATAATGATAGTAATGTGAGTAAAGCTGTGAATAGTATTGAATTACAATTAAAGGTATATGAATACTCAAAAAAATGTTAGTTTTTCTTTTATATTTGTAATTATTTTAATTTATTATATATCTAGAAAGATAATGAAGAGTTAAGAGTGAGGAATGATCAGCTTCAAAAGCAATTACAAAATATTTATGAGCAATTAGGAGTATCTAATAGTGATTTTACTAATATTCAAGTAAAAATTGATGAATTAAGATCAGCTACATTGAAATATGATGCTTTAAAAGTATGTATAATAAGTAAAAATATAAAAATATTTATGATATTTGTGATATAGAATGAATTTGATAGTTTTCAAAAATCAAATTTGTCTTTAAATAATGAGAAGAAGTCTTTAACAATGAAATATAATCAAATATGTAATTATTTAAGTATAATAAGTGATCGAAATACAAAGCAAGCAAGTGATATTACTCAACTTAATGAACAAGTATTAAGACAGAAAACTAAATTAAGTATATTATTATTTTTTTTTTTATATAATGAAATAATAATATAAATAAATATAGGTGATATTGAAACTGAGAATAAGTTATTGAAAAATAATAATAAGATAGAATTAACAAAATCTGAAGAATATAAGAAGCGTTTTGAATCAGCTAAAGAAGAGATAAATAAGATAACACAAAAATTGAATGAAATTAGTACTGAACGAACAGATCTATATAATGATTTAATAGTATATACTAGAATAATAATAATTTAAATAAATATTAATATATTAATATATATATATAAATAGAAAGAAAGAAGTAAATGTAGTGATTATGAGTCTCAGATACATAGTTATATAGTGAAAGAAAGAGATTATTGTCGTCAAATTGATTCTTTAAAGAATAATATAAATGATTTAAATGAACAAATTATATCAAAACAAAATACAATTACTCGATTACAAGAAAGTGTATGTTTATTATTTATAATAAATAAATAAATAAAAATATAATTATAAAAATATAATTATAAAAATATATAGATACAGAAATTAGCAAGTGAGATAGAGATGAATAAAGAAGATTTAAGTTCTATTCAATATAAATATTCAACATTACAAGATCAAGAAACTAGTAATTCAGAGAGTAGAAGACAATTACAAGTAGAATTTAAACGAAAAGAAGAAAAGATAAAAACTATGGAATTAATGTTACAGAATACAAGAATGAATTGTGCTCTTTTGAAATCTACATTAGAAAAAGCAGGTATACCATTACCTCAATTTTTAAGATCTGAAACACAAGTATATTTTTATTATTATTATTAAATTGTTTATATCTGTATATATAGCCTATTATACAAACATCTCAAGAATTATCTTCAAATAATGAATCCATTCTTGATTCACCTAGTAATAATCCATTTGCTAGAGTATCTTCAACAGCTCCTGCATCATTATTTCAAACAAATATGAATATTAATAATATTAATAATAATAATAATAATAGTAATAATAATAATAATAATAATAATATTAATATTAATAATAATAATAATAATAATAATAATAATAATAATAATAATAATAATAATAATAATAATAATAATAATATTAATAATAATATTAATAATAATATTAATAATAATAATAATAAAAGTTCTTTTATACGTACAGAATCTTCTAAAGATACTTCAATGTCTCATAATATTACATGGACTTCAACTAATCAATATCCATCAACAACACCTATTCATACAGTCTCTAATCCTTCAATAAATCCATCAACAATATTCCAATCAAAAACATTTCCTTCTTTAAATACTAAACCTATCTATCCTAATTATCCATTCTCTACATCTATTCAACAATCAACAACATTTGAAACTCCAACAACATCACAAACATCATGGAATCCTATTCAAACTAATCTTTATAGTTCTACTTATCCTCCTTCTTCTACTCCTCATCCTTATACATTTCAACCTTATATTCCTTCTAGTTCTATTCTATCAACTACACCTAAAATTAATAATAATAATAATAATAATACAAATACATCTATACCTATTACTCCTATTCATCAACCTGATTTCACACTTCCTTTCTCTTCTATTAAACCAATAATACCACGATCTCAAACAACAAATACAATTTTAAGTCCTATATTAAGTTCTTCTAATAATCAAAATTCTACTTTACTTAATACTCCAATTAATATACAAGAGAAATCAAAAGATAATATAAATACATCAAAAAATAATATATCTCCTAATACTTCATCTTCACAATCATTCTCTTCAATTGATATCGATAAATCAATTTCTGGATTCTCTACTCAAATTGATGCCATAAGAAAAATCAATACTGAAATCACTTCTGTTTTTAATGAATCTGGTATCATTCATTCTTAAGAATAATTATATGATATTTTTATTTTCACTTATTATTAATATGATATTTTCTTTTTTTTCCTATTTTCTATTTTCATTATTTTTTATTTTTTTTATTTTTATTTTTACATTCTTTTTCCTCTTTTTTTTATTATTTATTTTATTACTGAAAGAATATTATTATTCTATTTTATGATAGTGAAAAAAGTTTAAAAATATTCTTTATTCTCATATTATTGCTTAATAGTGTTATTCTTTTATCTTTTAAAGTGGGTAGTATTTTATGTGATGATATTATTACTTTATTAATAAAACATGTATCAATTATTATTTGATAGTGTTATAATTAAATGTGTTTTTCTTATAATTGTCGATAATATAATAAATATCAAATTATTTGTTCAAAAATTAAAAAAAACTTCTTACTGATTTAATTGAAATATTACCTAATTTAAAACAAGTTATACTGATAAAAATTTTATATTAAAGAATAATATACACAATTTCATATAAAATAATAATTTTATTTTATAGAGATTATATTTTTAATTACTGATTCATTTTTCTATATCATGATATATTATAGTACCATATTGTTTTCTATATAAATGAAAGTATATCTCTTTATCATTTATTTCTATTGGTTCCTATTCTTCTATTATAATTAAGATGTTTATAGGCTTTAATACATTTCGAATATTATTAAATGACTTACTCTAGCAAAAAATATTATAAATAGTAATGAGAACGATATGTATTTGATTTTATGCAAAATAATAATCTTATTAATCAAAATATATATATATAATTATATATAAAATGATTAAAATATTTATATAATGAAGAATAAATTGGAAAAAAAAATATAATTTATAAATGAAAAGTAAATAA
Organism: Blastocystis sp. Blastoise; assembly: GCA_039096225.1. Classification (NCBI taxonomy): domain Eukaryota; class Bigyra; order Opalinata; family Blastocystidae; genus Blastocystis; species Blastocystis sp. Blastoise. Next base: position 392,502 of record JBBPEB010000002.1, read on the forward strand.
AAAGAAGATTAATGAATATTAAAATAAAAGATTGTTAGTATATGATAAAAAATAATGAATATTTTGAAGAATAGAAAAATAATTTTGAAGATAAGAAAAAATATTTATTGTATAAAAAGTATTAGAATGATTTTATATGTGAATAAGAAATAGAATATTGAAAAAAGAAGAAGAATAAGTTTGGATTAATTAAATAATAATGATAAAAATGTTATTATGAAGATAAATAGAATAAAATAGAGAATATATAATGAAATATGAATGAATTCAATTGAATTGTTTTTATATTAAATAATAAATAAATAAAATATAAAAGAATAATAATAATCGTAAAAATTTCAAGAAAAAAAGAAAAATATAAAAAAAAAGAATGTAAAGTGATAATGAATGAATATTTGATGATAAATAAGAAAAATGAATAGATGTTTGAACATAAGACTGAAGGTAAGAAAGGGTAAGAATGGTAATAATCGTGATAAATAGATAAAAAGAAGGCTAAATAGATAAATAAACCTGGAAATAATATAAATAAGAATGAAAAGAAGTCCATTCATTTTTGTATGAAAAGATAAAATACTCTTACTACTGTGTCTGCTTTATAGCTTAAATTGATTCAGGTAAATAATATAATAATAAATATAATAGTTGATATATGTAGATAATATAAAATGAATAAAAATAGAATATAAAATAATAAATAATTTGTATAGCTGAAGAAAATGTCTCTTAGTGAATTATCTGTTGTCGAAAAGGAAGAACTCATCGTTTCCCTTGCTGCTCTTATCTGTGCTGATGGTAGCGTTGCTACTTCCGTAAGTAGTTATTATAATTGATAGAAAATTGAATAATAATAATGATATTTAAAATATAAATGATTTAATAAGATTGAATATAATTGTTTTAAATGAAAATAATATTATTAAATTGTTAATTTATTATTATTATTATTTTTTATTATTATTATTAGTATTAATTTTATAATATATATATATATATATAGAAGGAAAACCTTGATACTCTTATTGAAAAGAGTGGTAACAAAGTCGATTCTTATTGGACTGCTATCTTTGCTTCTCATCTTGAAGGAAAGAACGTTCTTGATATGATCGCTTCTGGAGTTTCTGCTGCTGCTGCTCCTGCTGCTGCTGGTGCCGCTGCTGCTTCTACTGATGCTCCTGCTGAAGAAAAGAAGGAAGAAGAAGAAGAAGAAGAAGAAGACTTAGGTGGTGCTGGTGGTCTCTTCGGTGGTGATGATGATGATGACTGGTAAACCATTTAATTCATCTAAGAAAGATGTAAATTGTTTTTTCTTCATCGAATATAACTACAATAATAAGAGAAAAAATAATTGTTTTGTTATTAAATATATATATTAAAAAATAATTATTATTTTCTTTATTTTTAAAATTTTTATAATAAAACAAAACAAAAATAATAAAAACAATAAATTTACATATATTTTATTCATTTTTATTATTATTATTATTATTATCTAAATTAGTTTTTTTATATTGATTTTCTAAATGATTTGCCTATAATAATAATTAAAATATATAAATAAATATATATACAACATGAAGTGCTTGTTGAACCCATACTTTGATATCTGGAACTTGATAATTTTGTGCAACATAAAGACCACCAATAAAACCAATAAAAATACTTGAAAGATTAGAAATTCCAGTCATTATTGTCTATTAAATCTATATAATATAATTTTAATAAAAATATAGAAATTAAATGGAAAAGTCAATCAGTCATCTCTTTATAAGATACATAATAATTTATAAATAAATACATAAAGATATTAATAATAATAATATAAAGACTAAATAGAATAAAAATAACTATTATATATAATAATAATAAATAATAAAATGATAAAAATTTTCGTACAGTTTTCTTTTTCATTATTATTACTATTATTTTTTTTTTGATTTATAAAGAATTGAATAAAATAAATTTTTGTTTTTTTTATAATTATAATTTTATAAGAATCTTATTTTAATTTTATTATAAAAATCATTTAGTATTGATTATTAAAATGTATAATAATATATTATTTTATTATTTATTGGTAATTATTATTAATAAAGAATATATATATATATATAATATAATATAACAAAACATTATTAAAAATTATAAATTTATAGAATAATAATAATAATAATAATAATAGTTATTATTATTATTATTTAAATAACATTAGAAATAATGTTATATAATAATTTTAAGCCATACAAGTTTTCTTATTCTTTTCAACAAAGAACATATTTTCAAGTGGTATCTATATATAATAATAGTTATCATTAATAAATAAAAATAAAAATAAAAATAAAAATAATAAATAAAAATAAAAATAAAAATAAAAATAATAATAATAGTTTATCAATAATAAATAAAAATAAAATAAAAAATAAAAATAAAAATAAAAATAAATACATCATATAATTCATTAATAAGATCTGCTAATTCATCACGAATATCTCCTTGAACATGAACTTCATCTTTTCCATCAGCACTCTTTTCTGTTGAAACACCACAAGAAAACTTTTTACCAAATGTTTTACAAGCTTCTTTTATTTTTACATCCCATAAATCTAATCCTGTTACAATTGTAATATATTTATGTTTCTGACGACTTTTTATTGTAAATATTAATTCTTTTACACCAGTATCTTTCTTAGACTTCTTTCTTAATGGCTGAGATATTTTAGCTCGTTTAGCTATTGCTTCTTGTGTAGCTTCAATTTGTTCTTGAGTAAATTCTATACTTGATAATTCTGGATATAAATCAAGATGAGTTTCTTTTAACCATGGTTTACATAAATCAAAACAAGGACCATATTCACAATATTCAGGTGGTAAACCACAAACATCACAATATTCTATATTTAAAGCCATATTTTCTATATAAATTTTATTATATTTATATATAAAATATATTAATATACATCAAAAATAATATAATATATATATATTTATTATTAAAATAATAAAAATATGAATATTGAATTAATGTTTAAAAAAATAATGGAAAAGAAAGAATAATAGAGTGAAAAATGTAAAAGAACCATGAATATAGAAAGATAAGCAAAAAGTCAAAAGAAAAAAATAATGATAAAAGAATCAAGGGAAGAAATAGAATAAAAGTAAAAAATATGAAAAGAATCGATAATATAATAATATTCCATTCAATCGTATGTATATATAATAATAGGATAAATAAATATATATTAGAATATAATATTTTGAATATATAAAGAATATAAATGAGTTATTCGACAACAGTGGAAGCTTCTCTTCGTAAACATGATGCGATGACAGAAGAAGGAAGGTTTATTTTTATATAAATGATATTAATAATAATATTTAAATAAATATTTAATATTATATATATGATAAATAATATATAAATATATGAAATGAGTATTTTTTTGTTATGAATATATTGTTTAATATGATAAATATATATATTATATATATGATAAATATATATAGAACACGTCATACAGGTCGTGATGATAGAGCTACAACAGAACAAGTTTTAGATCCTAGAACTCGTTTTATTTTATATAGAATGTTAAATAAAGGTTTATTTCATCACATGAATGGATGTTTAAGTACAGGAAAAGAAGTATATATATATATATATATTATTATTATGTTTATAGTTATTATAATAATAATAAACATAATAATAATATATATAATAATATATATAATAAACATAATAATAATATAGGCTAATGTATATCATGCTGTAAATGAAGACGGAAGTGAATTAGCTATAAAAGTATATAAGACTTCTATTTTAATCTTCAAAGATCGAGAACGATATGTAAGTGGAGATTATCGTTTTCGTCGTGGATATTGTAAATCGAATCCACGTAAGATGGTAGCAATGTGGGCAGAGAAAGAAAGACGAAATTTACAAAGGTATTATTATTATTATTATTATTATTATATTTATTATATATTTATTATATATTTATTATAATATAATTATAAAATAATTATAATATAATATAATTATAAAATAATTATAATATAATATATATAGATTATATGATAGTGGTTTACCTGTTCCTTTTGTTAAAACTCAAACTCAAAATGTATTAGTAATGGAATTCTTAGGTGAGAATGGATGGTATATAATAATAATAATAATAATAATAATAATAATAATAATAATAATAATAATAATAATAATAATAATAATAATAATAATAATAATAATAATAATAATAATAATAATAATAATAATAATAATAATAATAATAATAATAATAATAATAATAATAATAATAATAATAATAATAATAATAATAATAATAATAATAATAATAATAATAAATATAATTATTATTATTATTTTATATAGGCCTTCTCCAAGATTAAAAGACGTTACTTTATCTATTTCTAAATTAACAAGTTTATATCACCAATTAATTATATTAATTCGACGAATGTATTTAGAATGTGGTTTAATTCATGGCGATTTATCTGAATATAATATGTTGTATATATATATATATTATTATTATTATTTATTATACTTATTATATTTATATAGATATCATAAGAAACAGATATATATAATAGATGTGAGTCAATCAGTAGAGAGAGAACATCCTAATTCATTATTCTTCCTTCGAAATGATTTAAAAAATATTACTGATTATTTCTTAAAGTAATATATATTTATATATTATATATAATATATAATATATTATAGGAGTAATATAGAAGTGATGACAACAAAAGAATTATTTGATTTCGTAACAAATGCTTCTATTAAAGAAGAAAATTATGATAGTTATATAGAAGATGTATATTATTATTATTATTATTATTATTATTATTATTATTATTATTATTATTATTATTATTATTATTATTATTATTATTATTATTATTATTATTATTATTATTATTATTATTATTATTATTATTATTATATAGTGTATAACAAAATCGAAATCATTACTTCAAACTGGTGAATATGAAAGTGAAGAACGTGTATTTATGCAAAGTTATATTCCTCGATCTTTATTTGAAGTTGATAATATAGATATAGAGAAAGATATAGAGAAATTAAAGAATGGAGATAGTAGTGAAATATTTTATAAATTATTAACTGGTATGAATGAAGTGATGGAGAAACGAAAGGAACAATTACAATTAAATAAGAATATAGATGAAGGAGAAGAAATAGATGAAGAAGAAGATGATAATAATGATAATAATGATGAAATTGAAGAAGGTAATATATTTATATATATATTTATATATATATTATATATATAGTTATTGATGAAATAGAAGATAATGAATTTGAGAACGATTTTAAAAAAAGTATATATATATATATATATATATATATATATATATATTTATGATTATTTTATAGATTATCGTGAGAATGAGATTGATAAAGTATTAAATATTGATGTTAATTTGGATGAAGATAAAAGTTTATATGTAAGTAAATATGGTAAAGATGATGATAATGATGATAATGATGATGATAATGATAGTGATGAAGATAATAGTGATAGTGATGAAGAAAAAGAAGAGAAAGACAAAGAATATTATACATATAAAAATTCTACAAAAGAAGAACGAAAAGTATTATATTATTATATTTATTTATATTATTTATATTATTATATTTATTTATATTATTTATATTTATTTATATTATTTATATTATTTATATTATTTATATTATTAATATTACTTATTTATAATTATTAATTCAGGAACATAAGAAACAAGTAAAAGCTGAAAGAGCTGAAAAACGAAAACAAAAAGTACCAAAGAAAATAAAGAAACGAGCAGAAAAAATAACAAAACAACGAAGATAAATAATAATACATTTATTATATTATTATTTTAAATGAATTCTATAAATATTTATATTATTAATTCTATATATAGTTTTTATTATTCTCAATTTATTTAAATTTTTCAGTATATTTACTGTTTTTTCTTATTTGTTTCTCTTCTTTTTGTTTACTAATCTGTCTTCTTCATTCTCTTTGTTGTTGGGGTCGAATATTGTAGGGTTTAAGGTTTAGTGTATTTGCAATCCTATCAAAAAATGTACCACTTTCATAGTATAATACACTCATTTATGTTAACATAGAGTTAAGCATATATTTGTCTTCTGGCATTGAATTACCGTAGTTTTATACATACATTAATATAAAATCACTATGGACATTTTTTCAGGTTTCTGTCAAAAGGTCCAACGACTTTTTTGTTTTGGTTTCCCCAGTGGTGAGCAGTGAAAATTTTTAAATATGTAGCTGACAAAAGGTTATTTGATTTTTCTGTTTGGTTTCCCCAGTGGTGGAGCAGTGAAAAAATTTTAAAGGGTAGCTGACAAAAGGTCCAACGACTTTTTTGCTTTGGTTTCCCCAGTGGTGAGCAGTGAAATTTTTTGTCAGAGTTTCAGTGATTTTATAAAATCGAAAAGCAGTGCAAAAGTATGACGCACCTTAAAACAATAATTGGCGAATAAAAATGGTTTTAAATATTCTCTATTTTTTCATTTATTGGTTTTTTTATTCTTTTTGTGGTGTAATAATAAACGATATAACAAAACAAACAAATTAAATATTATCAAATAATCATAAAAACAAATAATAGAAAACAATAATAATAAATATATAAAAAAAAGATAATAAAACATATAATAAATAATATAATAAAATATATATAATATTTAATTTATAATATTTCAACCAGGACAGTTTCAGTCTTTAATTTGCATTTAAGCCTAAGCAACCTATATAAAGAGATGATATTAGTTAAGTATTACTAATAATAATATATATATAACATTTTAAAATAATAATAAAATAAAAAATATATACCTTTTCTAATCATTACAAGACAGGCAAGGAATCAAAGACAAAGAACCATCCTATAAAAGATATATGATAAATAGTATAATGAATAAAACAATATAATTAAATATATATATATACTTTTTATAAACCATTCTCTCCAATTAACAACAACGACAGCAACGGAACCCCTGGAAACCTATATAAAGATAGAGTAAGTTATATAATATAATAATATATAATAAAGTAAATTAATATAGAATAATAAAATATAAATATATACATTAATGCTATATAAATATAAAGTGGGGTTAGTTATATAATATGTAATAGATAATATAGATGATATATACCTTCTTTTAACATTGATTCCTTCCATTCTAGACCTAAAGAACCCATCTATAAGAGAGCCACGACCACACACAAGAAGGACCAGAACGTTTAAGGAGACCAGCAAGTGTCAAAACACCAAGCAGAGACAGCTACAATAGAAAAATGAATGAATAGAGTAGAAAAAATAAAATATAAAGAAACAGCAAACACCTACCATCATAATAGTATCATATATAATAAAATAAAAATAAAATTTAATAATATATCATATTAATCATATAAGATATAATAAAATAAATATGTGATAAGTCATGTAGCATTTTGTTTTGTTATAAAAGGGTGTAATAGGAATTTAGAAGATATAGCTGAAATAATGAAAATAAACATGAATAATCTCATATCTACTAAATATAGAGAATCTTCATCATAAGAAAAATGAATGGTTAAGAATAAAAGAGAAAGAAAAATTTTATTTCTATGAGGAAAATGGATATTGTTATTGTTATTTTCAATTTATCATAATTATCATAAGTAATACAAAAATTGTTTTATTTTAAAGAATTATATAGTTATTTATCATTATATCATTTTATAATCAGTTTTGACTATGGAAGAGTGATTTTTATCCTTAATTGTCAAAATTATTTTTAATATCACTCAGTAAGTATAAGTCTTTTAAAAAATAAATATAGGTTACAATACAGACTTATAGAGAAGACTCTGAAACTTCTATTTCCAGAATAAAAGTCATTTATATAATCCAGAATGATTGCCTGAATCATTATTTAAAGAATCAGTTTTATCACATATCTTCAATAAAATTATAAAATAAAGAAAATGAAGATAAAAAGGTCTAGAGTCGAAAAATGTTATGAAATATTATCTTTTTAATGTATTTGTCCCGATTTTTTATTAATCTGTTATCATAATATGACAAAGAGAGTGGTAAAAACATTTTAAAAGTGAATTAAAGCAATAATTGAGATCAAGTTAAAGTCTTCTAATACCTTTAAATAGACTTGAAATACATAGAGTAAGCATTTTTTCATGCAAATAGTGTTTTTCATTTAAATAATATCAAAAACAAATCAAAATAGTATTTTATAATTACTCAGCAAGAACTTTTTCTAGTATTCAAGGACTTACTATTATCAAATATACGTATAAACAAACAAAAATCATATTTTATATATTTTTAGTTGAATAGTCGGAGTCGTGTTGATAGTTTATTATAAAACAAATGCAAAAATCACTTTTTTGTCAAAAAAAGTCTTATATCGATATATAGTTTTATTCATAATTTATTTATTGTCTACAAACTCTGTGTATTCATTTTAAGTGATTTTTAGTAAAACTAAAATTATTTGAAATACATATTCTAATTTCGAAAATGACAAAAACATATTATATTACATATTTAGTGTTTAAATGAAGTTTAAAAGTTATTAAAATATCAATTAGTTAAAAAATATAAAATATTGAGAATCTCCATTTTTATGACTTGTCTTAAATCACGTTAAAGGTGTATAATTGAATAGTTGCATTGATTATTTGTATGATTCTAGTAATATTTTCTAAGAATTTTGTTTTTTAACAAGAATAAATTCTTAATTTATTGTTTATCAACTTAAAAATGTATTTAAATGATTATTTTCTTGTGTAAAAGGGTATAGTGGTTATATGAAAAAAAAATTACGCAGAATCATTTGATAATATAATTTTGAAAAATGAGAATTATTATTTTGAACTAAACTAATTTTTCACATATACTCATTATAAAACGACTTGAATAATCTTTTGAGAAGATTATTTTGTTTTATAATACACTTAAGAAGTAATTGAATGTTATTGTGTCTCTTTTTGTTAAAAAGATTATTTTGAATGCTATTTTTGATTGATCTATATATTATCAATGCATTCAATGATGAAATAAATACATATGTAAAGAAAAAATAGTAATTGATCTAATTTATCTTCATCTATTTGAATAGATAATTTTTGAAAAAATTAATATAATATAATTATTGATACCTATATATAAAGAATTAGTTATGTAATTGACCTTAAGACAGGAATTGAACCTGTTTTCTATCATAAACTGATAGATACTTACCAATATAAGCTTAAGGATAATATAGAATAAAAATACATAAATGAAAGTAAAATAGTAGGAATAATGAGTCAGTATGATGTGTAAGGATATATTTATATATGTATAAGTGAAAAAGGATGCTAGAAGAAGGGAAAAGAAGTAAAAAAGAATAAAAGAGAAAGAAATATAAAGTAAATGAGATAGGGTCTTTAATTATTGAGATTAATAAAAAAAATGAAAAATAATTTATAATAAATGACAAAGATAGATATATAGAGATCTATAATAATAAGGAATGCAGAAGAGAAGAGGATTAGAGGATAAAGAATAAGAAGAAGATAAGGAAGATAAGGAAGAAGATAAGGAAGATAAGGAAGAATAAGAAGAAGATAAGGAAGAAGATAAGGAAGATAAGGAAGAATAAGAAGAAGATAAGGAAGAATAAGAAGAAGAAAAGAAGAATAGGAAGAAGATAAGGAAGATAAGGAAGAAGAAGAAAAGAAGAATAGGAAGAAGATAAGGAAGAAGAAGAAGAATAGGAAGAAGAATAAGAAGATAAGGAAGAATAAGAAGAATAAGAAGATAAGGAAGATAAGGAAGAAGAAGAAGAAGATAAGGAAGAAGAAGAAAAGAAGAATAGGAAGAAGAAAAAGAAAAGAAGAATAGGAAGAAGATAAGGAAGAAGAAGAAGAATAGGAAGAAGAATAAGAAGATAAGGAAGATAAGGAAGAATAAGAAGAAGATAAGGAAGAAGAAGAAAAGAAGAATAGGAAGAAGATAAGGAAGAAGAAGAAGAATAGGAAGAAGAATAAGAAGATAAGGAAGATAAGGAAGAATAAGAAGAAGGAAATGAATAATGACAACAAGAAGATGAAGAATAAATAGAATAATGATAAGAAAGAATAAATAGATTAATAAGAGAACAAGAGGATGAATGTGAAGAAGAGACAAGGAAGGAGGTGAAAAAAAGAAAGAAAAGTAAGATAAAGAATAGGAAGAAGATATACAAGAAAATGAAGAAGAAGAGAAAGAAAAGAAAAGAAGAATAAACAAGAAACATATATAGAGAAACAGAAAGATATAAAGAAATAAAAGAGATAGATAGATAGATAGATAGATAGAGAGAAAAAAAAATACAAAGATATAAATAGATAGATACACTAATAGATGAATAGAAAGAAAGAAGAAAAGAGAGACATAAAGAAGAAATTAGATAGAAAGAGATAGAATTCTATATAGAATGAGAGATATACAAAAGAAATCAAATGAAATAGAGAATAAGATAAAAATAGATACAAGAATAAAGATAAAAAGAGAAATAGAGGAGTAGGGAAGGTGTATAAAAAAGAAAGAATATAAAGATAGGTAGAGAGGAATTGAGAAGGATAGAGAAGGAGGAGGAAAACAGATAGAATTGGAAGACGAAGAAAAGAAGATGAGACGAAGAAGGGAGAAAAAAGGAGCAGGAAGTGAATATCAAGAAAGATAAATTTATATAGAAAAAAATTAGAAAGAAAAATACATACAAAGAAAACGATAGGGAATGATAGAGAGAATTATAATTTGAATGACATAGAGAGAAGGAGAGACAAAGCAAGATAAAGAAGTATAATAGAAAAAACAAAGAAGAAAAAAAAGAAGAATAAAAAAAGAAAAGATAGAACAATAGTATATGAGAGAAGAAAGAGACAGAAAGAAAACGGGAAATAGGGTAGAGACATAGAAGGTAATAAAATATATAGAAGGGGAGAGGGGATTGAGATAAATAAATAGATAGATATATAGATAGATAGATAGATAGATAGATAGATAGATAGATAGATAGATAGATAGATAGATAGATAGATAGATAGAGATAGAAGAATACCGAAAGATATAGAGAAGGAGATAAATATTAATAAAAAGGAAAATATGGATAGAGAGGAGATAGAATCAAACAGAGAAGGAGAAGTAGATAAAAGTCGATTGAGGGAAGAGAGAAGTAGATTAAAATAAAAACAAATAGCAAGAGTTAAAAGGAAGAAGGGAAGAATATAGAATGATTTGAAGAATGAGATGTATATAGAAGTGAATAGAAGGAAATAGAGAAGGAGAAGTAGATAGAAAAGATTAAAAATAGAAGGAGATAGAAAGATAAGAGAATGATATAGATACAATAGAATGAGATAGAGAAGATAAAGTAGATAGAAATGGATAGAAATAAGAAAAATAAATAGGATAAGAGAGAAAGAGAGATAAAAGGATATAAAAGGATATAGAAGGAGAGAAAACGGATTGAGATGTAGTAAGATGGAAGGATGTAGATGGAAATAGAGAAGTAGATAGAAGATGATGGAGAATAAAGAGGAGATAGAAGAGGAGATAGAAGGAGAAAAAGAAGAAGAGGAAGTAAATTAAGTTAGAAGGAGATATAATAAGATAGAGAAGTAGATATACGTAGATATAAGGAAATATACGAAGATATAAGTAGATAAGAGAAAATAGAAGGAAATAGAGAATGAGATTGAGACACATAAATGAGGTAGAATGAGATAGATAAGGATAGAGAAATATGAAGAGAAATATAGGAATACAGAGAGATAGAATGATGTTGAAAGAGAAAGAAAAGGAAAGACTGAAGATTGAGACAGAAGGAGTAGCTGAGATAAAAGGAAGATAGAGAAGGAAATTGAAAGATGAAGGAAGAAGGAGAGAAGATGAAAGAAGAAGAATATAGAAGAAGATAGAGAATGAGATAATAGGGATAGAAAGAGAAAAATAGGAAAAAAGATGGTTAGAAGAAAATAGAAAAGGAGAAAGAAGGAGAGATAGAAGGAGAAATAGAAGGATATAAAAGAGATTAAGAAAGAAGTTAGAGACAAGAAGATATAGATATATAGAAAGAAATAAAAGGATTAAATAGAAGATTAAGATAGAAGAAAAGAGACAAAATAGAAGTAGATATAACAATATAGAGAATGAAAGGATAGAAATAAAAATAGAAAATAGATAACTAGAACATAAGAATATATAATAATAGAGAGAAGGAGAGAGAGAAAAAAAAGTAGATATAAAGTGGAAAAGGAGACATAGAAGGAAATATAAAAGGAAACAAGAAGGTAGAAAGAGACATATAAGATAAAATAGACAGGGACAGAGAGAAATAAATGGAAAAAGAATAAGGATAAAGATGGATACGAGAATAGAGAGGGAGAGAAGGAAGATTGAGATAGAATTATACAGAAAGAGGAGAGAAGGAAGATAAAGAAGGAAAATAGGGCAGTAAAAAAAAGGGAATCAGAAGGAGGAGAGAAGAAGTATGAGAAGAATAGAAAGAAGTAAGAGGAGGAAGGCAAATAATAGAAGAGAACTATATATATAATAAATAGTGATATAAATATAAATAAGAAGATGAAGATCTGAAAAAAGCAAAGAATTATATGGAGAAGAAGAAGAAGAAGAAGAGGAAGAGGAAGAAAAGGAGGGTATACACTAATACATGTCGAGGAAAAAGAAGTATAGAATAAGGAGAAGAGGATAACAGGATAAAAGAAAAAGACATAACGAAATACAATGTAAATAGAATAGTGATTAAGAAAGAGTAATGAAAGAGTGATATAAAAGGGAAGCGAAGATAAGAGAGAGGTATAATTAAAAAAAAGAAAAATAAAGGAATTTAGATAGAAGAAAAAATAAAAGAAAAATGAAGATCTGAGGAAGATAATGAATCAAAGGGAGAGACAAGGATATAGGCTGGAGACAAGGCATAGGAAGAAGTAATAAAGAAAGAAGATGAAGAAATAAGGAGATAAAAGTGTAGAAGGAAGAAAATGAAGAAGAGAGAAGAAGGAATCATTTTGTGTAAGAAGAAGAAATAAAGAAGAACTAGATAATAAATAAATAAATAAATAAATAAATAAACATACCTAATAGAAAAAAATGAATTTGGTGATGTTGAGTCATAGGGAAAGATAACCAACAGAAACAGTAGAAAACAACCTAAATAAATAAATAATAATAAATAAAAATATAAAAATAATGAAAATAAATAATAAAATGAATTAGATTCTAATTTAAGAAAAAACAAAAAGAAAGCTAATAATAGATAGAATGAATATACGATAAGTACTCTATTATATAATACTTAAAAATATAACAAAGAAAAAAATTAGAGATAATTATAAAAATAAATAAATACATATATACTTTGAAAGTAGTTTGACATCATAGACGTTGTTGACATGGACTGAAGAGGACTCTTATAACCATGGACGAGCAGGAACCTATACATGCTAGAGAATGGGAGAATGTTAATATTGATAAAGAATAAAAAATAGTAATATACATACAAGAGAATAATCTGAAGTTAAAATCAACTTCTATTTTTTAAAATAACAGCTAATAAAAATAAAATAAAAATAAAGAAAATAAGTAACAAATGAAAATATTTTCTAAGTTAATAGGCTCAATAGCGTATGGGTGTATTCAGGTCTTAAAAGAAAAATCATTTTTGCGGGAATATCAAGAAACTCAAAAAAAGTATTTTTTCCCTCCTTTTTTCACTGTCACTTTTCTTTAATATTTTTGACTTTTTAGTATTAAAAACGATTCTTACAGGCATGTATAGAGACTCTATACCACTTTTGAGACTAAAAATCAAATATTTAAAAATGAGTGAAAAATCTTGACTAGCAAGAAAAACAATTATGTGAAGCTGAGTATGTTGTGTATACACATATCTAACAACAGAGATGATAAAAACACACAACTCCTCTTGGTTTAGGACATAATTATGAATTCTCTCAAAAAAGCTATTTTAAACCTTAAAACGATACCCTGAACTATAAATCAAGTCCTGAATGATATTCTAAAGTCATATTTTTAAAAACAGGTTTAATGACGATAATCAATAAACAAAAACAAGAGCTTCCGTTTTACTTTTCTTTTTTGAATTTTTAATTGTTTTGACTTTCTAGGGTAGTTGGCTGAAAGAAATGTTGTCGTCTTTAGGCTAAAAAATGATGAATAAAAAAGTCAAGTCATTTTATTGTTTTTTCCTTGGGAAATAAAAAAGAAGAAATTTTTAGGTGTGTTTTGGTTTAGGCTGTATAATGGTTTTTATTGTAAAAGGACTTGACGAGAATGATTGAAATGATAATACATCACTCAGAGAACACACAACTTTAAAAAATTTGTCACTCATGTAATCCATTCCTGAATTATAGACTTCAGAGAAAAAATTAAAGTCTTTTTGGTTTTAAACAGTCATTTTAAATCATAAAACACTGTAAAATAGTCAATATTTAGAATGTCTATGATTATATAAATAAACAATATATTTTGTAGAGTTATTTTTAAGTTTTTCTCGTCAAAAAGAGAGAAACTTGACAAGTTGGCGGACACTCTTTTCTCGAGTTTAGGCCAACGTATTTTTGATTAAAAAATCCCAGTCATTTTGTTGTTTCTCTTACGGGAAATAGGGTCAAAAAAACACAAAATGTCCATAGTGAATATTTATATTAAATTCATCAAGTGTAAAGGTATAAGTTACTTCTACTAAAGTCACGAATGTTGTGTATTCAATGAAACAGATAAAGATATTACAAATAGTCAACAGTTGACAAAATTTTAAACTTATAATCCGTTATTATATCTACAACAAATACACTAAACCTTAAACCCTACAATATTCGACCCCAACAACAAAGAGAATGAAGAAGACAGATTAGTAAACAAAAAGAAGAGAAACAAATAAGAAAAAACAGTAAATATACTGAAAAATTTAAATAAATTGAGAATAATAAAAACTATATATAGAATTAATAATATAAATATTTATAGAATTCATTTAAAATAATAATATAATAAATGTATTATTATTTATCTTCGTTGTTTTGTTATTTTTTCTGCTCGTTTCTTTATTTTCTTTGGTACTTTTTGTTTTCGTTTTTCAGCTCTTTCAGCTTTTACTTGTTTCTTATGTTCCTGAATTAATAATTATAAATAAGTAATATTAATAATATAAATAATATAAATAATATAAATAATATAAATAAATATAAATAATATAAATAAATATAATAATATAAATAATATAAATAAATATAATAATATAATACTTTTCGTTCTTCTTTTGTAGAATTTTTATATGTATAATATTCTTTGTCTTTCTCTTCTTTTTCTTCATCACTATCACTATTATCTTCATCACTATCATTATCATCATCATTATCATCATTATCATCATCTTTACCATATTTACTTACATATAAACTTTTATCTTCATCCAAATTAACATCAATATTTAATACTTTATCAATCTCATTCTCACGATAATCTATAAAATAATCATAAATATATATATATATATATATATATATATATATATATACTTTTTTTAAAATCGTTCTCAAATTCATTATCTTCTATTTCATCAATAACTATATATATAATATATATATAAATATATATATAAATATATTACCTTCTTCAATTTCATCATTATTATCATTATTATCATCTTCTTCTTCATCTATTTCTTCTCCTTCATCTATATTCTTATTTAATTGTAATTGTTCCTTTCGTTTCTCCATCACTTCATTCATACCAGTTAATAATTTATAAAATATTTCACTACTATCTCCATTCTTTAATTTCTCTATATCTTTCTCTATATCTATATTATCAACTTCAAATAAAGATCGAGGAATATAACTTTGCATAAATACACGTTCTTCACTTTCATATTCACCAGTTTGAAGTAATGATTTCGATTTTGTTATACACTATATATAATAATAATAATAATAATAATAATAATAATAATAATAATAATAATAATAATAATAATAATAATAATAATAATAATAATAATAATAATAATAATAATAATAATAATAATAATAATAATAATAATAATAATAATATACATCTTCTATATAACTATCATAATTTTCTTCTTTAATAGAAGCATTTGTTACGAAATCAAATAATTCTTTTGTTGTCATCACTTCTATATTACTCCTATAATATATTATATATTATATATAATATATAAATATATATTACTTTAAGAAATAATCAGTAATATTTTTTAAATCATTTCGAAGGAAGAATAATGAATTAGGATGTTCTCTCTCTACTGATTGACTCACATCTATTATATATATCTGTTTCTTATGATATCTATATAAATATAATAAGTATAATAAATAATAATAATAATATATATATATATACAACATATTATATTCAGATAAATCGCCATGAATTAAACCACATTCTAAATACATTCGTCGAATTAATATAATTAATTGGTGATATAAACTTGTTAATTTAGAAATAGATAAAGTAACGTCTTTTAATCTTGGAGAAGGCCTATATAAAATAATAATAATAATTATATTTATTATTATTATTATTATTATTATTATTATTATTATTATTATTATTATTATTATTATTATTATTATTATTATTATTATTATTATTATTATTATTATTATTATTATTATTATTATTATTATTATTATTATTATTATTATTATTATTATTATTATTATTATTATTATTATTATTATTATTATTATTATTATTATTATTATTATTATATACCATCCATTCTCACCTAAGAATTCCATTACTAATACATTTTGAGTTTGAGTTTTAACAAAAGGAACAGGTAAACCACTATCATATAATCTATATATATTATATTATAATTATTTTATAATTATATTATATTATAATTATTTTATAATTATATTATAATAAATATATAATAAATATATAATAAATATAATAATAATAATAATAATAATAATACCTTTGTAAATTTCGTCTTTCTTTCTCTGCCCACATTGCTACCATCTTACGTGGATTCGATTTACAATATCCACGACGAAAACGATAATCTCCACTTACATATCGTTCTCGATCTTTGAAGATTAAAATAGAAGTCTTATATACTTTTATAGCTAATTCACTTCCGTCTTCATTTACAGCATGATATACATTAGCCTATATTATTATTATGTTTATTATATATATTATTATATATATTATTATTATGTTTATTATTATTATAATAACTATAAACATAATAATAATATATATATATATATATACTTCTTTTCCTGTACTTAAACATCCATTCATGTGATGAAATAAACCTTTATTTAACATTCTATATAAAATAAAACGAGTTCTAGGATCTAAAACTTGTTCTGTTGTAGCTCTATCATCACGACCTGTATGACGTGTTCTATATATATTTATCATATATATAATATATATATTTATCATATTAAACAATATATTCATAACAAAAAAATACTCATTTCATATATTTATATATTATTTATCATATATATAATATTAAATATTTATTTAAATATTATTATTAATATCATTTATATAAAAATAAACCTTCCTTCTTCTGTCATCGCATCATGTTTACGAAGAGAAGCTTCCACTGTTGTCGAATAACTCATTTATATTCTTTATATATTCAAAATATTATATTCTAATATATATTTATTTATCCTATTATTATATATACATACGATTGAATGGAATATTATTATATTATCGATTCTTTTCATATTTTTTACTTTTATTCTATTTCTTCCCTTGATTCTTTTATCATTATTTTTTTCTTTTGACTTTTTGCTTATCTTTCTATATTCATGGTTCTTTTACATTTTTCACTCTATTATTCTTTCTTTTCCATTATTTTTTTAAACATTAATTCAATATTCATATTTTTATTATTTTAATAATAAATATATATATATTATATTATTTTTGATGTATATTAATATATTTTATATATAAATATAATAAAATTTATATAGAAAATATGGCTTTAAATATAGAATATTGTGATGTTTGTGGTTTACCACCTGAATATTGTGAATATGGTCCTTGTTTTGATTTATGTAAACCATGGTTAAAAGAAACTCATCTTGATTTATATCCAGAATTATCAAGTATAGAATTTACTCAAGAACAAATTGAAGCTACACAAGAAGCAATAGCTAAACGAGCTAAAATATCTCAGCCATTAAGAAAGAAGTCTAAGAAAGATACTGGTGTAAAAGAATTAATATTTACAATAAAAAGTCGTCAGAAACATAAATATATTACAATTGTAACAGGATTAGATTTATGGGATGTAAAAATAAAAGAAGCTTGTAAAACATTTGGTAAAAAGTTTTCTTGTGGTGTTTCAACAGAAAAGAGTGCTGATGGAAAAGATGAAGTTCATGTTCAAGGAGATATTCGTGATGAATTAGCAGATCTTATTAATGAATTATATGATGTATTTATTTTTATTTTTATTTTTATTTTTTATTTTATTTTTATTTATTATTGATAAACTATTATTATTATTTTTATTTTTATTTTTATTTTTATTTATTATTTTTATTTTTATTTTTATTTTTATTTATTAATGATAACTATTATTATATATAGATACCACTTGAAAATATGTTCTTTGTTGAAAAGAATAAGAAAACTTGTATGGCTTAAAATTATTATATAACATTATTTCTAATGTTATTTAAATAATAATAATAATAACTATTATTATTATTATTATTATTATTCTATAAATTTATAATTTTTAATAATGTTTTGTTATATTATATTATATATATATATATATTCTTTATTAATAATAATTACCAATAAATAATAAAATAATATATTATTATACATTTTAATAATCAATACTAAATGATTTTTATAATAAAATTAAAATAAGATTCTTATAAAATTATAATTATAAAAAAAACAAAAATTTATTTTATTCAATTCTTTATAAATCAAAAAAAAAATAATAGTAATAATAATGAAAAAGAAAACTGTACGAAAATTTTTATCATTTTATTATTTATTATTATTATATATAATAGTTATTTTTATTCTATTTAGTCTTTATATTATTATTATTAATATCTTTATGTATTTATTTATAAATTATTATGTATCTTATAAAGAGATGACTGATTGACTTTTCCATTTAATTTCTATATTTTTATTAAAATTATATTATATAGATTTAATAGACAATAATGACTGGAATTTCTAATCTTTCAAGTATTTTTATTGGTTTTATTGGTGGTCTTTATGTTGCACAAAATTATCAAGTTCCAGATATCAAAGTATGGGTTCAACAAGCACTTCATGTTGTATATATATTTATTTATATATTTTAATTATTATTATAGGCAAATCATTTAGAAAATCAATATAAAAAAACTAATTTAGATAATAATAATAATAATAATAAAAATGAATAAAATATATGTAAATTTATTGTTTTTATTATTTTTGTTTTGTTTTATTATAAAAATTTTAAAAATAAAGAAAATAATAATTATTTTTTAATATATATATTTAATAACAAAACAATTTTTTTTTCTCTTATTATTGTAGTTATATTCGATGAAGAAAAAACAATTTACATCTTTCTTAGATGAATTAAATGGTTTACCAGTCATCATCATCATCACCACCGAAGAGACCACCAGCACCACCTAAGTCTTCTTCTTCTTCTTCTTCTTCTTCTTCTTCCTTCTTTTCTTCAGCAGGAGCATCAGTAGAAGCAGCAGCGGCACCAGCAGCAGCAGGAGCAGCAGCAGCAGAAACTCCAGAAGCGATCATATCAAGAACGTTCTTTCCTTCAAGATGAGAAGCAAAGATAGCAGTCCAATAAGAATCGACTTTGTTACCACTCTTTTCAATAAGAGTATCAAGGTTTTCCTTCTATATATATATATATATATTATAAAATTAATACTAATAATAATAATAAAAAATAATAATAATAATAAATTAACAATTTAATAATATTATTTTCATTTAAAACAATTATATTCAATCTTATTAAATCATTTATATTTTAAATATCATTATTATTATTCAATTTTCTATCAATTATAATAACTACTTACGGAAGTAGCAACGCTACCATCAGCACAGATAAGAGCAGCAAGGGAAACGATGAGTTCTTCCTTTTCGACAACAGATAATTCACTAAGAGACATTTTCTTCAGCTATACAAATTATTTATTATTTTATATTCTATTTTTATTTTTTATATTATCTACATATATCAACTATTATATTTATTATTATATTATTTACCTGAATCAATTTAAGCTATAAAGCAGACACAGTAGTAAGAGTATTTTATCTTTTCATACAAAAATGAATGGACTTCTTTTCATTCTTATTTATATTATTTCCAGGTTTATTTATCTATTTAGCCTTCTTTTTATCTATTTATCACGATTATTACCATTCTTACCCTTTCTTACCTTCAGTCTTATGTTCAAACATCTATTCATTTTTCTTATTTATCATCAAATATTCATTCATTATCACTTTACATTCTTTTTTTTTATATTTTTCTTTTTTTCTTGAAATTTTTACGATTATTATTATTCTTTTATATTTTATTTATTTATTATTTAATATAAAAACAATTCAATTGAATTCATTCATATTTCATTATATATTCTCTATTTTATTCTATTTATCTTCATAATAACATTTTTATCATTATTATTTAATTAATCCAAACTTATTCTTCTTCTTTTTTCAATATTCTATTTCTTATTCACATATAAAATCATTCTAATACTTTTTATACAATAAATATTTTTTCTTATCTTCAAAATTATTTTTCTATTCTTCAAAATATTCATTATTTTTTATCATATACTAACAATCTTTTATTTTAATATTCATTAATCTTCTTTTTATTTACTTTTCATTTATAAATTATATTTTTTTTTCCAATTTATTCTTCATTATATAAATATTTTAATCATTTTATATATAATTATCTCTTTTTTTTTTAATTCTCGGTTATTGTTATATGTTCATATTATTTATATATATATTTTTTTGTGTAATAAGATTATTTTTTTCAATTTTTAAAATTAGATCACTAATTTTATAAAGAAATGCTCACCGATATACAATAATTCATGTGTAGTTTAAAGTGATTCATAAACCGATTGATATTCTTTTTGTACACTCATTTAACAAAAGACACAGTTTTTAAAAGTAGCGTAAACAATAAAAACCTCTAACCGCGGGGAATTGTTTTGAGTAGCTATAAATATGATTTTTTCATATGCTTTTAAACTATCTGTCT
The DNA here is from genome assembly GCA_039096225.1 of Blastocystis sp. Blastoise. Classification (NCBI taxonomy): domain Eukaryota; class Bigyra; order Opalinata; family Blastocystidae; genus Blastocystis; species Blastocystis sp. Blastoise. Next base: position 413,938 of record JBBPEB010000002.1, read on the forward strand.
TCATTTCAATTTTCGTTATAGATATTTGTAGCTATGGGTTCTCCACCTGTTATTCTTGTTGCTGGTTCTGAAAAAAGTGGGAAAACAAGTATTATAGATGTTGTCTTCAGAAAAATATCTGCATATAAAACCTATTACCAAGAAACTACTAAGACTCTTCAGCGTCAAGAAGTTCATCACAACCCTTTATTTCAATATGATGTGTGTGAACTGCCTAGTAATCCATTAGAAACAACACGTGATGGAATTCACTTGAATCCAACCTATAAATCACAACTCGCTAATGTCAAATTACTTATATATATAATTGATCTTGATAAATATTCGTCAAGGTCAGATCCATTTGGAAGTAAAAATACTTTCAACTTTCGTGAATTACTTCCTGAATTACTTGAATGCAATAATGATTTACTTGTGTCTATCTTTTTACATAAAACTGATATTAATATGTCATCAGAACAATTATCAAATATTCAAAAGTCTGTTCAAGCTACAGTATCTGATATATATTCAACACTTGATATAAGTCCATCTACTTCTTATTCACGTACATGTGTATTTGATTATAGTATTTCTGAAGCTATTAGTAAAGTTATACAAAGACTTATTCCTCATAGACCTGTTCTACTTGCTTTATTAAACTCATTCTCTCAAGTATATATATATAACATTTAATTATTATCAAAGTAACAAATCTTTTTCTTGTATAATATATATATATATACTCCTCGTTACAATACTTTATATAAATCAATATATACATATACTCCTTATTCAAATACTTTATATATTAAAAGTTATGAATTATTACTTTGTATAGAGTAGTAATATCGAGAAGGTTTATATATTTGATACATATTGTAAGATATGTTTAGCTCAAGATTCGACTCCAAGTGATATAGGAATGTATGAGTTATGTAGAGATAATATAGAAGTTATTAGTGATATTCATAATATATATAATGTAGATATGAATACAAATAATAATGAAATGAATTCAGAAGGAATTCATTCTGAAGATACAAATAATCATTCTTCTAATAAATCTGTTAATAGCATTACTAAGTATTTATATATTATTACATTTATTATGTTTTTAATGTAAATATAGATTATATATGTTAATTATTATTATACATTTATTATATATTTTTAATTTAAATATAGATTATATATGTTTATTATTATACATATATTATATATTTTTAATATAAAATTATATATAAAATAGATTAGAGCGTTCGCATTCCACTCTTGGTATATATGTATATCCCTGTATTTCGAATACAGTTATTGTTAGTATACTTAGAGAAGAACATTTCAATAAACTTGGTATTTTTTATTTTTATTTATTTATTATAATTTGTATTTTTATTTGTTTTGCTATGTGTTGCAATACTATTTGTTCAAGTCTATATTAATATATAAATTCATTTTTAAAACTATGTATATATTCATGTTTATATAAATATATATAGGTTTGATTCAATATAATTTACAACAATTAAATGAATCCATTCAAAAACTAGCTACTTTAGAAAACTAAGTTTGTCTTTTTTTTAATCTATTTTCTTTGATTTAAAAATTTCTTGATATATATTTTTCAATTTATTTTCTTTTCTTTTTCTTCTCTCTTGTAATCATTATTATGAATCGTAACTCGTTTCTTAAACTTCATTTTTGATGTTGTATCTCCTGGCTATTTACATATTTGAATTTTCTATCTGATTAATTTCATATTAAACGATTAACTGAATACCAATATTTTTTATAAACAAAAAAAATGTTTAAATTCTTTTTAATTGGACTTCTTATTGTACAAATCAATTCCTTTTTAATTGAAGAATAAAGGAGCATATCATTAAAATATCTACACCACCACTGCAACAACGTTCAGTCGAATTTAAAAAATGAATTATGTCTTATATTCAAAAGATATACACATATCTAAATGCTCACCATGATTTCTATATAAAATCATAATTTTTGTAATGAATAGTTTCTTTATTTTCCAATTAATACACCAATAGTGATCACAATTCATGAAAGAAAGCCAAATATAAATCCATTTTTTGCTAGATCATCACTGGCTTATATTAAAAAAGTATTCAATGTACGAATTACTTAGAACTCTCGAGAGTTGAACAAAATGAATAAAGAAAAAGAGACGGTTTCTGTTATAGAACTGAAATTATAAAAAATACGTTGTTTTCAGAGAGAGAATCCTGAGAATCTGATAATATAAATAGAATCATGATTTTTTATTGATAAACAAGCAAGAAAGACAGTTGTTTCCAGAATAAAAAATGATTCCTGAAAAGATAGTGAGAAAAAGCTAAAATTTATATTTTTTATAAAATATACATATACTCTTGCTTATTTACATATTATATTCATAAATATACACAATGCCGGTATCAATTAGTTTAGATGAAGCGTTACAAAACCTTCGTGCGATGTTTCCTCAATTTGATAGTGAGTTTCTTGTTGATATCTTAAAACAGAACCGTGGATACTCATGAATTATTGTCTTGATAAAAAATAAAAACTAACGAACACATACTTTTTAGGTGGAAATGTTGATAATACAGTTACGATGCTTTTAGCTCTTTCTCAAGATGTTGCACCTCCAGGTCAAGATAAAGTAGCTAAAAAGCAACGAAAAGAAGTAGAGGATATAGAATTTGAATTCGGTTTAGATTTACATCGTGAGTGGAAAAAGCCTGTTCCAAAAGGATTCTTACGGGTATTTGTTTCTTTATTATGTTTATTGTGTTTATGATATTATAGTTTGGTGATGATCAAGATCTTGATGAATTATTAGCAATCGTAAATATTTTTTAGATCCATTTATTTTTCTCATTATATATATTATATTATATTATTATATTTATTGCTATATCTTGATAGTATACATTTATTATTATTTATAATGACATTATGTAATAATGATAATAATAATAATAATAATAATAATAATAATAATAATAATAATAATATAATAATAATAATAATAATAAATATAATAATAATAATAATAAATATAGCAACTTCAGCGTTCCATGTATGAAGAAGCTAAGAATTCTTCGTCTGCTCCTTTGGGATATGGTTCTGGAGAATCGACTTATGATCCCACATATCATGCTGGCCCTGATTCTATTGGATATATGCCTATGTTATTATTATGTTAGTTATTATAATTATTTTTATTTTTATACTTATTATTAATATTTATATACTTCTTATTATTATCATTTATAATATTATTATTATTATTATTATTATTATTATTATTATTATTATTATTATTATTATTATTATTATTATTATTATAAATGTTCTAATTAGTTTTATACTTTCTTTTATCTAAAGAATATATCTCTTTTATTTGAATTCTACGTTTATATATATGCCTAAATATAAATTTGATAATTCGAATAATAAAACATTAATGGATGAAGTTAAAGAATCATCAAAAAAATTAAAACATACATTTGTGAAATTATTTCATATTAATCAAAAAATCAAAACTGCTGAAGAAAAAGATATTAATATTAGAGGTATCTTTTTTTTTCTTTTTTGATAAATATTTATTGAAAATTCTTTTTTTTTACGATTTGTATTTGAAAATCTATATTTCATAGGACAACCTGGTGAAACTGAAATGGTTACTATGAAACGTAAAGGGAAAAAGAGGTACATGGCTGTATCTACTCAAGACAGTGATGATGAAAAACTATAAAATAATAAATTTGTTGCATATTTGTCTTTTGAGCAGTTTATAAAAATGATTTTTATTATGAGAATAGAATTATATTGTTGCTTTTTCTAATCTATTCTTTTTATAAGCATTTTTTTTTTGATTTTTTAATTCAAAATTATTCCTGTCTAGTGAATATCTGTATAATACATTGTTTGATAATAGCTGAACATTTTGTTTTGAATTCCTTTTGTTTTGAATTGTGCACATTGTCTAGTATAAGATGGTTTTGCTTGATGAATTCTTTAGGTTCTCTTGTTCACAACATATTCATATAATTATATCAATAAATAAATAAAAAGTTTTGACTTTTTCTTTTGGAAAACAAAAAATTATGAAAGAAAGCATTTTACAGTGAGGAAATCTATAATAATCTTGAAGATAACAAAATATAATCTTTTTTATGTTGTCTTTTTAGGTTTTTTAAGTATTTCTTACCAATCTTTCTTTTATACATACTATATTTTAAAGGATAAATATAGATTATAAGAATGTTCTCCTCAAAAGATCTTAAGAAATGGATAGAAAGAGTTTACTGTCCATGTGCTCTTGTAGCTTCTGCTAAAAGTGCAGAATCAATTTGCCTTGATTGTGGTCTAACATTTATCAATATGATTACGTATATATGCCATAGAATCCATTGTTTCAATTACATTTCTTTTCTTTTAGTCCTTTTTTGGATATAAAGAATGTGAACGCTCCTCTCCGATCAAGTACATCTAGTTTCACAATCAAAGGGTTCAAAGTACAACTTACAGATTTAAGACAATTCAAAGCGTTGGATAATGAAGATATAGAAGCTGTATGTAATTAAAAATAAGTTTTTATACAATATTTATATTTCGTAATATGTTTATTTTAGAATATCAAAGACTTTTTATTGAATAATCAGCCTCCAAAAGAAGCAATTACAAAATTAATTCATAAAAACTCTGGAATGCTTCCAATAGAGCTTACAGAAGAAGCTTGGTATCCTAAATTCCGTGAAGAGTTGAATAAGAATTTAAAATATCATGAATTTGATATGATTGATCATCCCGTCGGTGCTTTTGTTGCTGTTGGTTCAGGGGAAAGTGATCCTATTAAAAAATTTGATGATTTAGCACAAAAAGTTATTGGTATGAAGCAATTCCAATCTGTATTTATTTTTATTATTATTATGTATTATATATACGGATATATATATATATATTATTTTTCGTATTATCGATATATCCAATTTTTTTTATTGCTTACATTTTATTTTTATAAATAAAAGGTTATATATCTTATAATCTATATATTTACTGATATATATTATTTCTTTAGGGTTTATATGAATCTAATATACCTATATTTTATGTATTAGTTCATGATAACTGTACAGATATAGATGCTAAAGATATATTAAGAAAGATGAAGAGTAAATTTAATGCTAGTAACTGCAAGTTAATTACTATAAATAGTATTCCAACTGAAGAATCTCATGGTATTCTAGAAGAATGGAAAGATTATACTTCTCCTCCTAAATCTAAGTATATATATGTATACTATTATTTTTATATTATTTTATAATAATTATATTATTTTATAATAATTATATTATTTTATAATAATTATATTATTTTATAATAGTTTTATTATTTTATAATTAAATATATATAGTGGTAAAGTTCCAGGTTGTCGTATGAATCAGTCTGATTTAGATAGTATACAGGAAGCTATGGTATCTATTATTAAGAGAGGTATTATTCCAAATATAGAAAAACGTTGTTATCAATATAATAATGATATTGCAGCCGAACGAAAAGGATTAAGAAATGCATTTAAATCGTGGTTACGAACTCCTAAGGCGAATGAAGGAGGTAAGAATAGTATCATGTACGATAAAGATTCTACGGAGTTCAAAATTCGTGTTCTTGGAGATTTAGCATTTATGGTTCATGTATATATATATATATATGAAGCTATTTCAAAATCATATTTATATATTATATATATTCCTTATTTACATATATATATTGAATCTATTGTTCTAAATTATTTATATATAGGATTATAATACTGCTATAGAAAATTATAGAATGATTATTGAAGATTATAAAGCAGATAGTGTATATATATATTATTATTTAATTATTTAATTTTTTAACTTCTTTCTTTATTCTACATATATATATATATAGTCTTATAATTATTTGGCGAATGCTATGGAGATGTTATTATTAAGTGAATTAATCACTTCAGGTCCTCAAAGAGACACAATGGAAACTATAGATACTATTGCTACTTATTATAAGAAAGGGAAAGATAAATGTTCAAATCATTTTATTTCCCGTGTTTATTTCTTAGCTTCAGATTATCAGAATTGTAGAGATTTCTATAAGGGTGAAATGCAGAAGTATAAACCAAATGTTGGTCCTTTTCTTGTTAAGGCATCTAGCTCTGAATCTTCTGAATTTGCCGCCATGCTATTAGATCAAGCGGGAAAATGTTTTTCTGATATTGAAAGTAAACGAGCTTATTTTCAATATATTATGGCAGGTCATATTTATGGGAAATTAGGTATTACTGGGCACACAATTCGTTGTTATTATATGGCTCTACAAGAATTTGCTCAGAAAGGATGGCAATTTATTGAAGTATATATGTACTATTTTTATAATTGTTTTTAATTTAAAATTATTATTTATTTATTTAATATTATTATGTATTTATTAAAATAAATTATTATTTATTTATAAAAAATATTATTATTTATAAAGAATTATTATTTGTTTATTTTAATATATTATTTATTTGTATACCTATATTTTTAATCATTATATTTCAACATATATTTACATATATACAGAATCATATATATCGTACATTACAATCTAAAGTATCTGTATACGAATCTCCTGAGAATTCTCTTCCTTTTTATAATAATTTTATCGCTTGTGAATATCAATCCCAAGAGATTCAACATCAAATAATGGATGAATTCTGGTCAACTATATCTTCTATATCTAAAGATAATAATAATCATAATAATAATAATAATAATAATTCTCTATTTCTTCAACAATTACCCTTGCCCTTAATAGATATGAATTCTTTACGTATACTTATAAAAGATAATGCTTCTTCAGATATTCTTATTCCTCTTAATGGATCTCTTAAATATGCTCAAGGATGGTCTAATTTATATTCTACTGTTTCTTATTCACGTCTTAATGTACGTTCTATTATGGGTAATACTAATGATACTCAAGGTAATATCACTAAATTAGTATGTGGTCAACCCTATATTGTTGAATTCTATATACAAAATCCATTAGATCTACCTTTACAAATAGATAATATGAAATTAAATATTATTAATAATAATGAAGAAATAAATATTGAGAATATAGATGATTATGTACAAAGTGAAAAGCTATCTTTCTTATTATCACCTAAAGAAACAAAATTAATAACTTTACATATAAATGCATTAAAAGCTGGATTATTTAGAGTACAGAGTATTCGTTGGACCTTAAATAATGAGAAAGGAGAACTTATTGATGTAGATTATACATTAGAAATAAAAGGAAAGAAATTACATGCTACTCATGAACAAAGAAGTACTGGAGCTCGTAGAATTGAAAGATGTTTAGAATTAGAAATACAAGATGATCAAGCTTATTTAGGATTTGATGTATAAGTCTTTTTTTATTCTATTATTAATATATATATATATATATATTTTAATTTTATTTGTTGATAATGTTATAGTTCATATTTTTTTTTTTTTTTTATTTATCACTTTTTTTTTAGATTGAAAATAGTAAATCTACTATATATAAGAATGAGATTTTACCTCTTAAGTTTAAATTAGTAAATAAAGGTATAGTTAATATTGATAAAGTAATTCTATTTACCGATTTAAACTCCTTTTATCATAATCAAACAGGTTTTAAAGATATACAATCTATTACTCCTTCTCCTGCTTCTCCTATAGATATAGATGAAGAAGTAAATTTCTTTTCATTAATTAAAAATAATACAATGCTTTTACCAAATGAGACTTTCTCCGATGATTGCTATATTCATATCCCGTCTACTAATAAATTGAATGTGAAATTCTTAGTATTATATTGTGGAGAAGATCAAGTATTTAAAGTACTAAGATATGAAATGAATGTATATTATTATTATTATTATTATTTTAAAAGTATTATTATTATTATTGATATGAAATTATTATTATTAATAATATGAGAATTATTATTATTAATAATAATATGAGAATTATTTTTATTGTAAAATTTCTTTGATTATCATTATATTTATTTTTATATATTATATATACTTTATATCATACCATATGTTTATTTTCTCTCTTTCTTAGTTTATTTGTAATCCTCTTTTATCTGCTACAAATAATGTTATTCCTCATCCTATCGATAAAACTACAGAAATTATTCAAACCATCTATGAAAACCACTCTGATTCTATTGCTATAAAAAACATATATGTATATATATATATATATATAAATTTTATTTACTTATTATAATATATATATTCATTATTCAATATATATATATATATAGACAACTAGTCGTTCTCCTAATTATATGTTTTCATCCTTCTTGCCCTCAAATCCTATATCACTTCTTCCTTCTCAACAAATATCTACGTTTATGAATGTATGTCTTCAACAAAATAATGAAAATATACTTCAACTACCATCTTTATATAAACAATTTATGAATGATTTCAAAATTGATTTCAAAAGCACTTCACTTTCAGGTATCTTATTTATAATTATTGTTTTCATTCCTTTTTTTTTATTTGATTTCTTAATAGTTATTTTGAATTATATAAAAAATATATATTTTTATAGAAGAATATTATGTAAATTCCACAAATGATTCGCAATCACATCATGAAAATCTAGTTATTGATTCAGTCTGGGAATTAGAAGATGGAAGTTGTGGACTAGTGTTCAACCAACCCCAATTAACAATTGAATAAAATAAATCTTTATTTATTTGACTTTATCTATATTTGAATCGAATTGCTTGTTTCTTTTGACTATATATTTATTTCTTATATTCACTTTTCAAATTATTTTTACAGGTATTATTTTTATATTTTGAAATTTTGTTCGTATTCTTCTAAAAATATATTCAACTCCTTCTCAACATACTACTATAACAAAAAAAAATTCTTGAGTCGTATATACTTTTAATCATCAAAAAATATCTATTGTTATATTATAATAATTTATGTTTAAAATAAGTTTATTGCTTGTAACATTCTCAAAGAAGAATTTAATGCAGTTAATAATTAAAAAATACAGTTTAATGAAATAAAAATAATCTGAGAGAATATTTTGGAGGTTCTTTCCAGAGAAAATTGTATAGAATAAATCCTTTTTTATTACGAAAGTAATATTTATTGGTATTAGTGTATGTTTTATTATTTAGCATTATATATTATAATTAGATTTCTTTGTTCATTCAGTATCTATGAGTAAACTGGATTCGGTTGAGTTAGAAAATATTTTGAATCCTCAAGATTCAAGTGATAAGATGGTAGCACGATGGCAAAGGAAAATGCAACAAATAAAATCAGATCCTATACCAAAAGAATATAAAAAAGATATGAAAGAACCAATTCATTCAGAAAATGTTTCATCTGCTGATCGTTTTATTCCAAATCGTGCTAATATGAATATGGATAAAAGTGGATATGAATTTTCTATTGATTCTAAAAAGGTTCCTCAGAATTCTTCGACCCAATTATACTCAGAAACACTTGAAGATAATTTAAGTAATAATAGTGAGGAATGCCAGGAGAAATCAAGCAATATCTTAGCATTTAAGAGACATGCACCTGAGCCAAATGAAGCTTATCAGAGTTCTATGAAGAAGATTTATGCTCAACGAAATGAACAAATATTCCGAATGAAGAGAACAACTCGATTTATACCTTCTACGCCTGAACGAGTATTAAATGCTCCTGATATTCTTGATGATTTCTATATTAATGTACTTGATTGGGGAAAGAATAATTCATTAGCTATAGCTTTAGGTTCTTCTATATATTTATGGAATGCATCAAGTGGTTCTATATCAGAATTAACAACCTGTGAAAATGGATATATTTCTTCTGTTTCTTGGATTAAAGATAGTAGTAATATATTAGCAATAGGAACAAGTACAAATGTTGTTGAATTATGGGATGTTATAAAGAATAAACGAATTCGTTCTATGGATGGTCATTCAGCTCGTGTGAATGCTTTATCTTGGAATCATCATATATTATCATCAGCAAGTCGTGATACAACAATTATTAATCATGATGTTCGTATAGCAAATCATATTTCTTCTATATATCGTGGTCATGATCAAGAAATAAGTGGATTAGCATGGTCTCCCGATGGAACTATGCTGGCTTCAGGAGGAAATGATAATCTTGTAAATTTATGGGATTTTAAAATAGCTACAGAAACAGAATCTACATTTCAATTAACAGATCATAAATCAGGTATAAAAGCATTAGCATGGTGTCCTTTTCAAAATAAAGTTTTAGCTACAGGAGGTGGTACTGCAGATCGATGTATAAAGTTATGGAATACATCAAATGGTACACTTCTAGATAGTATAGATACAGATTCACAAGTATGTGCTTTATTATGGAATAGACATGAAAAAGAATTATGTTCTGCACATGGATATCAACATAATCAATTATCTATTTGGCAATATCCACATTTAACCAAAATCAAAGATTTATCAGGACATTCTTCACGTATATTACAATTAGCCTTATCACCAGATGAAACTACTGTCTGTTCTGCTGGAGCTGATGAAAAATTATGTTTCTGGAAAATATTTGATATTGATGAACACTCTAAAGAAAAAGAAACTGTTTCTATTAATAAAAACTCAATTTCTTCTTTTATGTCTTCTATGCGTTAATTTTTTTTTTACATTCTAAAAATATCTTTTCCACTTTTTTTTAGATATATATATTTTTTATTTCTTTTCTCATTTTTCATTTTGAATATTATATATGTTTATATGTTTTCGTTTTAATACTAGTTTTTTTTTTGTTTATTTTGAAAGGAGTTTTTTATAATCCTATTTTTTGAATGGATTATGACGTATTATAGTATATAAATAATATATTATATGGATGACAGACATGATTAGAGATTTATAGACTTTTTAACTCTCAGATATATATGAGTCATATATTGTTTCAATGAATAGTTAAACGAATAATTACGTATTTCTATAGAACAAAAAAAAATAAATATGTTCAGAATTTATTCATATATATAATGATCATATAAAAATGCCTTAAGAATAAAAATAATATACAAAAAGAATAAGTGTGAACAACGAGGATTGTTAATAAACTAAAGAATAATATTATATGAACACCTATATGACGTGTATAACGAAAAAGAAAAAGTAAAACTGAAAACACTAAATATATATATCCCAAAAATATGAAAACAATGAATATAATAAAAAAAAAAAATAAAATGAAAAACACAAGCAAAGAATAGAAAGCAATAAAAAAAAAGTGTTTACTCTTATCATTTTTCAAAATGGTAAAAATAAAATGAATAAATATCGTCATTAATAATATTATGAAGAATTCTCAGTTGGTAATTGATATCTGCATATAGGACAAGTATTATGTTTTTTAATCCATGGTAATATACAGTCAGGATGAAATATATGTTCACATGGTAAAACAATGACGTCGGTTGTGTCATCAAAATCATTCTCACATACAACACATGCATTATTTAAATCTAGTTCATGTTTTGTTGGTTTTCTTGGTTTAAGTGTTTCAATAAAAGATGATGCTGCAGGTGGAGGTCCATTGAGACTATTATCTAATTGCATTAGTGTATTTAAAAGAAGTGTAATATTTTCACCAGCAAAATCATCTATATAAAATAATAATACTATATATAATACAATAATTCTATACTTATAGAGAGGTTATGAAAATGATTATCACTGGAAGAAGAATGAGTCTCATTATTATTATTATTATTATTATTACTATTATCAGAAAAATTATTATTATTATTATTATCAGAAAAATTATTATTATTATTATCAGAAAAATTATTATTATTATTATTATTATTATTATTATTATTATTATTATTGATAAAATCTAATGTTGGTAGTGTTCTAAATTGAATGTTATTCGCATTATCTGTATTCATGGTATTAATAATAATATCAGATTCATCCACACCAAGCATAGATCCTATAGCTCTATAATTATGGATATTAAATATAGAAAAAATAAATATAATAATAATGAATAAAATTATATATATATATATGTTGATAAATGAATACCTTCCAATTAATGAACCAAGGGGATCAGTCTATATATATATATATATATATATATATATATATATATATATATATATATATATATATATATATATATATATATATATATATATATATATATATATATATATATATAATACTGAATAAATATGTTGATTATCATTTGATTCAGTTTGATTTATAGTAGTTGAGTGATCATTTGATGAAAAAGAAGAAACAGAAGGTGAAACATCAGATGAAGTTAAATTATAAGAAATCAAAGGTTCCTGATTATTTAAAGATGACTGGCGCTCAGATATTGATGGTATGGAAGATACAGGTTGTATAGGTACTATAAAGAAATCAAGAAAAAAGTCATATGAGAAAGAGTAAAAAATAAATTATGTTACATATGAATATACTTGACTGCGATCTTTGAATAGAGACTCTTGATGGTTGATCAATATCAATTTCATTTAATGTTTCATCTAAAATATTTTCAGAATGAGAGACTTCTTGACTATCCTATATAAGAAAAGCAAGTAGTTCAGCATAGACAACGAATTACAAAAACAACATACAGTATTATCAATAATCTCAATGAATCTGTCACCACACTATAAATAAACAACTTCTATTACTAATATAAGCACTACCATACATTTCTACATTGAAATTCACCTTCAGGAAATTTTATAACGTCGACATTTTGACTATGGACACAATATTTTTATAAATTTGCGATATATCATACTTGCAGCGGTAGCAAAAGTAATTAGGCTGATTATTTGTCATAATTAAAAGGTATATTATGAAGCAATGACAAAATATAAGGCAAAAAAAACAAAAAGCGTTTTTCTTTTTTATTATTTCTAGAAATGTTCTGGAAATCAGATTCATCCAGTTTTGTTTTTTTGAGTTTACATGAAAAGGTCGTGTTTACTAGGGTGAATTAAAACACCGCTCTATGTCAGCGGTTATCAAAAATACGCTTTAAGCGCAAAGTGCGCTTTGAGAAGGTCGTTTTTGTGCTTTAAAATTTTTAAATATTTATTTTGTTATAATAATATCATAAGATGATAATTTTGTTATAACATTTATCTATTCAATCAGAAGTGCATAAAAATGATGTTTTTAGAACATTTGAGAGACAATTTTGTTAGGAGGTTAAATTGGATTGCAATGGAAGCAAGTTCTATTGTTAACAACAACTTGATGATTAAATAATAAATTTGAAGAACTTATATAAACTAAAATAGTCATAAAAAATCGTAATAGAATCAACATAATGAATACTAATTGAGGTTTGTTAAATAATAAAAAAACGATCATTTTCATTTATATAAATGAAAATAACACATACAAGCGTTTCACGGCCTCCCTACGCAGGCCTACGCTTGGGTTTTATTTTTAAATATTTAGTTTTAGTTTTTAGTCTTTAAGTTTAACAAAAGAACAAAAATATTTTATGTTTTACTTTTAAGAACAGCAAATGAAAATTGAAAAGAGAAAAATAATAAATGAAAACAAATTTATAAGCAAACAATAACAAATATAAAAGAAACAAAATAATAAAATAGAAACAACTAAAACGATAACTAATTTAAAACTCCATCAAAAATACAATTAGTCGTAAATACCTTATTAGGATAGTCTTTACTAAGATGTCCTTGATTATTATTATTACAATTTTCTGCATAAATATGTAAACCATTAAAAGAACGAACTCTACTAAAAGCAACATATAATTGACCATGACTAAATACAGGTCTCTTTAAATATAATCCAATATTTTTAAATGTTTGACCTTGTGATTTATTAATAGTCATAGCAAATGCTAATCGAACAGGAAATTGTTTTCTTCTCATCTTAGTAGGAAGTGAATCATCTGATGTAATTAAACTGATTCTTGGAATAAATACAATATCTTCACCAGGTAATAAATTATCTGGTTTATTTAATAATTGAGCACGAATAACATTATTTAATGTTTCAAGAACAACTAATCTTGTTCCATTACATAAACCTTTCTTTATATTAAGATTTCTCAATAACATAATAATACATCCTTTTCTTAATCTTAATTTATGAGGAGGAAATCCTTGAGGAAGAAAAGTATTAAGAAATTCAGGAGAATAAGCAGCTCTTTCAGAATCATTAACTATTTCATCTTCTAAAGTATCAAAACTATAATATATTTTTTCTGATTCTGAAGAAGGTATTAAATCTAATACTTTCTCATTTATATCAAAAGTATCTTCATTCGTACAACATAAAATACAATTCTCAGATAAATCTTTTCTATGTTGTTCTGATAAAATATTTCTATTATGAAGTATATTCTCCCATATCTCTTTATATAAATTTTCTGTACTTATACATTGTGAAGGTATTTCTACAATATTATCATTCAAATCAGATTCATTATTTAATCGTTCACCATTTCCTACTTTCATTAACCATTCTTTAAAATCTAAAGCATCTCTATCTGCTCTCATATTCTGAACTAAATGACATTGTATAAAATTATTCCAATATTTAAATCTTTTCAAACATACACCAACAGTAGATGATTCATTTCCATTTTTAACTACTGGTAAATATTGTCTAAAATCTCCACCTAAAACAATAGTTTTACCAACAAAAGGATATTGAAGACATGGATCTTCAGAATCTATTGAACTAAATAAATCATGTAATAAATTATCAAGAACTTCTAAAGCATAAATAGAAGCCATAGGTGCTTCATCCCAAATAATAATAGCAGCTTTTCTTAAATCATTTGCTTTTGCACTACTTCTTGTTATATGTGAAATAGACATTTCATTCAGATCAAGTGGTAATCCAAATACAGAATGAGAAGTACTTCCTCCTGATAATAAAGTAGCTGTTATTCCTGTGAATGCAACAGCTAATACAGGTTTTTCTCTTGTACGAATCATCTTGATCAAAGTATTATATAAGAATGTTTTTCCAGTTCCACCAGGACCATCAATAAAGAACATATTATTATTATGAGGTTGAGTATTATTAACAGATACCATAATTCTATCAAATATTTCTTTTTGTTCTCTATTTAATATTTGATAATTTCTTTCTGCTTCTCTATGTGCAACATCAAAATCATAAAATTCTAATGTAGAAACACCACTATTAGGATTAAAATGTGAAGTATATTGAATAGTAGGCATATTAGTATATTTACCTCCATTTGATTCTATTAATGTTTTGATATTATATAAAGCTCTTGGATAACAATAATTGATTACAATAGGATCTTGATCAATAATATCAGGATCAGTTGAAAGAGAATGATTAATACGTTCATTTATAGTAAAATGATCTATTGTATATTGATAATATATATCAGAAATCATTTCATATTTAAATTCATTCCATAAATCCATTGCTTTATCAGTAATATTATAATATACAAATAATAAAGCAAATACTAATCGTAATTGAGAAGGATGACAATCATACATTACTTCATCTAATATATGTCTATATTCATTAGTATCATCTAATAATCCTCTTGCTATACATACTCCTTCATAAGTTGGATAAGGTAATTCTCCATCATACATTCTTAATGATTCAAAACTTGTTGGTCTATTTACATGAGTTAATAATAATTTTAAACAAAATGCTTCTTTATTAGTTGGATTTATATAAGGTATTCTTCCAAGTGTCTTCGAATTCTTTTGTCTTGGTTTCCATATATGTTCTCCTTTACACCATGTATAATATTGAGGAAACATATCATATGTCATAAACTCTGGTTCTTCTAAAGTAGGAACATATAAATGATTATTTAAATCATCATTTGCTTTGAAATATGCTTCTAACATAGATAATTTATTTCCTTGTATTTCTTCTGCTTGTTCTTCTGAACCATCTGTATATACTATATTCTTATCATTCTCATCATGAATCAATAATATTTGAACAGCTATATTTGATTGTACTATAGGAAATCCTAATATTCTCCAAACTCCTTCAGTTGATGATATATATCTTGCATCTAAATATTGTTTAACTTCATTATTATTTGTTTCATTTGAAGAAGCTGATAATTCTGCTCTCATTGAATCATGACCTTTTGTTGTATATTTATATAGATATTTTACTGTATGTAAACTATAAACTGCTTCAACATTAATATGTGCTTCTAATTTGAGTGATAAATATGGATTATATGGAACAACATATTCATTAGTAGCTTCTAAATCACCATTAGTACGATGAAATACTACTTTTCTTCCATCATTTGGTCTAAAATATAAAGGATAAGAATCATTAGGAATTGTAGTACATTCTTGAAATGGTTTAGGAAATCCTTTCTTACATATTCCATGAGAATCTAAACATGGAGAATTAGATACATGAGGACCATGTATATTCATTGTACTTACTATTTTAAATAATCTAGGATTCTTTTCTTCATCAGGAAGATAAGCACATATAATAGAATCAAGTTCATTAGTATCATGTATTTTATCTTGTTGTTCAACATTCAATAAGATATGAGCATGAGGTAATCCTCTCTTTTGAAATTCAACAGTATAAGTAATAGCTTGTGCTTTACCAAATACATTCTCATCTTTTAATAAATGATATAAATATTTCAATTTAATTGCAAATACTCTACAAACCAAATCAGGTCTTTCCCATGCTTCTTGATTAGGATATAAATTATCTACTATTTCTTTCCATTTTGGATTACATGTAAAAGTAATAAAATAATCTGGTTTACCATAATATCTTACTATTGTCATTGCATCTAAATAAGCTCCTTTCATATATCTAGGTCCTCCTACAAAACCACTATTTAATATAATAGGTTTTCCTATTCCATTTGTTACTTCTTCATCTATTACTTGTTCTCTTCTTCTTTGATTATATTGTCGTAATACATTATAAGATTCTGCTCTTAATTTTGATTGATTCATTTCTATAAATGATAATCGTTGTTCTTCTATTTTAGAATAAGCATCTACAATATATTGTAAGAATAATTTTCCTCCTGATAAGAAATAATTCTTATTAGGAAATGATCTTGGAAAACAAAGAAAAGAATAAAAATCTTTTAAAGTAAAAGATGATTTCTCATATACAGGATTTCCTATTAAATCTATAGGATATCCTTCATTATTAAATTGTTGATAATTAGCTAATAAAGTAATTGATTTTGAAAAATCATCATGAGTTTGTCTTGAAGACTCTCTATCCTCATTATCTATTTCATCTTCTTCATTATCTAATAATTGATTTCTATTATTATATCTACTATTTCTATTTGTTCTACTTGAATATTAGTATTTTCTATTGTATTTGAATTGATTTGAGAATGTATTTCTATATTATTATTTCTTCTTGGAATATAATTAGGATTTCTTCTTAATTCACTTTTAGATGCAAGAATAAATAATGGAATTCCTGTTGGATAAAAAATAGGATAAACCATAGGATCACAAAATGGATTATCATATTTCATTCTTGTAAAATGTTGTCTTATTTCTTCATTCATATTATGATTTGTATTATTATTATTAAGATGAATTCTTGGATAACATCTAAATTCAGTATGAGGAAATGTTTCCATAGAATTAATAGGAACTATAAGTGCTATTTCATGAGAAGCAGAAGGAGTATTATATCTTCTTTGATCATCTGAATGTAATGTTTTGAATTTTAATGAAACATCTACTTGTGATATATGAAGATTATTGTTATTAGTTGTAGCAGTAGTTACTTCTTCATGTAATGTCTTAAAAGCATTCATTAATTCATTATTTAATAATGAATTATGTAATACTCTCATTATTTCTGTATTTAAATTATCATAATATTGATTATTTGATCGAAGTTGAAAAGCTTCTTCTTGATCATAAATATATATTTGATTATAATTAGGAGTAATACCTTCAGGAGGATATAAATCTGCCATAGAATGATATATATTTCCATGTACTTTATAGAAATATATTCCATTATTATCTAATCTTGTTTGTGTATCAGTACATGACATAGAAGCAAAAGCTATTGAATTATTATACCTACGAATATCTTTCTTAAATTGTTTTGAAGAATCTGTATTATCATTCAATAAATTTTGTATTGATATATCTGGTTCTGATAATGAACCTAAACGAACTTTTCCACTACGACAACAACCACTATATTGACTATTCTTTAATATAATATTTCCTTCTGTGTCAAGTGTCCATTGTCTTCTTCTTTTTGTATATATTGTTGTATTATTTATTGTGTCATTATAAGAATTTGAAGGTTCTTCAAAAAATGTTGTATCATAGTTTATAGTCCAAACAAATTTGTTTCGTTCATGTTCAAAATGTAAAGCATTACAACATGAACATTTATATATCATTTTACCCAAGTCATAATATTCATATTTATTTTCTTCTTCATCAATTATTTGATATGAGTTTCCTATATATAAAAGAATTGTTTAATATTTTTCAAGATTCATATTTAAAAACAATATATTACTATTATTCATACTTATTGGAGAAAAAGCCAAAATATCTCTTCTTGTAAAAATTAAATTATTTAATTCATCGTTATTGTCTAGAAGTATATCTATATATTATTATTTATAATTCATAATTATATCAAACATATAATATATATTTATATTAAAAAAAACTGTTATAAAAACAAAAAAATATAATTAAAGTTGTAATTACTTGATAGATTTTGATTATTCTCATCATTAGTTAATTGATCACTAATATCATGATTATTTATTATGTAATCATCGTTTTGTTCACTCTGTAAATTTATACTGTTAGCAATATTTTCTTCGTTTATATTATTATTATCCAATTCTATTAAGTTATTTACACTATTAGGTACTATTATTATCCCATTTTCAACGTCATTTATTTCTATCATATTTTCATCATTAATAGTTACTTCAGAATGATCATTAATATTACATGTTGTTATGTCATTTAAGTTCCTAGAAATACTATTATTCATATCAATAATATCCATGTTATTATATAAAGCAAGTGTTTCGTCATTGGTTATTGATTCAGATGATGATTTTTCACTATTTTCAATTATACTACTGTTTGTGATATTTATATCTTCCAAATGTACTGTGAAATTTAAGTCATTGGAATCAATAATGTTGTTATAAGTTGGAAAAGTATTATTTTGTGAGTTGTTACTATTAATAGTTTCTTTATCCTGATTTAAATTTTCAACATTCTTTTCATCATGAAAGTCATCATCAATTAAATCGTGTATACCATTATTAATTTGGAACTCAGAATTCTCTGTAATATTCTTATTAAATTCAGTGTCACGATTTTCTTCGATCATAGATTGATAATCAGAGCAAATGCATTCATTGTCATCTGTTTTATTGAGATTAGATACTATAAAATATTCTTCATCATTTCCATTGTTATTATATTCATTTGAATCTCTATTAGTTAAGTTCGGTTGATAATGTGTTAAACTTCTTTGCGATATCTCTTTATTACTCATTAAATCAGGGAACAACTGTGTCGATAAAACATGTTTTTCAGTATCAATAATTGATTTTTTTTGTTTTTTGTTTTTTACCTATGTATATTATTGAATAGTCTAAAAATATTGTTAATTGAAAGAAAAATCCTAATAAAAAGAAAAACAGTAAAACATGTTAAAAACTAACTGTGGAAATAATTATATAAGCATTTTATATGTTGGAATATATTTTTAATGAATCTTAAAAACTAAAATTTTATTCCCTTATTTAAAAAACAATCATTTAATTTGAAAAAATTAAAAACAAAAAGTTTATTAAAAATAAATATGAAGAATGATTAATTAATAATTATATAAATAAAATTATATTATGAAATATATATTTTATTAGTACATACTATCAGAGTCACTGCTCTCCAAAAATGTTTTCAAAAGTTTTGCTTTCATATCATTTCTTGCTGTTCTTTTTATTGTTTTATTATCTAAAAAAAAAGAATATTAAGAAATATAATAAAAATATTAAATTATACCAAAATAATATATATATATATACTATCGATCTTTGATTCCAAAGTGGAATCATCATTTGATCTAAAACTGAATAAAGAGCTTTGATTTCTAAGTATTATTTCATTTGTGACATTCCCATGATTATTCTCATTAAGAGAATCTAAAGAAATATATAATCATAAAAATAATCATAAAAAAAAATAATCATTAAAATAACTTTAAAAATAGTCATAATCATAATAATCATGGAAATAATAATGAAAAAAGTCATAAAAATAATCATTAAAATAGTCATAAAAATATCCATAAGAATAGTCATAAAAATAATTATAATAGTCATAATAGTCATAATAGTCATAGAAATAATATAATAAACCAACATATTCATGAAACATTATATATATATATTACTATATGAAATTAATATAATTACTTACCTGAATTTGTAAAGCCAAAAACCTTCGATAAAACTTCTAGAGTTTGTGGAATTAAATCATTAAGTATTTCTTTAGCTAGAATAATACAAAAGGATAACAATAATAATGAATACATATATATATATATTTATATATATATACAATAATGCATCCCACTAACGCTCAGCATAGTACTTCTATCGAATTCTATTCTATTTGTTGCATTTTTATAGCCTATAAAAAATAAATAATTCATATAAAAAAAATATATATATACCTTTGTTAGATATACTAACACCATATTTTGAGAAATTCTTCGTATTCAGATTAGTATTACAATTTTGGTTTGATATATTTCCATATTTGTGTTTCTTTGCTTTTTTATGTTTCTTATTTTTCTTTTCCGCCGATCCATCTTTCGCTGAATTTTCATTAAGTTTATTATCAGAAGCAGAAGTAATATTAGAAGAATTATATATATCTTTTGAATTATTAGTAGTAGTATTAGTTACATCAGTAGCTTCTTTCTTTTCTTTTTGTTTAAAAGAGACATAATCTGATAAACTTAATATTTTTTTAAATTCAATTGGATTATAATTTTTATCGTCACTTTTTATATCTATAATTTATAAGAATAATCAAGAGTTTATTTTAATATAAGATTTATATATATATATTCATACCTATTTTTGAAGATGATTCAAGAGGAGGAGCAGAAGAAAAACTGTAAAGTACTGGATATTCATCTATATATTTATGAGAAAAGTAATTATAATTTTTATCAAATATAAAAATTACCACAGTCTGATTGATCTATTAATATCCTTAATTTAGCAGCCCAAAAGTACGGTGTCTTACACACTTTCACCTTTATTGACTTTGTTATTAACTTTTATAAAATAAAAATAACATCATAAAAACAGGAACACAATTCTAAAAATGACTGTTAAAGAAATTTTTCGAAAAATCTTAATTCCTGGCTAAAAAACGCAAAAAAACCATTTTCGCACAAAATTTTAACCAAAATTATTGGATTATTTTTATTTTATCCAATATTTTTTATTTTCATAAAAACACTTATTTTTCGTTTTTCATTTTTTATTGTTTTCTCATTTTTTCTATATCTATTCACATACTCTATATTTATTTTTATAAAATTAACTTTTATTGACGGGTTGGTCTTATAAATAGTTTTGACGCGTAAATTTGTTTATATTTAGAACTTGACAACATATCAATACACACATCACTAACTTTTTACTCTAAAATGGTTTCAGTTGTTATGATAATGACCTCAAATAATCTGAAACAACAATAATTCCTTTAAATAACAACAAAAGACAGACTGATATCCGACACATTCCTTTTGAATAAACTTATTTGAGCTTTAATATATTTATTTAACTCTATATCCGTCATAAATATGTTTTATATTTTAATAATATCATTTAAAAAAGAAATATTTGTTTATAAAAATTTTTCATATTTGATACCAAATTATATAATCTTGATATCTCTATTCACTGGCAGGCATATTTATGGAAATAAAACTCCGCGTTATGAGAATTTTTTCTTAATTATTTTTAAGACCATTTCAGATTACCTTTTTGATCGACAAAAGAATGATGCTTTAATTTCTTCTAATTTTTTAGTTATAAAATAACTCCCTGGTTTTCTGATTATAATTTAAAAAATGATACTTGACAAAACAAAACAATTATTCTAATTAGCATATTATTTTTATATAAATTTTATATTACAAAAACGAAATAAATAACAATAGATTAATTTATCAGTATATAATATATTATAAACAAAAAAAATTATTATTTTAGCTCTAATAATGCATAGCTTCTGGTATATTAGTGTTTAATTAGTTTTGTTGTGTATAATACTAGACGATATCTATATATAGAAATGGATAAATTGTAAAAAAAAGTAAATACCTTCTATATTAATATGTTCTTGATTTGAAATACTATATAAAAAAATTATGAAAAATGTAAATGACATACCTTAATTGTTGAACAAACAGTGATCTAATAAGTTGGAAGTCACCTTTAAAATGGTACTATATATAATAAAAACAAACTAAAATTAAGTATAGCATTTACAAAAAATTCTCTATATAAAGCAATTTGAAAACATAGAAGCCTAAAATAATATAAACAAAACAATATAGTATAATTACTTGGATTTTATTGTAAAACTGTTAAAAACATAAAAGAAATATGTAGAAATATATATATATATAAATAAGAAAATAAAGAAAATATAAGAAATTTCTTGATAATAAACCAATCAAGAATCAATAAAAAAATCAATTAATTGTATTTTGAATTGCGTCATATATGACGCTAATATTATCTATTATTTTTTGATTGGCTTTATAAATATAATCGGTTTTCTCTATTTTATTAAAATTGGATTCCCATAAGTATATCTATATATATATTATATTTAGTGTTTAAACAGTAAAAGAATAAAATAAAACAAATATTAATATAATATATAAATATACAAAGATATCATTCTTTTTAATTGTACTTTTCTGTATTTTCTTTCCATTTGAAATAAGTTGAAAACCAAAAAAAGAATGAAATGTACATTTATTCAATTTATCCGCTAATGAAGATCTCACTTCTTTAATAATAGTATAGTCATCAACATAAATTGTAGATAAATAACTTAAAAAGTATTTCTTAATAATTTTTAAAATAAGAAGGTATAAAGAATTATGAATATTCAATCTATTACATTCTTCAGAATGTATAAACATATCTTTTGCACTATTTCTTTCTCGTTGACTTAAAACATATGGAATATATTGTAGTACTTTCTACAAATAATATAATTAAATTGCAAAAATATGTATATACCTTAATCATTCTTGTAGACGTTTTACATGAAGTAACGCTAATCCCATTATTCAGAGCTATCTTTCTTAAAGCAGTTTCTAAATCATCTGTTAAATACTTTGTCCCATAATCACCTAGATACAAAACTAATTGAATAAAAGATTAGTTATATACTTTTTCGATTGGGAAACCTGATAGTACAATAAAATTCTTTACATGCAAGACTGATATTCATTTTGAATCTTCTAATTTTTTTAATATCCTCAACAGTTAGCTTACTATTCTTCCTAATAATTCAATTATGCAAATATAAATTCATAAATACTCCATTCAAGTAAGATAATTAAAATAATAATTAAAATCCAATCACTTTTTTTTCTATTTGTTCAAGCTATAATGAGAACAAGGACATATGGCTTTCATGGTTTTGAATCTAAAAAAAAGAGTATGATAATAGAATGACTGCTTTAATTATACTAGGGATTGATGACAGTGATGCATTCATAGATTCAGTAAACACATGGATAATAAATGATGAAAATATGTACGAACAGCCTTCAGATTTTTTTTGTGACCCATTATTCATTGATTCACCTGCTGGACCACTGTTGAAGAATATATTTAATTCTGTATTTGTTTATCATTACTGTTATCTGTAATAATTAATATATTTTTTCTACTAGCAACAAAAATGTACTATGAATGATACAAGGGAATCAAGAATAGAAGATATAATATTTAAATATTGGTGCCAACTCAATGTTAGTAAATCAAAAATAAGAATTCTATATGAATTAATAAACGAGGCAATTCATATTCTAGTTCCTCAACAACCAAGTATTCCAATACCTCGAAATGGTCAGGATGTAGTAAGAAAGTATTGTAACACACATAGTGAAATGCCAATATATAAGAATATATATATCTGTAAAACATGTAATTCCTTTTTGGGATATAATACAGGAAGAAATTTGTTAAAACCAATAAGAGTAACTTGTCATAGAGAAGAATGTGATAATACAATAGGTATATTATGTATTTTATTATCTTAAATAAATTTCAGCCATTATTATATGTTTATAATATAGGTACAAAAATATCAATAGTACCTCTCATACCAAGAATTCGTTATCTATTATCTTCCAAAGATTTAATACAGGATATATCATTCTATGATAAAAACGAAATATTTTCTGTTTTATCTTTAGGACAACAGAATTCTGAAAATATTCCATTATATATGTCAGGAGGTAACTATAGAAGATGTATTGAATCTGTGATTAATAATGGAGATATATTTCTGGTATTTAGTCTAACTTGTGATGGTATATCTCCTTTTAGTAACCCAGTTTCTAATGATAATGCTTCTTCTTTTCCAATACTTCTAAAACTTCTCAACTACAATACTAATAGGAAAATCGATACTCGTTCTTATTGGCCATACTGTATTACAAATGAATCCTATTCTAATGTTGTTTTGGATATTATCGCTAAAGAGTTTAAACTACTATCTTCTGGTATCATTATGGATGTATATACAAATGGACATATAGAATCAAAACGAGTTGTTGCTATACTTTTGAATATATATGGTGACTGCGCGGCAATAACTCAAGTAGCTAGTTTTACAGGATCATCTTCATTATTTCCATGTCGTAATTGCGAACTACAATGGGATAGGAAGAATGAAACATTTCATAGTGGTATAAAGTGTTCATATAACAAGATAAAGCAATATATATCACTTGATACAGAAACAGGTAATATCATAACAGTCTCATATCCATCTTTCAGCCGAATTAATACTTATTCAGCAACATCATCAATATCGTCACAAATAGATCAGTGTAATATCTCCAGTCAGATAGTATTAAATAATATATCTAGTAAATATTTATATAAGGATGCTATTAATAATAATGATTATCCTATAAGAACTAAAGAATCTATTATTCAGAATAGAAATGAATGTGTTAAGGATAAATCTGTTAAAGGAGTTAAGCAAGTACCTGGAGTTTTTGAATCTTTGTTTTATTTTGATGCAGCAACTTTCTATAGTATAGACATAATGCATCTATTTAACAATATAGCAACTTTATTATTAAGTTTATTATTTCATTATAATAGTAATACATACATATCTATATTATCTAAGAATAAGAAAATAAATCCAGAGAACACACTGAAGAAACTTTATCTTAGTAAAGAAAACATTCTAATACTTCAAACAAGAATTCAAGGAATAAATACGTTATATAATAAGAATGAATATGAATTTCGTTATATTCTAGATGAAAAGAAGTTTAATCATATGTCTTCTCATACACGTATCTTCTTTATTTCCTATATTCTTCCTCTTATAACATATGGATTTACTGTTAAGGATTCTCCAATTGTTTTACTAATAAGTCCTTTTGCAACTGTTGTTCGTCAAATACAGCGTTATAATGGTAATACTGAAAATCATCTATTGCAAGTTCTCAAAGATCAATGTTTCTTATTTTGTTTTCTATGTGAACTCTTATTACCTAGAGAACTCATTAATTCCCAAATTCATCTTATTCAACACCTTCATCTAACTATTCAAAATGTAGGATCATTACAATATGGATCAACATATGAATCTGAACGCTATTATTCATTTTTAAAACGATCTACATTTGGGAGACAACATTTTAATAATTCGTGTATAGTATTCATAATAGAAAAAGAGGTGATTAGTATTAGTAGTAATACTGTTTCTATTCCAGATCATATTAATGATTCTCAAGTCTCAATTGAAGATAGATCAGCTGAGAATGATAATATTAGTGATTATAATTATATAAATTATCAGGAAGATAATATTCAAGGTTTTAAAGAGATAAACATAAATAAAGGGAGTATACATATGATAAAAGGTATAAGAGCTATGGATAGGATGGAACTCTCAGAATTGGAAATAAAAGATGTTTTAAAGATATTAATACATTCAAATAATCATATTATTAATAGATTATTATTCAAAAATATAAATATAAATAATATAGAAGCTGTATTAGAAGAAACTAATAATGAAGATGTATTTCACAGTCTAGTGAATAACTTTAGAAACATTGAAACATATTTCTATTCTGAAATCATAATAAATAGATATAAAATATTCTCATCATCATCAGAAGATGAAGGAGTAGAACAACGTGATAATTCATATATTATGTATATTACTAACGACATAAATGGAAAATCAGAGATTCATTTGATAAAGGCATTGTACTATCTCCAAATTGGTAATTTAATATTAATAAGAAAACACGAATATCCTTTGGCACATGAATCAATGACTAATTTGTATTACATTATAAAAGATTCAAATAGAATAATGTCCAGAGAAAATAAATTTTCATCAAGTTTCTTATCTATAGTGGATATTGTACCCGAAAATATAATTATTGCTGATATTCACGAAGATAAACATAATATAGTAAATGAATCTTTTGAGACAGAATTGGTATTTAATTACTTTATACTTTTACATTATATATATATAGAATCAAGGAAAACAAAGGAAGAAAGAAAATCATACCGTTCAAGGAAATAGTGTGACTACCAATACAGTATTCATGGCACGTTACGAAAGCTATATTTAATAATCTGCTTATTACAATGATCATCATATAATAAAGTATTATATATATCTATAATGATTTATTAAAACTATATATCTCTCTTATATAATTCTTATCTCCCTCATATATTTGTAAGTACCTATCTAGTATTCTAATTATTCACATTAGTAACGATTTGTTTTGTTTTTAGACAGGAGAATATACACAATTTGTATAATCATTTCTTCTAAATATGACTCCATATATATTATGTATTAATAAAGGGACAAATAATACTCTATATAGTATAACTAGTTGAAGCATATTGTAAGCTTTTTCATATGCAAAACTAAAATATTTATTATCTCTTTTCTTGAATTAATTAGAATATATAATAAATAGTATAGGTCAAAACATCTTCAGTATAAAAGAGAATATTAGAGTATTTTCATAAGAAGTGGCTATATGTTTATTTATCATGATAATTTGATATATAAAAGACATTATTCTACCTATACTTCTTTAATATATAATATAAACGTTATGATTAGAATTAATATTTTGTTATTATTAATTATAAAATAATTTCAAGTAAGAATAATCGATATTCAGTAACACTTGATTATAAATATTTGAATAGAAGATAAATTAGAATAGATTATATTAGTAAAAGGATTGAATTAGTTGCAAATAGAGTTAATGATGGAATAATATTTTGATTCAATAATAAGTTAAGAAAGTATTGATTGTAGTAACACAGAATTAGTATTAATAGTAGCTAAAAGGGAGTAATAATGCCTTAAAAAATTGATACGAAAGAATAGTATTCAACAAACAATATATTTTGTATTTTTTAGCATGAATAAATAGGTACATATATATATTCAAATATTATGTAGTATTAAAGAAAAACCAAATGCAACCATAATAATCATAAGAAAATATAAATATCTGAAGAAAGATATTATTCTAATTTAGTATATGATTAGTAGTTATATATTAAATATTGCAATATTGGGGATAGTATACATGAAAGTAACATGACTTCATATTAATAGTATTAATATATTCAAGATTAATAGTATTAATTAAATGGATATATAAATACTAAATGCTGATCAAATAATATGAATTATTATAATAAAATCACTAATATATACTGAATAATAAGAAGTATAGAAATAGCAATAAGATTATAGAAATAATACCAGATGTTTAATATATATAAGTATCATTTAAATCAATTAAGATTTTAAGAATTAAATGGAACAATATTCGTAATATGAGTATTTGATATTGAATTATTGTAAAAAGAAATAGTTATTGGCATATTAAAAGTAGTAGAATGAATGAATAGTGGAACTCAGAAATTTGTGGAATAATAGTATTACTAGATAATTAATTCTATTAAATTATATATAATAATATAAGTGACTATTATTAAAAGTAACCAATGAGAATAAAAGTAGGAAAAATTAAAGGCTTTTAGAAGCATAAGCACAGTAGAATTGATTATCATTATAGATGTTGTAAATATATTTATATTGAATAAATATGAATAACATAATTCATTGAATGTATGATGATGAGAAAGATTATCATATAAATCAAGATATTAATTGATTGATATGTAGTTTAATATTAGTTGGTACCATATAATTAAAGAAGAATTGTAGTACTATTAGTTATATGAGTACTAATACTAGAAACTAGTGGGGAAAGTAAAAACAAATACCAAATAGTAAATATAAATGCCAAATTTGTGCCATGTAGATGTTTTAAGAATATAAATAGTAGGTAGAATAGAAGGAATATCATAAATGTTGTGATCATATTAAATATATATATTTATCTAACGGAGACCAATAATACAAATAGTAGGTGAAGTAGAAACATCATTGATGAACACTCTCGACACAGTGATAAGCATATACAAATAGGATCAAATATATTAAAAACCTAGGATAAAGGAATAATGTTCATGCTTCTGAGTATGATATAAGAATTAAAACAAATAAACAACAGAAATAAAATAAAAACTATCATTAGTTAATATAAAATGAATAAATGAAGTGATGTGAATAATATATATGTTGAAATTGAATATAATAAACAAATAAATGATCAGAATTAATTTCATCAGTAATATGAGTACCGAAATTACAAGAAATAAAAACGGTAATATCATGCAAAATTAGACTCATGCCTTTAATAATAAATTGTAAATGAAAACAACCTGCTTTCAATGCAATAGTTATAATTCTTATTATAGTCACAATAATCTCAAATGTTACAATTAGTGATATTGAAATTGTTAATGATAATCAATAAGGGGATTTTTGTTTGAACAAAAGAGTTATAAGAAAAGATGGACTATTAATCAATATGTGTTGTATAATATATGAAGTAAGTATAATAGCTTTAGTGATAGTAAACATATGTATAGTATACTTTTTGGTTATGATCGAAGTAATATTGAATAATAAGAAGAATTCAATTAATATAGAATCTTTGAAGCATATCAATGTTGAAATCAACTGTATATTTGTTAATAATAGAAAGAAACTGAATAAAATAGTATTGTTTCAATTAAAATAGTATCAAATATATGATGATACGCATTATGGGATAAATAAACCTTGAGAAAATGATAGATATAATAAATCAGAATGTAATACAAGTTTATACAGGTTGAGTGAAACAGTAACTAGTAATAAGTGAGGAGTAGTAGTAAATCAAATCATCATATATAATTGTATAAATGATGAATATAATTGTGAAAATAGAATAAAATATAGGATAAGGAGTAATTTAGAAATAAACAACGAAGTAAATCATAATATCACCATAATGATCATTTGTAATATCCAAAGAATAATACATATAACAGGAGAAAGATGCAAGAAATGACATAATTAAGCCACAATTCGAGAGAGAGAATAATCACATGTTTAAAGAGTTTATATAGAACTAATAAATAAATCCAATAACAAGAAAATCAGAAATAATTATATAAACAAAGCAACTATCAGTGCTCGTATGTAATATTAAAAGTAGTAGGGATCAGTAACTATGGAACAATAAACTGACAAGAACAGAATTAATAACTCTGATAATAGAACAATTTAATACATAATCGAAAGAAACAAACACATAATTGATAAAAAGAATAATGAATAAAAACGTAATCATCTTCTATTTATATTGATAGATTTTTATCACATTAAAAATAAGTTAACGAGAAGAAATATTAGGATGAATACATTATACCTAAAGGTATTTAATTGTATTATTAAATTAATATTTTAAATCAATTAATGAATATAACACTAGTTATATGTTCATAATAAGAAAATGATATGAAAGTGGAGAGTTATTTTTATTTTATGTAAGCAGCAATAATAGATTACTTGAAATATAATGAAAGAGAAAAGTATACAAAAAGATACTAGGGAGTAGTAGGAAGTATAAATATATAGCTGTTTTTTATAACTATTAATTTAATAACGTGAATATCAAGACCTTAATAAAAGGAACATATAGCATTATTAGGTTTATTATTAGAGTTGACAAGACTAAAAATCTAATTTCGAATAATTTGAATGTATCTGAATCATATTATAATGCTTAGCTAATATATAATTATTAATAGTTGTATCAGAAGAGTAAGTACAGAACTATTAATATATGCATCTCAAGAATATCAAAGAGAATTAATATAATAGCGGCGATAGAATATATATTATTTAATATAAGCATATTTCATTGTTTAGACTCACTCTTATTGCTCTAGTATTATATAAGAAACATAAATGAGCATTTTAGTAATTGAATATTGTTAGAAGGAGGATTAATAAAGGAATATATGTTATACAATGAAAAATAATTAGTATAATTCATAAAAACACACCAGAATCTGGCAAAAAGTAATAAAATTGTATTAGTTTGCCTAGAAGACAAATAACGAGAAGTGTAGATACATATATTAGTAATAAGTAGAAGATTCCTAATTATAATAAACAACTTGATCTATATATATTGGTTCGATTTAGTAGATGATAATAATAAAATATACCTATATTTGTGGAGGAAGGTGAAATATAAGCATATATATATACTATAAATGGTTCATAAACCATAAGGATCATTGATTGTATTTAGGAAATAATTCATACTGTTTTAATCTAATATAGAAAAGTGAAAACCATAATGAAGTATCTATTTTAAATTAAATGAGATCATAATGTAAAATAAGATAATGAATTATAAACATCCATATCTATATTAATATTATAAATAGATAAATAATTATAAATATTCAAATATATAGTAATAAAAACTAAATGAATATATAAAAAGAATAATTAAATAATAAATGAACGAATATTTATTAATAATAATGCTGAAAATAAGCATAATTAATCAGATAATAGTATATAAATTCTGTTAAAATATTATTTATCATAAAATTAATAAATTTCTTTTAATTAAATTCTAATTTTAAAATTATTCTCAGAAAAACAAAAAATAACATAAATAAAAAATAATAGAATTAAACGAATCATAAAAAGAAAGAAATAATTAAAGAAATAAAATCATTTATGTTAAAACAAGACATAATTATATACTTTTGCTTTCTTTTATGTTGATAAAGAACTAATATTTGAATGATAAGTCCTCATAATAACTTGTTATGTGTAAAAAAATTCTAAATACCTATATAGTTCATAATGTAGAAAATGCATGCTAAATTATAACAAAATATGTATACTAGTATCTATCTAAGGTTTGAACATAACGGGCAAATTGAAATAAATTATGGTCACGGTTATGTATTTGTTCTCTTTTAAAATACGAAGAATTAAATTTTTTCTTCGCTTTAAAAACGAAGAATTTTCGACAAAAAAAAATTTTAAAATTAATTCTTGGAGTTGAGTCAAGTGTTCTAAAGGATTCAAAATGAGTTTAATCAGCATTTATTTGGTGTATAACATAAAGGGAATCTCGAAAATTTAAAGTACTCATTATGTCAAAATTGTCAATTAAGTATATAAAGTATTTCAACCATATATCTATTACGAAAATGTATTTTATTTAAAGTCATAAACATTTAGAAACAAATTAAAGTGACTGTATTTGAAAAATGTAAAAAAAAGCCTTTGTTTAAAGTTTTGATTAGTTTATATTATGGCGCATCTCATAATACACTAATAGGTGATTTTCTTGGGACTGAAAAAGCGTCAAATGTAAAATTCTCACTTACTTTTTTTAAGACTAATTCAGATTCTCTCTTTTAGATAAAATTAGCAGTGAAAAAAACTCTTTTTGATTTGCTAGATTCTATAAACTAGCTAATCAGTTTGATCAAAATGAATGGCTTAAAAATATAAGAATTTTCTAGAATTTTCTTTATCAATTAATAACAGATTTCCGTTCTTGGTAGTTAAAAATATTATTGACAATCATAATACATTTCTGTTCTAACAAAACGATTTTGTACACATTATTACATAATCATACAGAATAATATATAAATATATATATATAACGAAATAAGTCATAATCAGATAAAAATTAAAATGATAAGAATAAATAAAAAATTATTGTTTTCACTGTAAACGAAAAAGGCCATCTATATAAATTAATAATAATAATAATAATAATAATAATATTAATAATAATAATAATAATAACCAAACGGAAAAAACATTAACCCATATAATAAACTAATAATAATAATAGTAATAATAATAATTATATACACAACCAAATGAAAAAACATTAACCTATATAAATTATATAAATTAATAATAATAATAATATCATACATAAGCAAATAGAAAGTCCTAACCTATATAAATAAATAATAAAAATAATAATTATAATAATAATAGTAATAATAAATATAATAATATACAAAACCAAATAAAAATCGATTAACCTAGATAAATTATATAAATTAATAATAATAATAATAATAATAATAATAATAATAATAATAATAATAATAATAATAATAATAATAATAATGTCATACATAAGCAAATAAAAAGTCACTAACCTATATAAATTAATAATAATAGTTACTATAATAATAATAATAATAATTATATACACAAACAAAAATAAATCATTTATCTATATAAATTAATATTAATAATAATAAATCTAATAATAATAATAATAGTAATAATTATATACACAAACAAAAGAAATAATCATTTATCTATATAGATTATTATTAATAATAATAAATCTAATAATAATAATAATAATAATATTTATATACACAACCAAAAGAAATAATTATTTATCTATATAAATTATTATTAATCATTACTATATATATGAGAATAGGCAAAAAAATTCCCATTGGTCAGTTTTTGGAGAATGCATTTGATTGGCTACTATATACTAGAGTTTGTACCCACAACTCCTCTAAACTTACGGGGAGTTAACTTTTCGTTGAAACACAGTTCAATAGGATATAACATGTAGTTGTGCACCATATATTTGGTTAAGCGATATTATTAATAATTAAAAAGTTATTAATAAAAGAACAGAAAACATGATTTTTGAGTCGTTTTTGATTGGCTCTTTGGGATGACCCCGATAAAAATTGTTGACCAGACAATTGGAAAATAAACATGGGGTAAACTTGATTTTTTCTCAATCCCACAATATACGTTATCCGTGTTTATTCTTTATATTTATCTATTTTTTAATACTTTTTCATATTGAACACGTGAGGCCTTAACGGTCAAATTTAGATTCTTATTTTGACATCATATTCTGATTCAGGAGGTCCAAAAACCTAGGTGTAGCGATTTTCAGCTCCTGAGGACGATTTTTGAGTGATCCATATTTTCATCGATCTTCTTATAGTGGACTAATATTACAGCATAGTAATCAATAGGTCATTAAACTACTATAGTTAAAACAAAGTCTTAAAATAACGAGTTTAAAAGTGACAATTTTGAAAAATGTGAATTAAGTGGTCTTAGAGTGAGAGATTCAATATAATGACTTTTATTTAATAAATTAGACTTATAACTCTATACTATATTAAAAGGAGAGTCAAAATTATGAAGGTCAAAGTGTATGAGCAAATGACAAAATGTGTCTTAAAAAGTAAAAGGGTTTGCATATGTGTTTAGAATCATGTATTAAGTCTATTTTATGAATAAGAGCTTTAAATAAATAGTTTAAGGTTGTCAAATTCAAAAGAATGTGTAAAACATAGTCTTAGACTATGAATAAAAAATTTAGAGATATTAATTAGTGTACAGCTGTAGTAGCTCTACAACATATCAAAAGTTCAAAGAAAATAATTTTTAGAGAGTGGATGTGTGAGGTGTTGTGACTATTATTTAAAATTTATTTTTACTTCAGTTTGTTTAAAATCGTGAATTTCGTGCACTGTAAAAAAATTGAGTCAAAAAATCAACTCTAAGGGTCTTAAATTTAAAAAAATGTGAAAATGAGTGACTTAGAGGACGAGATTCAAAATAAGAGCTTTTATTCATTAAACTAGAGTGTATGACCTATATTATGTTAAAAGAAGGGACAAAAATATTTTGATCAGAGTGTATGACCAAATGGTAAAGTGTCCTTAAAAAGTCTAAAGTGTTGACTAATGTGCTCATAGAGTCATATAGAGTCTACTATGAAAATATTAGCTTTTAAAAATGTGTTTAAGTCTTTCAATTAGTAAAAATATGTTCAAAGAGAGTCATAAAATGAGAGTTTTAAGAAACGAGATATTGTTCAGTATACACTAAGAGACACTCTACAACATATCAAAAATATAGCAAAAACTATTTTTAGAGACTGCATGTGTAAAGGGTTGTGAGAGTTATTGAAAAAATATTTTTACTTCAGTTTGAGCAAAATCGTGTTTTTGGAACACTGTAGAAAAATTAACTTCAAAAATCAACTCTAAGGGTCTTAATTTTTAAAAATGTGAAAATGATTGACTTAGAGGACGAGATTCAAAATTCCCCCTCACTTTTATATAACTAGAGCACACACTCTATATTATATCAAAAGGAGGGACGAAAATATTTTGGTCGAAGTAAATGAGCAAATGCAAAAGGTTTATAAAATGTCTTAAAGTGATCACCAATGTGTAGCTAACACTATACTGAGTATAGTATGTAAATATTAGCTTATAAAAATGAATTTAAGTGTGTCAACTTTTCATAATGTGTCAAAAAAGGTCTTTAAGAAAGAGATTCAAAACATTTACTTTTATTTAATAAATAGTATGATAAACTCTATACTATATCAAAAGACTGAAGGAAATTATTTTGATACAGTGGATCTTGAATGGGTAAAGTCTCTTTAAAAGTTACATTTTCAAGTTATTTGTGTTTAAAATCATTAGTTGAAATTAATATAAAAATATTAACTTTTTAAATAATGTTTTAGTTGTCAAAGTGAAAATGAATGTTGACTTTGTTATACTTAAAACTTCAAAATTCTTTTAAAAAGTATGAAAATGAGTTTAAATTATTATATTATGCTAATTTAAATGAATTTTATAAATTAAAAATACTTCAAAGTACTTCACATTGTAACTCATTTCTGAAGTTATTGACTTTAAAAATTCACAAAATGCTTTAAACAGTTGTTTAATCATTACTAAATACAAAATATATTTTAAAAATAATTTTTTGTGATGAATATAACTCAAAATATTGTTTTTAATTAAAAGATAATTTTTATTTGTTTTCATTTCTTATTTAAAAAGTCTAAAATAATCTTATATCAGGAATTGAACCTGATTACAATTATAAAATAATTGTAACTCTCCATATAGAGTATAAGAAATTAATATTTAATAAATAATATATATAATATATAATATATAATATATAATATATAATATATAATATATAATAAATGACTCATATTAAAAACTATATATATAATATATAAGATAAAAGATAAATAAATATTCTTTATATACTCTTTATGCAGCCGCGGTCCGGGGCCGTTAGGCACTGGACCTGCGGCGTGACCCTAGTAATAATAAATATAATAATAATAATAATAATAGTAATAATAATAATACTAAATAATATACACAAACAAAAGAAATGATAATTTACCTATATAATACCAATAATCGTTATTATTATAAAAGGAATATAATAATAATAATCTACATCAATAAATAAAGAGTTATTTACCTATAATAATAATAGTAATAATAGTAATATATGATAAGGTATATAATATACTAAACATGAGTGTATTGATTGATAAATCATTGAGAATTGAGTGTGATGTTAATAACATTCAAAATGCTAGCTATATACATAAAATAACTAAATTAGCAAGTTTTTAATAAAAATAAATGAAATATAATGAAATATTAAATAATATATACATAATAATGAAATAATTGTTAATAAAAAATAAATGATAACAGCAATATAAAAAAAAAGAACTAAAATTTGAAAAGATTTTTATTATTGTTTGTATAAAAAAAAATATTTATCGCAAAAAATTTCTAGAAATTTCTCAAATAATCATATATAGACAAATATTTACCAATGATATTTTTTATAATTTATGGCTATTATTTTTCAGTACTACTTCGTCATAACAAATCTTTAAATTCGTGATTATGACGCTATTATTTTTGTAGGAAAATGTGTTTTTATCAAATGCGTCATCCATTTTCTTCCAATCATATTTCTAAATATATATATTTGATTTTATATATTTTATATATGTAAATACTAAAAACGAGTTTTTGATTATTTTTTTATCAATTATTACTTCTCCGCTACTATTAATAATATTGAAACCAAAGGATGAAGGCAAATTCCCATTTTTCTTTTTATCATAGAGAGCATCTTTTACAATTCTTATAATTATATAATCATCTACTCTACTTTTTTCAAATGACAGCATATACTCTTTTATAATCAGTAAAATTAAAATTAAAAGTCTGTTTTCATCATCTATGTAAATATTTTCTTTGTCATTTTTGAAAATATGTTCAGCATCCTTTAGATCACGATCAGTCAATACATAAGGTAAAACCCTGAGGCATTTCTATTTAAAAAATCATGATTAAAAAAGAAAATTTAAAATTAGGATATAAAATACTTTTATTATTTTTGTAGAATGCATGCTTGACGTTACCTTTATTCCCCTTTTTAAAGCTTCTCGCCTAAATGCAATTTCTAAGTCATATGTTAAATAACTCTTTCCTTGAGAATCTAAAAAATAATATCATGAATACAAAGAAAAAACTACTATCTGTATCAGAATGAGCTAATCCATTGAAGAATTCATGACTAGCATGTAGAAGTTCAACTTTAAACTTCTTAATTTTTTTGGTTTCTTCATTTGTTAAAGATTTCTGCCTTTATTGTTTTTCTAATAGGTTATACATACGATATAAATACTTTTTTGGCATCTCGTAGCTTTTAAAATGATATAAAAGAGAAAAAGTATTATTTTTAGTATTTTGCTTTAAATATTTTGATTTTCTTTTTATACAAATAAGTTGTGTAATGGTTAAATATCAAATATTAATTCTTAAATATTTATCTCTAGTTTGAGAAAACATTGTGTTTTTAAGTTTTATGTCATAATACGTTTACAATCTACTATTTTTAGTCTCAATTTTATAAAATTAGTAAAAAAACACATAAATTTTATTATTATTATATTAAAATACAATGAATAATTCAAATATGTGTGCATTATATATATATAATAAAGCTAATAAAAGAATCAAAATATTTTTAATTTTTTGTTTTAATAATAATTACTCAGGAATAAAAACTCATAAGCTAATAATAATCTTTTCATATTTCATTTAAATAAATTACATTAAAAGAAATATGATAATTGATTATAAATAAATATTTATTCATACGACAAGCTTCACAACAAAAAAGTAAAATAGAGTAGAATCTTTACATATTCCCGTAAATATGAATTATTTCTATTTCAATATAACTTTGAATACAAGCTGAAATATATATTAAATACAGGTCTTATATTTCTTAATATATATTTAAAAAGCACGAAAATACTTAAAATAGTCATAAAAATAGTATAATACACAAAATATAAATACTGATCATAATTATTCTTTTATAGACTGAATAATCACAGAGAACTGTGTTAATAACATAAGGAAGAAGCTCATTATAACATTTAGAAATCTATTACACTTTAATATATCCATATAGTGAATTATTAGTTCTAAATTGAGAAATGTCAAATAGAGAATATAAAGGTAGTGGCTATAAAGCTAAAAGAAGAACAATATCACGTTTACGAACATTATTTGATAGTCTACCGGAATTAGTTTTAAACAATTCTCCTACTGCAACTTATAATGATAGTGTCGAAAATGATGAGATTTATGAAGAGAGCTTTAGTAATAATCAGGAGTTGTTGGTAGAAAAATTAATAGAATCAATACTAAATGATAAAGTATATATATATATATAAATTGTATAGAAAGTATTATTGTTTCTCTTTAGAATCAAATAAAGGATATACATAAAGGAAATATAGAACGAATTGAAGAGGTAATACTTAATTGTTGGATATCATTAAAAACTAGCATGCAAAACATCAAGCCTTTATTTGAACTTGTGAATAAAATAATAGATATTTTGTCTCTACCAATAAATAAACTTACTATTCCAAAAAATGGTCAAGAGGCTGTTAGAAGATTGATGAAATATGCTCAATATAGACCAACTCAGCGAAATATTTATCTTTGTAGTTCATGTAACTCTTTTATTGGTTTTAATAAAGGACAGAAACAGATTGATAGAAGTAAAAGAAAGTGTAAAGACTTATCATGTAAAGTCTCCAAATGTAAATATCTTATTATTATTTAAATATTTATACTTATTATTAATACTTATATAAAGGTAGAAAGATAACAATAATACCTTTGATTCCTAGGATACGTGTTCTTCTACGTTCCCCTTTATTGATCAATGATATTAGCTACTTTACCAAAGAAGATGTTTTGAATATAATAAGATGTAATAATAAATCTGAATTTAAAGGTCCAATGTATTTAATGAGTAAAAACTATAAACAATATATAGATAAGGTAATCAACAATGGTGATATCTTTCTTGTGTTTACTCTAACCTGTGATGGAATAAGCATTTTCTCTCATTCACTTAGCGAATATAATAAATCATCATTTCCAATATTATTAAAATTATTAAACTATAACTATAAAAGACAATATGATAAACGAACTTTCTGGACATATACAGTTTCCTCTGAGAATTTTAGTGATAATATACTCTCTATAATTGTTGAAGAGTTTAAACAATTAGAAAAGGGTATAGATATGGATGTTTATATTCATGGTATGTTACAAAGGAAAAAAGTTGTTTCAATTCTATTGAATGTTTCTGGAGATTGCGCTGCAATATCAAGCATTGGACATTTTACAGGATCAGCTTCTTCTTTTCCTTGCAGATGTTGTGAGTTGGAGTGGAAACGTGATGATAAGAGTTTTCATCAAGGCATTAAGTGCTCCTTTTCGCATGTGTCTGATCTCGTAAATAAAGATGAGATGACAGACCAACTTCACAGCATCAGATTTCCAATTATGCCATATAAAGGTATATTATTATTATATCAATTTATTATATTAATAGTAGTACATCTATTTATTATATTAATAGTATTATTACATCTATTTATTATATTAATAGTATTATTACATCTATTTATTATATTAATAGTATTATTACATCTATTTATTATATTAATAGTATTATTACATCTATTTATTATATTAATAGTATTATTACATCTATTTATTATATTAATAGTATTATTACATCTATTTATTATATTAATAGTATTATTACATCAATTTATTATATTAATAGTATTATTACATCAATTTATTATATTAATAGTATTATTACATCTATTTATTATATTAATAGTATTATTACATCTATTTATTATATTAATAGTATTATTACATCTATTTATTATATTAATAGTATTATTACATCTATTTATTATATTAATAGTAGTACATCTATTTATTATATTAATAGTATTATTACATCTATTTATTATATTAATAGTATTATTACATCTATTTATTATATTAATAGTATTATTACATCTATTTATTATATTAATAGTATTATTACATCTATTTATTATATTAATATTATTACATCAATTTATTATATTAATATTATTATATCTATTTATTATATTAATATTATTATATCTATTTATTATATTAATATTATTACATCTATTTATTATATTAATACTATTACATCTATTTATTATATTAATATTATTATATCTATTTATTATATTAATACTATTACATCTATTTATTATATTAATACTATTACATCTATTTATTATATTAATATTATTACATCTATTTATTATATTAATACTATTACATCTATTTATTATATTAATATTATTACATCTATTTATTATATTAATACTATTACATCTATTTATTATATTAATATTATTACATCTATTTATTATATTAATACTATTACATCTATTTATTATATTAATATTATTATATCTATTTATTATATTAATATTATTACATCTATTTATTATATTAATATTATTACATCAATTTATTATATTAATATTATTATACATATATATAGACAATGAAGAAAAGCATTATACTGTTTTAGTTAATTCATTGCCTAATAAAATTTGCTATAATGATGCATACTCTACGAATACATACCAAAATAGAACTTATGAGTCTATTAAACAGTATAGACTTTTCGGTATACAGGATGGATCATTTAAGGGTATAAAATGTGTACCAAGCTGTTTCGAAAGATTATCTTACTTTGATACATCATCAAGTTTTCCCATAGATACGATGCATCTCTTTAACAACATTGTTACACTTCTTCTTTCTTTATTATTTCATTACAATTCAGATAAATACTCTTCTTTAATAGCCAAGACATTTTTAAATAATGAAAACGAAAATGAAGATATAGATAATACATCCCATAGCGTAAACACTGAAAATAATAATGAAGCTACCTCTAATTATGCAAAAGTTAAAGCAGATAAAATAGTATCTGGTTTTCGTCTTAACAAGGAAAATATGAATATACTTAACACTCGGATAAATGATATTAACACGTTTTACAATAAGTACGAATATAAATTCCGATTTGCTCTAAATGAGAAGAAATTTTGGTATTTATCATCTCATACAAGAATCTTTTTTTTCTCTGTTATATTACCTTTAATAACTAACGATTTTAATATGAAAGACTCTCCCATTATATTATTGATAAATCCTTTAGCGACGATAATACGTATAATAGAAATAGAATCTCTATCATTATCTAATGATTCAATAGACATTCTACAAAGACAATGCTATCTATTTTGTTTTTAATGTGACCTATTGCTCCCAAAAGAAATTATCAACAGTCAGATACATTTAATTCAGCATCTTTCAGATTCTATTAAGTCTAATGGATCTTCAACTTATGGATGTACTTATCAATCGGAACGATTTTATTCACATATAAAACGAATGACTTTCGGAAGGCTATGTTTCAATGAATCAAGTTTAAGATGTTTAGTACAAGATGAGATTTGTAATATTAATATTAATAATAATGTATTTGATATAAATAATAATCATAATAATATTGATTATCCTTTAATATTAAACGAATCACAAAATATAACGGAAAATAATAGTTATTCCTTTCCAGAATTTAGAAAAATTGTCTATACAAGCAATAGTAATATCGTAAATTTTAGAGGATTAAGAGAAGCATCGAATAAAACATTGAACGAAGAAGAAATATATTATCTACTTAAAGAATTACTTTTATCAGGGAATATGGAAATAAAAAAAATATTATTAACCAATCAGTGACTTCCAAAAGGCCCTTTTTTTTTGCGGTGCCGCAATTGTCACAGAAAAATGTGACACTTTTGTTAATTTTTGACAGTGTAAAAATATTTATTATTATATTAAGTCATATTAAGTCTGACTTAAAGAGACTTTATGTGACTGTCAAAAAAAGTCACCGCAAGTGTCACAAAAAGTCGGGAAGGCACTGTAACCAATATAAATATAGATAATACTACAAATCTATTAGATCTATTAGACTCTGTGCTATCTTATACAAGATTAAAGGAAAACATGAAGTTGTTACAAATGTATTATTATTCCGAAATATTAGTAAATGAAAATTTAGTTTTTACTTCTACAGATGAATATGAAGGTGTTGAAAAAATTGATAACTCATATATCGCGTATTCACTGGATAAAGATCATCCAAAAGACTCTATTCATTTGATAAAAGCACTATACTATATTCAGATATATGATGTAGTCCTAATTA
Source organism: Blastocystis sp. Blastoise (assembly GCA_039096225.1). NCBI lineage: Eukaryota > Bigyra > Opalinata > Blastocystidae > Blastocystis > Blastocystis sp. Blastoise. The sequence continues at coordinate 456,300 of JBBPEB010000002.1, forward strand.
GAAAACATGAATATCCTCAGCCACATAAATCAACCACTAATATATTTTTCATTATAAATGACTCAAATAATGTAGTACCTTCGAATTCAAAATATGGATCACCTTTTTTATCATTAACTCATATTATACCTGATAATATGGTAGTTTCTGATATACATAATAATAATATAGATGAGGAATCACATTCTAAAGTATATACTACTTATTCATATATATATATTAATACTATTAATGTTTATCATAGACAAATATTCGAAAGAACCAATCCAGTATTCCAGTTTATAATCCGGAATCAATTCAAACATCAACAGTATTTACTTCACGTTATTTAGAATCAATCAAATCATTTTTTTAATTTTTCTGTTATATTTATAATATAGTTTATTAATCAATAATCTCTATAAGATTTATTATATATATTTTATGTATATTTTCTAAATAGTATTTATAATAACTGCAACATCGGTTTATTCTTTTGTTTATTAATAATATAAATTTATGTTTATATCTAGTTAATTACAAGCATTGTAATTAAACGTAAGAATGCACCATATTTTCATATAATCAGTATATAAGTGTCAATATATATACATATATATATATATATATATATATATATATTGATTTTGAAAAATTCATATAACTTAAGACATTACTCCATGTATTAAAAAGATGACATATTGCAATTTTAGATTAACACTCAGCTGTATATCGTAATAGAAATTGTTCTTATCATTTCAACATTTTGCTAATCAATTTAGCTTTATTTTATTCATATATTTATTCTTTAACATGCAAAGGTACATATCAATAATAATAATATTACGCACTTATTTTTGAACGAAGGAATACAATAAATCATTTATAGAAGAAAAAAGTAATAAGGAAGATATGGAAGTTACATTAAGTTTATATTTACAAAAGAATACAAAAAGGAGAGCGACTAGGATAAAGATAAAAACGTTAAGATAATCATACACGTTTTAAAAGAAAGGTAAACAGAAGGAATTAAAATAATCTATGAAAAAAATAAGAATACTGATTATGGACAGCAATAGATATCCAAAAGAAATAATTGGAGAAAAGTTAAAAAGGAAAAATCAAGTAATGATGAAGAGTAAGTATAGTAACACTAACTAATTAGGATAGAAATGGATTAGTACAAGAATACAAATATATAAATCCCAAAAAGAGTAGAAAAAGAAACAAGACACAAATAGGAGTAGAGAAGCAGGTATAAAAGCAAAAATTAGAAGATAAAGATAAATAAGAAGGATTAGAAGAAGAAGAGGAAGACAGAGTAAAAGAAGAAGAAGAATGAGTAGAGAAAATGCTAGTAAGAAAGTACAACGTGACTAAAAATATCATGAAATAAAATATAAGTTGATAAATAGTCGTATAATTATTGTATCATCAGGAATAATAAAGAAATATTATACGATAATAAAGCGTAACTGAATAGTATTAATGATATGTATTGAAAACAAGAAGTATCATATTTGTTGGAAATCTTCACGAATGTGAAACAAAAAGAAAACAGCTTTAGAAATTAAAACAAAATTGTTTTTAGAAAAAGTACAATTTGAATAAGATAAAGAATATTAAAGTAGCAACAATTTCATGAGGAATAGGAAAAACTATAAGAATAACAAGAAACAGAATGAAGAGTAATAAATTAAGGAGAAGAAATGAAAAATAGTAGTATCAAAATATGATCAATGAAGTAAAAACGGAAAGAGAAACATCAATTTAACACTGAATGAAAAGAGTATTAGACACAATGAAAAATAATAAATATAATAAAAGAAAGAAGCGAATGTAATAAATAAGCCAAAAATAAACATAGAAGAAAACTATGATATATACTAAGATGATTAGTATAGGAAAAAAATTAAGATGAAGACAAGAACATAATATCAAAAATACTAGAGTATAAGAAGAATTAGAATCATTGATATTTGCATATTCGTATAATCAATAATAGAAGAGGATGAATAATGGATAAAGTATGAAGATTAAAAAAATAATTAGTGACAAAAAGAAGAGTCAGTATTATTGAGAAGATACATATGAGTAGACATAGCTATACCAGAAGCGACTATTGGAGTATTAAAGCCAGAAATACATAATATCAAAGATAGGTAGTAAATAACCTTAAATAAACAAGATAAATATGAAGATTAGAATATAAGTACAGACTAAGTAATAAAAATAAATAGTTGTACAGATGATTAGCTAAGTAATAATACATGTATTAGAAACGTATATAAAGAAAGAAAAAACGAATTTAATAAGGAGAAAAATACCATTATTAAAGTAGAAAGATATAAACAATAAAAAAAGATAAAGAAGGAATTAACCTAAACATATTAAAGAAAATACAAAGAGAATCATAAATAGAACAAGAAGAGTAAAGTGTAAGAAAGAAAATGAAGATTAAAAATATAAGAAAAGAATAAATGAATGAATTATTATGAAGTTAGCCTAAAATTAAAAACGATGAAATAGTAGAAGAATATGGAGTATTTCTATTTTGACATTTAAAAAATAAGGATAGAAGTGTCTGAACAAATAAAATCAATATTGAGTATTAGCAAAAAGTAGTAAGATAAGAAATAATTGTAAGAAACATTTAAGCGCAATATCGGAAGCAAAAGATAAGCTAATTAAAATATGATTGTAAAAAGGTGCCACAGACATGCGACTAATAAAAAGAGGGTAGTATTAGTAACATGAGAAACGGAAGAATTATTAATTTAGAAGCAGAAGAAACTATAGTATTATAAGCAATCATTTTAGAAGAGGAAAACCAACAAAGAAAAATATTAGCATATAACTATAGTTTGATTAAGCAATATAAAGAACAAGAAGAAGACTATTAAGACCAGAAATAGTAAAAAAAGCACTAATACTGGAGGAATAAAAGAATAGTATGAATAATAAGAATAGCATGAATATTATCAATAAATGATAAATGATCGAACTGATACGAATTGCTAAATGTAACAACAAAGATAGTTGAATCTAGAAACTATCTAAATAATTATAGAAACTGTTAGAAGATAATAATTGCAACATAGTGTAAATTGAAGATGCTGAGAATGTAGGAGAAAAATAGAATCTAAAAAGAAAGTACATCGTAGTTAAAGTGAAATGTTAAGGAGTAAAAATATTAAAAAAAAAATAAAATAACTAAAAACATAAAGACAGAAGGAAGAAAAGAGATATAGCTAATCATAATAAAATTAGTAGTGTAAACAATTTCTGATAAGAATAAGTACCAAACTGAAGCGAAACAAATAGGAAAGTAAAAACATAGGGAAATATTTTAAGACCATTAGAAACTTATAGTTACGCTTATATAATAAAATAATCATAAAATCCTTTTTGATTTTTTTCGTAGATAACTACCTCTAAGGCGTTAATAGTATAATAATCAATGATATTAAATGAATTACAAAGAATCGTTTGAGTCTATTATTCAGTATAATGAAATATAGAAAAAAATATAGCAGGATAAATAATACATATAGCAAAAAGCTAATAATTATAATAATGTGTTTGGAAAGTCTTCTAGAAGAGATAATATTAACACAAGGAGAACTAGTAGTATTAATATCAGCAATAGAATTAATAATTTTCAAATAGAAAACTATGAATAATAATAATAATAATTATAGTAATAATAATAATAATAATAATAATAATAATAATAATAATAATAATAATAATAATAATAATAATAATAATAATAATAATAATAATAATAATAATAATAATAATAATAATAATAATAATATATGTATAAAATGTATATACTCTGATATTATATGGATAATGGATAGATTATTTAACGAGACAATATAGATAGAAGCTCATAATAATAGGTATATGATAACGTTCGCAATTGATAATTATCAATAAGATCCATAAATAATAAATTACTAATCATTATTTACACTTTAGATCAACATATTTTAAAAGATCCATTACTATATAAATACAATCATGGTAATAAACAATTTCTATATATATACTAGTTATTTAGATTCATCTCTTTCTCTCTGTGGTTTAGTTTTTAATATTTACGTAACTATATCAAGAATCTTGTGGAAGTTACTATATATAATAGAATATAGATTAATATATAAGAATAATAATAAATAATATAACTATATACGTTTCAAATATATATTCAGGTAATTATAATTATATTATATTATGCATAACATAAAGAAGAACGAATTGTTTTTTGCTCATTTTTATTAGTATGTACTGTCTTTCTATATTAATAATACGTAATAGTAATCAATATATATATATATATATATACTTTTAAGTTTAGATATCAATTCATTATATCTAGTACATAATACTCGGATTCTAACACGTATTTCATCATTTATTATAGGACATTTTCCTTCATTATCTTCTTTTATTCCTTCTTCATCTTCATCTTTATCTGATCATCAATTTCTTCTAATATTTTCTCTTCTATATAAGTTTCTTTTTCTTTTTCATATTTTATATTCTTATCTTCAGTATTATTATCATTTTCAGCTTCAGTATCATCTCTTTCTCTCTCTCTTTCTAAGCATCTAGCTTGTTGTATAATTTCTTCTTCTTATTCTTTTTCATAAATTACTAACACAATCCCATTTACGTGTTGTCATCTTACTACCTATGCTTCTATTTCTTCACTATATTCCTTCAAATCTTCTTTGCTAACATCAGATACACTAACTCTCCAGTTATATACTAAAGAACATAATACACGAATTATTACCTTCTCACCAAGTTTCTTATTCTCTATCTATATATATACATAGGATATATAATAGAATAAACAATAATAAATAATAATATATAAATATTTTATATATATATTATTCTTATATATATATACCTTTTTAATGATATTTCCGAATTAGAATAATGTTTGAGACCAAGGAATAAGACGATTAAAAGCACCAAGAGTATTAATATTATAATGTCATTATTTCTATAAAGAATATGAAATATATTATAGTTATAACATTTATGAATAATAATAATAATAAATATAATAATAATTATAATATATATAAAAACAATAATATATAAACTTACAATTTTAATTTTGAAAGGACACAACTAATGAGAACACACAGAAATGATTTCAAGAAAACTAATATTCTATATATAAAAAAAATAATATAGCAAGTATATAAAATAGGAAAATAGAAAAAATGAAAATAAAATCAATATTTTATATAGGAAAATAAAAAAATAAAAATTTGTTAATGCAAAAGAGGGAAAAAAAGTTGTAATTATATACCTTCAACAGTGTGCTGAGTGGTTATCCGACAATGTTTAGAATAAGAGTCATCAAAAAACCTAGAAAACAAAATAGAAAAAAAAATGCAAAAAATACCTTTGTAAATATATAGAAGAAACGATTCTATTTGATAACACTTTTGGTAATAACCAAGGAAACTGTTTGACAGGAGACGAGAACCCAGAATGGAAAACCTAAAAGAATTATATAAAAAAGAAGGAAATATTTATTAAATATATACTTATAAAGGGGATACATATTCTAGAAACTCCTAAAAAATAAATAATAATGTCTATATATGACTGATAATAATAAATTAAGAATAAAGATAAATTCACTAATAAAATTAAATTTGTTAGTCAAACACAAAAAAATTTCATGAAAAAACGATTTTTAAAATTTTAAATTTTTTTATGATCCACTACTAGAATTACAAGTTTTAACACGTCATGTACTACACTATTGACACAACACTATTGTATTCCACAACTTTCAGCTTTAAAAAAATTATTCATTTTTGTTGACTCTCTGATCTGTTGACTCACCCATCCAGAAACTATTGATTCTAACTTAAAAAGTTTGTACGTTACATAATTAACTCTAAAAACAACTTTTTAAAAGACTTTTATTTGATTCTGAAGAAAATGTGTTTTTTAATAAACTTTGACATACTTTTTGTATGCGGAACTTTGATTCATATTAAAATTTAATGAAGAAACTGTTCTACAACTCTTATGTCCTCTGATATCATTACTATTATAAAGCAAATAGGCAAAAAAATTCCCATTGGTCAGTTTTTGGAAAATGCATTTGATTGGCTACTATATACTATAGTTTGTCGCCGCAACTCCTCTAAACTTACGGGGAGTTAACTTTTGAGTGAAACACAGTTCAATACGATATAACGTGTAGTTGTGCACCGTATATTTGGTTAAGCGATATTGTTTATAATTAAAAAGTTATTAATAAAAAAACAGAAAACATGATTTTTGAGTCGTTTTTGATTGGCTCTTTGGGATGACCCCGATAAAAATTGTTGACCAGACAATTAAAAAATAAACATGGGGTAAACTTGATTTTTTCTCAATCCCACAATATACGTTATCCGTGTTTATTCTTTATATTTATCTATTTTTTAATACTTTTTCATATTGAACACGTGAGGCCTTAACGGTCAAATTTAGATTCTTAATTTGACAGCATATTCTGATTCAGGAGGTTCAAAAACCTAGGTGTAGCGATTTTGAGCTCCTGAGGATGATTTTTGAGTGATCGATATTTTCTTCGATCTTCTTATTATCGACTAATATTATAGCATAGTAATCAATAGGTCCTCAAACTACTATAGTTAAAACAAAGTTTTAAAATAATGAGTTTGAGTATGACAATTTTGAAAAATGTGAATTAAGTGGTCTTAGAGTGAGAGATTCAATATAATGACTTTTATTTAGTAAACTAGAGATAATACTCTATACTATGTTAAAAGGAGAGTCAAAATTATGAAGGTCAAAGTGTATGACCAAATGACAAAATGTGTCTTAAAAAGTAAAAGGGTTTGCATATGTGTTTAGAATCATGTATTAAGTCTATTTTATGAATAAGAGCTTTAAATAAATAGTTTAAGGTTGTCAAATTCAAAAGAATATGTAAAACATAGTCTTAGACTATGAATAAAAAATTTATAGATATTAATTAGTGTACAGCTGTAGTAGCTCTACAACATATCAAAAGTACAAAGAAAATAATTTTTAGAGAGTGGATGTGTGAGGTGTTGTGACTATTATTTAAAATTTATTTTTACTTCAGTTTGAGCAAAATTGTGAATTTCGTACACTATAGAAAAATTGAGTCAAAATATCAACTCTAAGGGTCTTAAATTTTGAAAAATGTAAAAATGAGTGACTTAGATGACGAGATTCAAAATAAGAGTGTTTATTCATTAAACTAGACTGTATGATCTATATTATGTTAAAAGAAGGGACGAAAATGTTTTGATCAAAGTGTATGACCAAATGGTAAAGTGTCTTTAAAAAGTCTAAAGTGATGACTAATTTGTTTATAGAGTCATATAAAGTCTACTATGTAAATATTAGCTTTTAAAAATGTGTTTAAGTCTTTCAATTAGTAAAAATATGTTCAAAGAGAGTCATAAAATGAGAGTTTTAAGAAACGAGATATTGTTCAGTATACACTAAGAGACACTCTACAACATATCAAAAATATAGCAAAAACTATTTTTAGAGAGTGGATGTGTAAAGGGTTGTGAGAGTTATTGAAAAAATATTTTTACTTCAGTTTGTGCAAAATCGTGTTTTTGGAACACTGTAGAAAAATTAACTTCAAAAATCAACTCTAAGGGTCTTAATTTTTAAAAATGTGAAAATGTTTGACTTAGAGGACGAGATTCAAAATTCCCCCTCACTTTTATATAACTAGACCACACACTCTATACACTATCAGGTATTCCCGTGATACTTTTTGGAGAGTTTTGCCAAAAAATGACTAAATTACTTTTTAAGACTATTTTCAGTCAGGCGAAAAGAGTAGCCAAAAACTAGGTTATTTTTGTCGAATATGGTCTTTCTTTTCATTCGTTCAGAATTCTTTTAGAAACGTCATTTTATTATTAATTTAATCGTTGTGTGAATGATAATCAATATATATATATAACAAAAGACAATAAATAATATATAATAATTAAAATAGCAAGAAAGATAAGAAAATAATAATTATTTTGATTTGTTTTGATAAATTGGCAACTGTATCTGAGGACTATATATATAAATTGATAGAACTAATAATAATATAGATAATATAGAATACATACCTTCTAACATCACTTCTAGACCAACTCTTGAACAAGAACCAAAACTATAAAAATAGAATGTAAAAAAATAAATATATTATAACAATATACCTTCTAAATCCTAGCAGTGTAGACCAAAAGGGACACCAGAGAGTACCTAGAACCTATAAAAAATTAAATTAGTTAATTTCAAAAAAATAAAATATAATTAAATACCTTCAGAAGCATTGATTTGTTGACCAAGGAGACCTGAGACAATAGTTGAACCTATATAAGATAATAAATAATAATAGCAGAGAGAATGCTAAAAAATATATACCTTTAATACAACCAGATTTCTATACGTTCAGGCCCGGAAACTCATAAACTAACTAAAGAGAATAAAAGAAATGAAAAATAAGCATACCTTTAAAAAAGAAGACCAATTAGGACCTATTAGAATCTATTTTGACACACCAGTAAGCCTATATAGAATAAGATAAATAAAAAAAATATTATATACATTTAATAATATATAAAATATAGTTGTAAATTAAAGAAAAATAAAAATAAATATGCGAAAAAGTTGAATCTTATAAACAAAGAGAAATTCCCCCTTACAATTTTTTTTTTTGTATAATAAAATTCTTTACAAAATCTGGGTTTCCAGGGGTTACAACATTTTTAAATTTTCCCTTTTTCTCTAATAAAAAGTCTATTTGAATATAAAAATGATTTATAAATGTAATATGTGTTTATGAACCTAAATTATTTAATTACAACATGTTTAAGACTTATTAGAACAAAAATATAGTTATTTAAAAAATCTTTAATTACAATTAAATATATTTGTCTGCTATTTTTATATAATAGTATTTTATTTATAACAAGAAGGTCCTAGATAATCAAGAGAAATATTTAGTATAATCACTTATAGAGACATGATTCAAAATTTATAAACTTTTGTTTCTAATATGATTTATTTCAACAATTTATCGATTATTGTAGATGTATAAATAAAACGAGAATGTTTGAAAGCTTTGTGAGTTGTTTAAGACATAATAAAGAATGTAATTTATTAAAGTATAAAGTAGATTAATATTTACTCTTTTTTCTATTATTCCAAAAGAATTCTATAAATAATTTTATTCCTAAATATCAACAAAACAAATAGAGTAATATATAAAGAAATAAAACAAAATAAAAGATAGATAAAAAAGATAATATATAGTATATATATAGTAATATATCATTATAATATATATAATATGAATAATTTATTAAACTCCTTTCTATTCTATATATACATGATTATAAAACCATATATAATTTAAATATATATATATATTGATATAGTATTATAAATATATATATATACAAGAGTTATCATTATCTTAATACATAAAGGAATCATCCAAAAGTTTATATAATAATAATAATATAATAATAGTAATAACAATAAGTATATAATATATATATATATATATACAAGATATATAATAACCATGTTTCTGATAATCATGGTTATCAATAAGGAACATAAAACGTGGGTATTATAGGAGGTATATAGTTGTATATATATGTTTTATATGGTGGTAATTCTTCAAATAGATAATGATCCTTTTTCTGTAGTTTGTATGGAATTGTCATAACTATATATATATATATATATTATATCAAAATATAATAATAAAGTATATATATAAATATATAATATCACGAGAACAATAAAGTATATATATATATATACTTGAGAAATTCTAGAATAAGTATTTCCCACGATTATAATTCATAAAGACAACACGCTACTCTTAGTAGGGAAGATGAAGTAGGAGATAACAGGATAACAGTATATAACCACGGGGATAATTAAGTATATCCTATAAAATATGTAATAAGAAAATCATGTGACATAAGTAGCTGATAGAGGGATTCAAACATTCATAGAATACATATATTCTATATAATAATAATAATAATAATAACAATAATAATATATATATATATATATATACAAAGTCATCCAGTATATTTATATCATATATATCTTCTTATCCGCGGTTTTCAGTCGGTTACGAAGAGAATATACATATTGAACATCAATAGCTATATATATTATATAATATAATAATAATAATAATACACACAATAATATATACAATAAATATAATGTAACTATAATAAAACCATAATAAATACAAAACATACAATGATCATTATCTTCTTCTCTTTTTCCTATATAAGTAAACATATCTATCATTTCTTTTTCTTTTTTCTTTCCTGTTTCTTCTTCACCTTCAATTTCAACCGTATTCAGTATATGACTTAATCCATAAATCAGTTCTCCACTAGGTTTTTCTTCTCCTTCTCCTCTTTCTTTCTCTTCATATGTATTCATTAATCCTATTTCTTCTTCTTCAGGTACTTCCATATCATTATCAATCATCAAATCATTTCCTGTATCTTTATATGCACCTGTGAAATAATTAGTAGTAGGAGGAGGAGGAAAAGGAGGACTATAGACTTCTTTTAAACTATTATGACTCATAAAAAAGGAAATAGAATAAATATCAATCTTTTTAATGTATGTAACTGAGGAGGTATATAAGAAGAAGGACAACGAGCTATTTGTATAATTTCTTCTATTCTTGTTAATAAGGTATATATCATATCTTGAGGAATATAATTCAATTCATATATATATAGACTTACTAATATTGTTTCTCTTCTTTGTATTATATATAATAATATGATATAATATTATAAGTAAGAAACGAGATAGTACAGTATATGAATTGAAATGGATTTCAAAGGAAGGTTTAAAAGCATAATAAACTGAAGAATAATTTAAAACACTTATATAAATATATTGCATTCTTTAACCATGTTGTTAAGAAGTCTATAATAATATACAATAATAATATATAATAATAATAAAATATATATATATAATAAAATATATATATATATATATATATACAGCTCTCCGATTTATAAAGTGGAATCAATGAGAATATCACGTGCTTTTCTTCATTTGATTCGGGAGTACAAATACATCCTTAACGGAAAATATACTCACCAACTGTTTTAATAGAATTTCGAATAGAATCAGGAATAGGTTGTGATTCAGGGATGTCATTTATATATATAACTAACAATTTTACTTAATACTTTAATACTCTATAAATAATATGAATATAAGTATATATATATATGTATAATTATATATATATATAAATATATATATATATATAAGTATATATAAATATATACTTGTACTGTACATATATCAACACTTGTATTTAATAATAAACTTTGTAAATATTCACGTTCTATATATAAGAATATATAATAATAAAAAGCATAATACTATATATATATATACGTTGATTAGGGAAGAAAGGGAGTAGTTGACATATAATGGTAGTTGCTTGAATGTATTCATATATACTGCTATTATGAACAGCTTCATAAAATATATCAATATCCTTATTTGTTAAAGGGATAACAGTGCATATATATTGAAGAAGAGAGAGAGACAATCGTAACGTTTCTGTATTTAAACACTGTCGGAATAACACATCTAATATATCTCTGTCTCGTATATATTGAACAAGTGATTTATAAATAGCAGATTTCTTTACCGTTTGAAGATCATTAAATAATGTAGTTAAATTCGTTATTCCATCAATTTTATTTTTCATGTTTGATCTCATCAACTTATATATATATATATTAATATATAATTTTTGATAATCATAAGGATCTTGATAAATTTTTCGTTTTTCAGCAAATTTCAGTGTATTTGTATATTCATCAACATCAATTTGGCGGGGAAAATCACTTGGTAAAAATTTTTATAAACTATATATATATACATTTCATTACAAATAGTAACAAGTGAAGGAAGAGAAGTAAGTATATAAATATATATGCTTAATTTATACATAGAGAATAAGTATTCAAACTATATATATAATAATAATAATAATAATAATAATAATAACATATATATATATATATATATATATACATCTTTTCCAAAGTCGATATCTGCCCATAATGATTGTAATACATTCATATATTCATATAAAGAGGTTTCAATAGCTTTATATAAAAAACTATAGGGTTTACAATAATATCGTTTATCTGTATATTCCTCGACAAATGATTTGAGTTTCGTACTGAGAATGGGGTCTGTTGGAGGGGGATTGAGGGGAGTCACGAGACGATCACGTGCTGGAATTTCTTTTAGAATCGTATATGAACCTTGAGATAAATCAAAACTATATATAGGGTTGAATATAAATATAATAGAATATAATATATATGTATACATAAATGCTCTATTATCACTATTTCGTAGTGAATATGTATATTTATCAGAAATGGGGGAGTAAGAAAGATCTATTATGGTATAAATCCTATATAATATATATAATATATATATATAATATATATACTGTTTGTCCTGATGATAATAAATAAGTAAATTCTTATCATGAGATGTATTGGTTAGTACAAGTGACGCATCTAGATGACGCTCCAGGTAAGGAAATGGCTCTACTCTATAATAATATATAATATATAATATATGTATAATAATAAATAACAAATAATATATATATATATATATACATATCAACTTGAATATCTTCTAATCCATAAATATCTGCTTGTGTATATCCATCTTAATAAACTCTGTATATATTCTTATATATACCTCTCTCTTCAAAGAAATCAAGCACTATTCCCGTGATTCTAAAGATATTTAAATATATATATATATATATATATATATATACGTATAATTATCATTAACATGAATAGACATATAGAGACCAATATCCTTTGTAAAATCAGTCTATATAATAATAATAATTATAATAAATATATTGTGAATTACCTTTTTAATTTTTAAAGAACACACCAGCAACCTAATTCACCAATGGCAACTAAAAAGCACCTTCCTATATAATATAATATATAATAAACATATACTAAAAATAGAGTAAATTAAAAAAAGAATAAAAGAATATTGTAACATAGGAAAAGAGAAAAAAGAAAAATATCTAAATGCAAAGAAAAAAAAATATATAATTATATACCTTCTAGACTTTGTTAATTGATTATTTGAAGTACCGACAAGACCTAATAAACAACCTAAAAAAATTAAAAATAAACAAATGTAATAAAATACCTTATAAGAAAAAACCAAACAAGTACACATGATGAATCACTTTGAAACCGACCTAGGAGAATGTCTGACAGGAGAAGGATTTCCAAAATGGGAAACCTAAAAGAATTATGAAAAAAAGTAGAAAATATCTAATAAATAAATACTTATAAAGTGCATACCTGTATAAAAAACACCATAAATAAGTATAAAAATATCTATATATGTTTGGTTATAATAATTTAAAAATAAAGATGAATTCACTAATATAATAAAATTTGTTAGTCAAATACTAAAAATTTTCGTAAAAATAGCTTTTATATTTTTTTTTAATTTTTTATGACTCACTACTAAAATTACAAGTTTTAAACGTTATGTACTGAGCTATTGACACAACACTATTGTATCTCACTACTTTCAAGTTTTAAAAAATTACTCATTTTTGTTGACTCTCTGATCTGTTGACTGACTCGTCTAAAAACTATTAATTTTGACTTAAAACGATTGCATGCTACATAATTAACTCTAAAAGTGACTTTATAAAAGACTTTTATTTGATTCTGAGGAAAAGTAGTTTTTTTAGAAGTTTTGGCATACTCTTTGTATGCGGAACTTTAAGTCATAATAAAATCAAATGAAAAAACTCTTCTAAAACACTTATATCCTCTGATAGTCAATAAAATATAAATAGACTCAGTTTTGAACGAGAAAAATATTCCCGTAAATATTTTAAAAATTCAAAACTCTGGTCTGACTGCCCATGGAACAAATAGGCTCGGCTCAATTTTTCAGTGTAAAAAAAATATAAAATTTTGACTTTTTGGCTGAATTTTGGTTTCGAACCATAGAGGTCTTTTTATTCATTTTTAATCATATATGTGACTCTGAGAGGGTCTTCACTTTAAACACAACTATAAAATATTTTAAAATATTGACCCTCATTTTCTTCAGAATTGCGACTTTAAAATAAATAAAAACGGTTTGGATATCGTGTGATCCTCTGTAAATAAAAAATATTGTCAATTCTTTAATAAAATATGTTTAATAGGGTTTTTGTGTCTAAATCAAAAGTCGACTTAAAATTTTTATGAAAATTTTGTTTTTTTTTGCCTAAGTCTTTTTTTTGTTATAATTTATTGGCTGAATAAGTTTTGAACGAAAATTAGCCAATCAAAAAGCTTTAAAAATTAAAAATGACCTGATAGTGATATTATGTCAAAAGGAGAGACGAAAATATTTTGGTCGAAGTAAATGAGCAAATGCAAAAGGTTTACGAAATGTCTTAAAGTGATGACCAATGTGTAGCTATGGTCTTATTAAGTATAGTGTGTAAATATTAACTCTTAAAAATGAGTTTAAATGTCTTAACTTTTCATAATGTGTCAAAAAGGGTCTTTAAGAAAGAGATTCAAAACATTTGCTTTTATTTAATAAATAGTATGATAAACTCTATACTATATCAAAAGACTGAAGGAAATTATTTTGATACAGTGGATCTTGAATGTGTAAAGTCTCTTTAAAAGTTATATTTTTGAGTTATTTGTGTTTAAAATCATTATTAGAGACGACTGTAGAAATATTAACTTTTTAAATAATGTTTTAGTTGTCAAAGTGACAATGAATGTTGACTTTGTTATACTTAAAACTTCAAAATTCTTTTAAAAAGTATTAAAATGAGTTAAAATTATTATATTATGCTTATTTAAAGGAATTTTATGAATTAAAAATACTTCAAAGTTCTTCACATTGTTACTCATTTCTAAAATTATTGACTTTAAAACTCAAAAAAAGCTTTAAACAGTTGTTTAATCATTACTAAATACAAAATATATTTAAAAAATTTTTTTGTGATGAATATAACTCAAAATATCGTTTTTAATTAAAAGATAATTTTTATTTGTTTTCATTTCTTATTTAAAAAGTCTAAAATAATCTTATATCAGGAATTGAACCTGATTACAATTATAAAATAATTGTAACTCTCCATGTAGAGTATAAGAAATAAATAATAAATGATTAATAATAAATAATAATAAATAATAATAAATAAATAATAAATAATTAATAATAAATAAATAATTAACAATAAATAATAAACAATAAAAAATAAACAATATATAAAAATAATGAAGGATACTAAAAAACTAAACACACATATTTTCATGCAGCCGCGGTCCGGGGCCGTTAGGCACTGGACCTGCGGCGTGACCCTAGTTCAATAAAATATAAATAGACTCAGTTTTGAACGAGAAAATTATTCCCGTAAATATTTTAAAAATTCAAAACTCTGGTCTAAATCTCCATGATACAAATAGGCTCGGTTCATTTTTTCAGTGTAAAAAAAAAATAAATTTTTGACTTTTTGGCTGAATTTTGGTTTCGACTCATAGAGGTCATTTTATTCATTTTTACACACACTTATAACTCTAAGAGGCTCTAAACTTTAAACAGGGCAACAAAAGGTTTTAAAATATTGACCCCGTTAATTCACAAAATTATGACTTTAAAATAAATAAAAACATTTTTGATATTGTGGGACCCTCTGTAAACAAAAAATAATGTCAATTCTAAATTAAATAATGTCTAACAGGGTCTTTGAGTCTAAATCAAAAGTCTACTTAAAATTTTTGTGAAAATTTTATTTTTTTTGCCTAAGTCTTTTTTTTATTGAATTATTATTGGATGAATAAATTTTGAACGAAAATCAACCAATAAAATTGCCTTAAAAAGTCAAAAGCACCTACTAGTGATATATTTAAAATTTTTGTAAAATGAACTCTTTATATGCTATATCTCAATAAAAGTGAACAAATATAAATAGACCAACTTTTGAACAAAAGAATTATTCCCGTAAATATTTTAAAAATTCCAAACTCTGGTCTGGCTGCCCATGGAACAAATAGGCTCGGTTCTCTTTTTCAGTGTAAAAAAAATATAAATTTTTGACTTTTTGGCTGACTTTTGGTTTCGACCCATAGAGGTCTTTTTATTCACTTTTACACATATTTATGACTCTTAGATGGTCTTCGTTTTAAATACAACTAGAAAATATTTTAAAATATTGACCCCCTTTTTTGACAAAATTACGACTTTAAAATAAAGAAAAACGTTTTTGATATTATGTGACCCGCTGTAAATAAAAAATAATGTCCATTCTTTGATAAAATATGTCTAATAGGGTATTTGAGTCTAAATCAAAAGTTAACTTAAAATTTTTGTGAAAAATTAACATTTTTTGCCTAAGTCTTTTTTTATTCATGTCTCATTGGATGAATGAATTTTGAACGGAAATTAACCAATTAAAAACCTTTAACAAGTCAAATATGCCTGTCAGTGATTAATATTCAACATATAATTATAATTATAATATATTTAGAAACTAGATAACATAAACATGATGCATTTTAATATTTTTATTTAATGTTTAGTATTGACTAAAATATATAAGTTTATATGAAAAACATAAAATCTACAATTCACTCGTTTTTTTCTCGATTATGACTCGTTTTTCTAGAATATTTTTTTTAAATATTTCTTTAACGCTTAAAGTAATACAGGTAAAGAAAACGTCTTAATGTTTAAGACTATTGATGACAGCGAAAGGTATGCTTTAATATATATATTTTTGTTTTGAAGAAAATGGTGAATGGCGAAAAAAAGAATACAATATATGAATATAGCTTCAAAATTCTATTTAATTATTAATATCATAACACATATTATTATTATAGGCAACAATTATTAAATAATATTCAAAATGCTTCAAAGAATCATTGGGAGTTTTGTGGTATGATACATTATTATATTAGTTTTAATCTAGAATAATTAAATATATATATATATATTGTTATTATATTATATAGATAAATCCTTCCTACCCAAAGGTATTATAAAACCAGCCTTAACAAACAGATCATTACCAAGAACAAGAATCGAGTGTTTTGAAATGATATTCAATGATAAAGTAGTTCATTTTATTGTAGTATATATATATATATATATATATATATATATATATATATATATATATATATATATATATATATATATATTCTATTGCTTTATACTTAAACAATAGGAAAATCTAATACTTCAGAAGGATAACCACAGATCAGCAATTAATAATATAAAGATTTCTATAAAGAAGTTTTATTCCTTTCTAGGTACTTTGATATTGATATCAAGCGTCAATTCTCATGAAACAACTACAAGAAGACATATTGCAGAAGTTTCAAAATGGTTTAGTATTAGTCTGATGAATGGAACCATGTTCGAAAGAATAAAAGGACTATTAACATTTTCCGATTTAGTAATAAAAGAAATAATGGATATGATTTCGTCAAACACTTATAGGTATTATTATTATTATTATTATTATTATTATTATTATTATTATTATTATTATTATTATTATTATTATTATTATTATTATTATTATTATTATTATTATTATTATTATTATAGCTGTTTTACTGATGTTTCACTTATTACTGTAGATGAATCCATGATTCCATATCATATGGGATCTATAACTCAAAGAAGATTAAGTAGTTGTGGACTCTCTGTTCCTACATTTCATATACCAAGGAAGCCACATAACACGGGACTACTTCTCTATCAATCATGTACTTATGTACGAGGTATAAATAATAAGTTTTTTCCAGTTTCTCTTGATTTTGTATTTAACAACAAAAAAGGAAATACTTCTCCTGGATCATTTCTCATTTATATGATTAAAAGGTATTATAGTTATATAAATTATTGCTACTTTTAAGTATTATTATATATATATATTATTAAATTTAATTATTATTTTATTCAGGCTAAAAGCACGTCCAAACCATTGTTTGAATAATGTTGTTGTTATCGCGGATTCTGCATTTGGTAATAATGACACAATCAATCAATTAAAGGATAATTACGTAAATTTCATTATTGCTCTTCCTTCCAATTCTTTTTCTCCACTTCAAAAACTATTACATTTCAATATGCCTTCAAATTCCCACAGAGTTCTTTATAATACAGTAAGTCAAGACTGTATATCATGTGAATCCTTTGTCAATTTAGAAAAAGGAGTTATATCAAATAAATCAATATATACAAATTATTATATACCATCTTCAGATGGAATAAGAACTCCTAAGGAGCTTATAGGTAATATTATTATTATTATTATTATTATTATTATTATTATTATTATTATTATTATTATTATTATTATTATTATTATTATTATTATTATTATTATTATTATTATTATTATTATTATTACTAGCGGGTGGCATCGGCTTCGCCGATGCTTCGTATCCTTTAGAGTTTTATAATTTATACAAAAATATTTTTAAATATATTGTATCATATAGATACATAAAAATGCTTTTTGAAGTAGTTTATAGTTTATAATAGTTTCATTAATTAAACATCTCATAATAGTTTCTCTAATATAAATTACATTCATCTAAGAAAGATATTATGATATGAAAATAAACAATAATTTTATTTATTATTTCAAGTTATTTTGCTTAAATTATTCTTTCTGGAATGTTTATTTATTAATATATATTTTTTTATTAGTTTTATAGAAAAGAAATAATTTTATAATTTTATGTATTAGTGACTAAATCATAATGCTTATATATAATTTTTATTTGATTTATCATATATAGTTTTATTGTATCCTGCATATATTCTATCTAAATAGATCTCATTTATTCTATTTTGTTTTTTAATATAAATATCTGTTTCGTGATATGAAATAGTAGTAGTTAAACTTTTGAATTTTTAAAATTTTAATTTATTTTTTTAACTATAAAAACAACGCGTTGTTTTTTATAGTTAAAAAAATAAATTAAAATTTTAAAAATTCAAAAGTTCAACTACTACTATTTCATATCACTAATATCTACTTATCTATATATAATAAAACACATTATAGTCTATGAATAAGAATTTGTATTCATATTTTCTTTAAATAATAGATAAACTTTTTTATATTCATAAAGAATTTATTTCATAATAAAGATTTCTAAAAGTAATGGAAATAAAATTATTTTTTTTTACATTTTAAAAATTTATAAATTAAGTTATTAAATTTTTCTATGTTTATATATATTTAAAACTACTTTTGAAAAGAACAAAAAAATATATAAAAAATATTATCGTTTTTTTAAAATGAATTCTTATGATAAGAAAATATATGTCATACTTATATATGATATACACTAAAAATAATTATTAGCAGTGACTTCCAAAAGGCCCTTTTTTTTTGCGGTGCCGCAATTGTCACAGAAAAATGTGACACTTTTGTTAATTTTTGACAGTGTAAAAATATTTATTATTATATTAAGTCATATTAAGTCTGACTTAAAGTGACTTTATGTGACTGTCAAAAAAAGTCACCGCAAGTGTCACAAAAAGTCGGGAAGGCACTGATTATTAGTTTGACTAATATAATTTTTCACTATTATAAATAAATATATAATCCTTGTAGTTATAGAAATTTTTTTTTCAGTCAATTAATAGTGTTTATAGTAACACACTAATCAAGAAACTGTATTAAAAAAATATTTTTTTTTTGAGAGACATATCACTTTGAAATTTTATTTCTCAGTCAATTTTTATTTTTAAAAATTAATTTTTTTTATTTTTCAATCAGAAAACAATATATTATATATTATAAAAAAAATTACTTTATTAATAGAAAAATGATGGTGGAAATTGACCTTAGTTAAAACAATAAAAATAAAATTTTTGAAAAAAATCAAAATTTGTTTTTCATTTTTGAACCCGAGATTCAACGATATTTTATATTTTGACTTTATATATATATGTAATATTATATTATCTATTAATATGACTTTTAAAAAGTGAGTTAGAACGACTTTTTTTGGTACAAAGTCGCAATTAACTTTTTTTGACCTTTTCTAAAAAGACTTTAAAGACATAAAATATCATAATGTAACATATAAGGCATCCTTATACCAAATATAAAGTCAAAAGTCGAAATTAAAGAGGTCAAAATCAGCCGATACACCAACTTTGTTGTCATAAATATGCAATAATGACATATTTGTGTATTGTAACGGTCACTGTATTCATATATGTAGTCAAAATTTGATTCTGTAGGGGTCAACCAAACAGATATCGACTCATTCTCGTCTTTAAAATGACTTGAATGGTTCAATAAGTGGCGATTTTTGTCTATATTACGAATATTAAGTCCAAAGGTTTTTATTAAGAGTGAAAAGATTTCGATATCTCTTCGACCTTTTTATTTTAAAAATGTGTTCAAATAGTTTATAAATATAAACATCTATGATATACTCTGTAATTTTTAAAACTTAATAAAATAAAAATTGTTGACAGAACACGCAATTGAAGATTTGTGTCAATTTTTCAACATGTCAAAAACAGGTTTTAATAACTTTTAGGATGGTTTTATGAGTTATCATCATGATCTAGATAGTTTTCATTAAAATTTAAAATGATCAAAAGAGAATGTGTCCGATATCTCAAAACTTTGTGGATCAAATTTTTTGAAAGCTTCATATATTATCATCATTTAGGTTATTTTATGTATATAAGTTAATTTTAATCAATTAAAGTCACTTAGAGCAAAGGATTCTTGTCTAATTGTCTTTTTAAAGTTTAGAAATAGTTTATAGGTGTGGCGAAAAATGTTATGTATTTAAAATAAAATATATTAATAATTAATAACAAATATAAAGTACATCATAAAGAAAAATAAAAGTAAAAAAAAATATATAAAAATTATTTAAAGAAAAAATATAAAAAGAAATTTTTAAGTAGAAAAATGTAAAAAATGAAGAAATTTCTGAGAAAATGAAAAATAAATAGGAATTTTATGTACGAAATATGTTTATTGGATAAAAACTCAAATTTTGAATTTTATTGCATTTTAGTTGCCAAGTCGGTTAAGTCACTTCTTTGTGGGACCGTTTTAGGCCCTTAGACGTGGAATTTCTGAAAATTTTAAAAGCGCGTCATAATACGTTTTTGATATAGATTCTGAATCTTTTGTAAGTGTAACACAGATGTGTAACACAAAAAAGTAATCGGTCCATTTATATCAGTACAATTTCGTGCTTACTTATCCCTTTTATATATAAGATTATTATTATTATTATTATTATTATTATTATTATTATTATTATTATTATTATTATTATTATTATTATTATTGTCATTATATTATTATTATTATTATTATTATTATTTAGAACAATATTCACCTTCTCTGATAAACTATACATATGATGACTTAAAATCATTAAAAGTGGCTAATTTAAAAGATATTTGTAAGACTCATGGTTTATCAGGTAATATATATTATAGAATTTTTATTAATAATATATTATTCAATGTACGTATATACTAACGTTAATCATATATAGTTTATGGTAAAAAAGAATGTTTGATTAAGTCTATTATGTCATATACTGAATTTATTTCAAACCAATCAACAAATGTACCACTTTTAAATCTACTTAAAGGATATTCTGATTATAATAGAAATACAATGAATTCCACATATAGATCAAATTTTAATTGGGTAGACTTGCTTAATAGGTACTACTTCTCAAATAAAAGATCAATATCATCAAAAACCACGGGTACAGCAAAGTTAATTGCAATCATTAACTTTTGCATTGTTAACTCGTTCTCTCTATTTAGTATTACTCATTCTGAGTCATTTTCCTTCTTTAAGATTGGCTTGGCTAAAGAATTGATTAATAAAAATGTTGAAAATTAAATATTATTAATTTGATACTTTTTATATTTTTTTATATTTTTTATGATATGTGTCTCTTTCTCTACGTATACTTATAAAAAATAGCAAATGTTTTTGTAATATTCTGTATTCGACAAAGAATCATGTTCGAATTTTAAAAAGTTTCATTGAATTTTATAATATAGAACACTTTTCATTCATGAAAAAACAAACAAATGAAAAATAGTTAACATATATGAATGTTTAAACTGATAAAAATTTACACATAAAAATTTAAAAAACGAGTCATAATCGAGAAAAAAACGAGTGAATTGTAGAAATTGAAAATTTTTTAAAAATGGTATATTTTATGATTACATTTTCTCAGTCAATATTCTATAAAATAATAAAGTTAAAGTATATTTAGATATAAGACAACCCAAACATGATGTATTTTTATCATTTTTTTTTTAAATATAAAAAATGAAGTCACAGGAGACAATAGTTGAATCCAATAAAAAAATGACTTTTGAAATTTTTTTTAAAAACTTTTTATTTGTTTTTTGTTTATATTCTCATCAATAATAAATATATTTGACATTTGACTTCATATTGAATCACTAAATACCAAAATAAACATATTTTATAATTTTATTTTGTTTTTAAAAGACTTTGACAACAGATCACCAGACAATGTTAACTCAATAAACTCTTAAAATGTTTAAATTAGTGTTTAGAATCACTCATAGACATTGTACGTGACTTATTTGAAAAAGTTGAGACAACATGTTGAACTGATACAGACAATGTTTGTTCTAAAAAGTAAGTTATCAGTCTTTATAAGTTGTAAATGGCATAAAAAATCTTTAAATAAATAAATTTGTTTTTAATTGTCTTTAATTAGTGAAATAAATCGTTTATAAAAAGAAACCGTTTTTGATACTATAGTTTATTTTGACAATTTCTCCATCAATATTTATTTTTAAAAAATAAATAAAACTTATTTATAAACTAGACAACATATAGTTTATAAATTTATAAAAATATTATCAAAATATAAAATAACTTTTGAGATAAAAAATTATATATGCAAAACATAAAAAAATTAATTTTTGAAAAAAGGGTATAGTTTATGGTTTTAATTTCTCAGTCAATATTTAATTATTTTATATAATTTTAACAAATAAATATAGAGAATAAAACGTGTTATTAATATAATTTTTAATATTTAAAATTAATAAAAAAATGAGTTCAGTAGAGTCAATAGTATAACATGTTAAAAAACTGAAAATTGAAAAATCATTTTTCTAAAAATTTTCCAAAAGTTGACAAATCAAATTCATATTTGACAATTAATTTTTATATATTTGAAAACTAGACCTTATATGTATTGCATTTCTCAAAAGAATGGTTAAAAGTGGAGTTGACAAGTGTATGAGTAAATGGAAATGTTGACTCAAAATTTTGAAAAAAGTAGTTCAATGTGTCCTAAATCACATATCATGGCAATTCTGAAAATATTATCACTTTATAATGAGTTTAAAGGGAAAAATAATTTTGAATTGTCTGTTTGACTGTCTTAAGTGAAGAGATTCAATACACTTTTTATAATAATGAGTATTAGAGTGTTTAATACTTATAATAATAAAAGAATTGTTTGAAATAAAGGTGGTTGTGTGTTTGACCAAAATGTTAAAATGAGTCTATTTTTCCAAAATGGTTGTAATAAGTATGCATTGAGTGTTTTTTGAATGTTTTATATAAAAATCTAAAATAAATAAATAATTTAAGTTGTTTAAAAAATTATTTTTTTAGAATTACAATAGTTAAATCAAGAGATTCAAGTCACTTTTTATAATAATAATAAATAGACCTATTATAGAATATAAAATATTAAAAATTGATTTAATTAAGTATGGTTGACTGTTTGATAGGAATGTTAGAATGGGTAAAATAATTTTAATTGTTTCTAAAACAGTATAATACGTTTTTTTGTCACTAAATACAAAACTATTATTGTTTAAAGAATGTTTTTTGTCTTTCAAAAGAACTCATTTTTTGTAATTGTGACTTTAAACAAAAGAGATTCAAGTTACTTTTTATAAATTAAAATAATAAATTAAATATATATGTATATTAATATAAAATTCGTTTTAATAAAAGTGAATGTGTGTATTTCAAAATGTTAAAGTCTTTTAGAGTTTTTTAAAAATAACTTATTTGTTGTATAAACTATATTTTATGTACAATAGGTAAAGTTTCCAAAGTATTTAAAACTATTTAGTTATGAAATGGAATGTAATTTTTGTTTTATATTTTTGTTTTTAGTTTTTAGTTATGAAATGATTATGAAAACACTATAAAAATTGAATTAAATTTGAATTAAGTATTTTTAAATAATGAAAAGATAATTTCTCTATAAATATTCTCTTTTACTTAAAACGAATAGATTCTATTAATGATAAATATTAAAATAAGACTCTAATTTTTTTGTTTATTATATAAAGTAATAAATATCTTTTAATTATTAAGAGTACTTTTGTATTAATAATTCAAACTGAAATAGGTATAATAAAAGAAAAATTATAATATTTATGAAATAATATCGAGACATGATTACTATTTATATAATTAAACATTTATTAATAGGGAAAAGCTGTATAATAGAATTTCTAAAAAATTTATATAATAGTATATATAAAAGGAAAGGATAAATTATAAAAAACAAATAGATATCAAAATCATAATATTTTAAAAGTAAAACAAAACAATATATGAACAAAATAAAAAAGAATATATAATGTTTTTTTTAGACAAGAGAATAAGCTATTTCTCACAATAATAATTATATAGACTAATTCAAATAAAACATAAATATTTAAAGGTAGGGTATAAGTGATAATAATATGTTTTAAAAGAAAAAGTATTTTATAATCATATTGATATTATTTAAAATACTAAATATTTATAAAACTAAATGAATTGATAAAATACATAGAAAGTTATAAATGAAATAACAAAGAAAAGTGAATTAATATTGAAAACTAAAAACTAAATAGAAATAGAAATAGAAATAGAAATAGAAATAGAAATAGAAATAGAAATAGAAATAGAAATAGAAATAGAAATAGAAATAAGATCAAAAATAAAACACAAGAGTTAATTAATTATCATTGATAAACAATAAATATATATAATCAATAATAAAAATGGCCAAAAAAGATATTAAATAAAAAAGGAAATAATATTCAAAAACATATAGAATGTTAAGTAAGAATTATCAATATGTATGAATTAAATTATTTAAAACACTAAATTGAAAATTAAGCATTAGAAGATAACAATTAAAAGCAATTGAAATAATATTTTATAAAATATGAAATAGTTTTAATCCTAAAAAAAAATAAAAACAGAAATGAATAACAAAAACATAAGAATAAATATTCATTTTTAAAAATTCAATGTAAGATATAACAATTGAGAGATAATAATTATCTAAACTCAAGCGTAGGCTGGCGTAGCCAGTCGTGAAACGCTTGTTACAATAAAGAATATATTATGTATATATTTATATTGTTAATAATTACTTTATAGATTATTCAAAAAATATGAAAACAGTATATCTTATTGATATTTATATTTTTAAATGAAAAATAATTAATATTTTGTGTTTTGTTTTGTTATTATTTTTTGAAACTATTTCTTTTAAACGACAATTTTCAACTGTTAAAAATACTGTTGTCAGCAGTATTTTATCTGAAAAGATATTCAGATCATATCCAGTTTTGACTGCTTATTTTTTACTGATTTCATATAAAGTCAAAAATTCTCATGAGGGGTATTCTTATAATCGCGATTATGCCCGACAGTATAAAAGAAAAATAAATATTAAGTTTATATAATTTTGATGGAAACAAAAGAATTCTATAAAATATACGACAGTTTTTATTGGTTAAAAATTCAAATTTAATCCTTTTAGCATATTTTAGTGGCCTAGTCGATTAAGTATTTTTTTGTGGGACCGTTTTAGGTCTTTAGACATGAAATTTTTGAAAAAAAAAAAGTATCATAATGGATTTTTTATATAGTATCTTAATATATTATCAGTTTAACTTAGATATATAACACAAAAAAAAGTAATCAGTTCATTTATATCAGTTCAATTTGTGTGCTATCAATCTTTCTTTATATACAAGATTTTAATTATCATTAAAATAAGGATTAAATAAATGAGAAAATGATGTTTTAAAAAGTAATGAACAAATAAAAACCCCAAAACATATCAGACACAAAACCATTTTTTTTTTTTGAAATTTTATTTTTTGTATTTAAAAAGGTCTGACTAAAAAAAATAAAGACTACTCATTAATGAAAATTATTAATCCAGTGAAAATGTATATTAGTGCAGCTATTTTTATTTTTGAATAGAAAATTGATATATTTATATAAAATAATAATAAATTATATTTAATAAGTGATAACTGAATAAGAAAAGAGAAAAAAATTAACAAATAGAAGTGATATAAGTTAATAGTATATGTAAATAAGATAAAAAAGAATATAAGCCTCGATAGCTCAGTCGGGAGAGCGTATGACTGAAGATCATAAGGTCCCTGGTTCGATCCCGGGTCAAGGCGTAATTTTATTTTTATTTATTTTTTTAGATTCTATGAAGCATAAGGATCATAATGGTGGTCCTTTGGAGTTCAAACTCTACACCAAAAATATTTTTCCTAAATGGGAAAAATATCTTTATAGATTTCAAATTTGGAAATCTCAGTTCAGAGATGATGGTCTACAACAGCTGTATCAAAAGTCGTTGTCAAACTATCATTCTTCTTCACTGAGAAAACTGAGTTTAAAGAGATCTACTCATGTATTCAGCTGGAAGTTTCCTCAAAATAAAAATTTTCAAATTTACAGTCAAAATTCAAAAATAATTAGAAAAATGAAAAATTTGAATTTTTCATGTTCTTCTTCTACCCCTTTTTATTTCTCTAATAGAGAAATTAAGAATTTCAAAGCTTCTAATAATGGAATCTACACGTCTTCCGCCATTGAATCTCAAGATCCAAACCACAAAAATTTTACTCATTTACTTAATCGGCGAAGTGAAGTGGTTCGAAAATTGGCTTCTAAGGTTCCATCCACTACTGATAAGGGTCCTCATTACAAAAAACCATGTTTCAGCTCAAAAGCTCAGAAACAAGAGAGAATGGTGAAATACATTATGAAAAAGGTCCTTTCCAAAAATATCAAAATTGGTATCCGTGATGGTTCTTCTTACTCTACATCAGATAATGGTCTTCATTTAAATTCTTCTATGGTTTCCAAAAACAGAGAGAATGGTGACTTTAAAGAAGTTTCAAAAAATGATGAAAATGGTGTGGAAAGCAAGATAATGATGAATACGAATGGTTGTGATGATACTAATACTTCAATGGTTCCTAATGAGAGAAAAGAAGCCAAGAATGATGATGAAAATAATATATATATAGATGTTATTAATGAGAATACTAATATGAATAATAATATAATAGATATCAGTAATGATGAAAATAATATAAATATTAATTATATAGATAATAATAATGACGAAAATAATATAGTCCATAATTATGTAAAGAATAATAAGAATATAGATAATAAGAATATGGATAAGAATACTAATGAAATTGGTACTAATATGGAAGATAATGATAATAATTATATAGAAAGTGATGATTCTTCATATGTTCCAGATTCTGAAATGGATGATGTTGATAGTTATACCTCTTCTAGTTATTATACATCAGATATGGATGAAAGTGAAGATATAAATGCATTCCAGAAAGATGAAATAGTGAAGATAGATGATATAAGTAATGAAAATAATAATATAAATAATCCTCTAAATATACTTATGAATGATCTTCTTAATGATGTTAATAAGTATATAGATAAAAATGAATATATAGATAAATATAAATATGAAAATAAAATATCAAATGATATAGATAATAAAGATATGAATAATATTTCTAATACTCCTATTACTCCTAATAACACTATAACTCCTATAACTCCTATAACTCCTTCTATTCCTATAACTCCTTCTACTCCTAATACTTCTATAACTCCTTCTACTCCTAATACTTCTATAACTCCTTCTACTACTATATCTCCTAATACTCCTATAATTCCTTCTACTCTTATAACTCTTATAACTCCTTCTACTGCTAATACTTCTATAACTCCTAATACTCCTATAAATGTTTCTACTCCTATAACTTCTTCTACCCCTATAACTTCTGGTACTTCAATAACTCCTATAACTCATATTACTTCTATAACTCCTTCTATTCCTATAACTCCTCTTGATCCTATAACTCCTATAACTCCTTCTACTTCTATAACTCCTATAAACCCAATAACTCCTATTACTCCTATAACTCCTATTACTCCTATAATTCCAATAACTACAATAACTCCTATAAATCCTATTACTCCTATAACTCCTATAACTCCTTCTACTCCTATAACTCCTATTACTCCTATTACTCCTGTAACTACTATTAACCATTTATATATTAATTCTCATCTAAATGTTAATACTAATAATAATAATAATAATAATAATAATAATACTATTAACAGAGATACTGACATTAAGAGATTTAATAATATTAATAAATTGTCTAACAATAATAATAATAATAATAATAATAATTCTTTAGATATTAATTCCTCAACTAATATAGATGAATCTACTAATATTAATAATAATATGATAATAGATTCTTCTTCTTCTGATAATAATAATAATAATTCTACAGATATCGATATTAATAATACTAGTATATATGATAATGATATTGATTCTACTGATATTAATATTATAGATATTACAGAAGATGAAACAGATGCTATGAATACCTTTGATGATCATGAAGATAATAATAATAATAATAATAATAATAATAATAATAATAATAATAATAATAATAATAATAATAATAGAAGAAATAGATCTGATTCAATTTCCTCTTCTTCCTCTTCCTCTTCCTCTTCCTCTTCATCTTCCTCTTCCTCTTCATCTTCTTCTTCATCTGGAATGGATATAGAAGAATCAAATATTAATAATAATAATAATGATATTGATATTGATAATATGCCTTCTATTATTCCTTCTATTATCAGAAATTTAAATAGAAATACAAATTCTATTCAACAAACTAATAATAATAATAATACTTTTCCTCCAAATAATAATCAAACTATAAATCAATCAATTCCTAATAATAATATTAATAATACTATAAATAACATTGATCTAGATTTATCTCTTAATAATCATATTAATAATCCTATTATTCCTAATTATCTTCATATTCCTATTCAAGATAGAATATATCCTTATAATTTAGATAATCTTGATTTACCTACTGGAATAATAGAAAACAATATGATGAATACATTATTTAATTCTAATAGAAGAGTATTAACATTAGATTCTTCTATTTATTCTATAAATTCTATTCCTAATAATATTCCTAATTTTCCTACAGAATGTAATTGGATATTTCCTTGTAAACCAGATTTCTTTATTGGTTATAATGAAATACGAAATCATGAGAAAGGAAAAGTATGGAAATATTTAAATGAAATACGTGAATGTTTTAATCATATAATATTAATGTTATCTTGGAATAGATCTATTAATCATTCTAATTTAACAAGATTAGATGCATTCACTTTATTCTTTCCTAATATAGAAAAGAACGCTATAGATTCATTATTACGTAAGATAAGAAGTAATTATAGACAAATAAATAGAGATACTAATATTCCTACTTTAGGTAATAGAAATAATAATCGTATTCCAAATAATCAAAGATTAAGAAATAATCAAATACAAAATGGTTATATTAATATTAATAATAATAATAATAATAATAATATTGATATTAATATAAATAATTCTGATATTAACTCTAATAATAATAATGATAATAATTCCAATAATAATGAATCAAATGAAATGGAAATAGATAATGAAATAAATCATTCTAATAATTCTAATATTAATAATATTTCTAATTCTTCTAATTCTTCTAATTCTAATAGTCATATATCAAATAATAATAATAATAATCATAATAATAATCATAATAATATATCCTCTCAATCTTCACTAGATTCTGATATTGATATAGATATGAATTTAAATAATTCTAATTCTAATAATTCTAATTATAATAATAATAGAAGAAATAATAATAATAGAAATAATACAAGACCTTCTAATATTCCTACTTTACAAACTAGAATAAATCATAATCCTAGAACAGTTCAAGGTAGAAGAACAAGAGAATTAGAATTAAATAATAATAATAATAATATGAATAATGATAATGAAATGGAAATAGAAAATGAAGAAGAAAGAAATAATAATATTAGAAATACTAATGATAATAATAATAATCCTAATAATAATAATACAGAAATAGATTTAATATCAACTTATTCAGAAAATAATATTAATAATATTATTAATAGATCAAATAATCTTCATTATACTTCAAATGTGAAAAGAAGATTATCTAGATTAGCTTTAAAGCGTTGGTCTAATAATAAAACAATAAATCGATTTAATAGATTTGTAGAAGAGAGATTATATGATCATATTCGATGTTATCCTATAGAAGATTCAAATCATAATCCTACTATGACTCCTGAATTAATAGAATCTTTTAATAAGAGTTGTGAATATGTATTTAATGAAATATATAGATGGATATCACAATGTGATAGAGGAAGAATAAATCATAATGATAGATATAATAATAATAATAGAGATGTAGGTAGTTCAGCTAATGAAGATCGTAATTATCACAATGAAACTAGAAATAGAAATCATCATTTTCATGATAATAATAGATTTAATAATAATAATAATAATAATAGAAGATATATTAGAAGATATAATAATAATAGAAATCAAAGAAGATATAATAATAATAATAGAAATACTAGAAGATATAATAATAATAATAATAATAATAATAGAAATCATAATAATAATAATAATAATAATAATAACAGAAATACTAGAAATTTAAATACAAATAGAAATGAAAGAAGAATGAATAATGAAATGGAAATTGAAATTGAATCTGAAAATACTAATAATACTAATACTAATTCTAATCAAATTAATTCTTCTAATTCCAATACTTCTAATAATGATACTCAATCAGAAAGAGAATCTAATATTAATAATTCTAATAATAATTCTAATACTCATTCTAATAATAATACTCATAATAATAATAGATATAATAGAAATAGAAATAATAATTATCATTCAAATAATAATAATAATAGATTTAATTATAATATAAATGATGAGAATGAATTGAATGAAGAATTAATAAATTCAGAAATTCAATATTATAAGAAAGTATCTAAACTTCTTAATGAATGTATTCAATCTATTAATACATTTACTTCTCAAATATCTATGAATAATAATAATTCTATTTCTATTCAATCTTCTATAAATATATTTATAGGTAAATTAGTAGAAATATATGAAATGAATACAGAAGAACCTATATTAGGTACTATATTAGAAAATCTAAATATATCAAATATTAATGAATCTATTAATATAATGAATATAGATTTATGGAATGATAGTAAGAATTCATTAAATCATTTTTATGAAAATTCAAAAAGAATGATTGAAGATTTATTAAAGAATAAAGAGAATATAAAGAATCATAGAGAAGCATCTAAAATAAGAAAAGATTTTGAAATTAATTCTAAATCTACTCTTCGTTCTCAAATATGGAATAATAATACTGGAGAACATTGTACTATTCCTCCTGATACTCTTACTCAATTATATTCTGATTTATATTCCTCTCATGAATCTAATACTAATTCTACTTCTACTCCTCCTCCTCTATGGTTATCTACTAATATTTCTACTCTACCTGAAAATTCTTCTTCTTTCAATATTATTAAATTTAAAGATGTTACTAGAATTTTAAGGAAACTTCCTAATAATAGTACTCCTGGTGCTAATGGAATTCCTTATGAAATCTATAAAAGAAGTACTTCTGCTAGATTATTATTAACTTATATCTTAGAAGTATGTAGATATAATGAAATTACTTTAAATAGTTGGAATGAATCTATTACTTGGTTATTAGATAAAAGAAAAGATGATAAATCTTCTTTAAATAATTGGAGACCATTATGTCTTCAAAATGTAGAATCAAAAATATTTTCTTCTCTTATAGTAGATTATATTAATAATATTAATAATTCTTATCATATTATATCTTCTTATCAAAAAGGATTTACTCCTAGTGTAGCTGGTTGTGAAGATCTTAATTATATTCTTAGTAATATCATAGCTGATTTTAAATTAAAAAGAATAAGAAATTCTAATTTATTAATTAATTTCTTAGATTTAGAAAAAGCTTATGATACTGTTCCTCATAAGATATTATTAAATATTCTTCATATGATGAATTTTCCTAATAATATTATTAATATAATAAAGAGTTGGTATGATAATGCTTCTACTAAAATTAGATATGATAATCATCAATATACTTCTTCTATTCATCTTCATAGAGGTATTCGTCAAGGTGATCCTCTTTCTCCTCTATTATTTAATATTATTATAGATCCTCTTCTTAAATATATTAATAATAATAATAATATGAAAGTACAAATAAAAGATAATGATACTATAATATTAGAATCAAATGCATATGCTTATGCTGATGATATAGTATTATTATCAAATTGTACTAATGATAATAATATTTTATTAGAAAGAGTAGGTGAAGTATTAGATTATTATTCTATGAAATTGAGTGTTTCAAAATGTAAATGTATGGGAATGAAGATGAGTGATGATAGAAATAGAAAATTAGAATATACTATTACTCCTCCTATTTATAAGAATGAATCAATTCCTATAATGAATGAAGAAGAGACTGTAAGATATCTTGGTTGTCCTATTTCTTATATATATACAAAAAGAAGAGAATTTTGGGTAGATAATATAAAGAAAGTAAGTGAACGATTATCTTGTTTAAATAATAGTTTATTAACTCCTTGTCAAAAAATTAATGTAGTAAAACAATATATCTTACCTTGTTTAGAATTCTTATTTAGAAATGGTGATATGAATAAGAATGATATTACTCTTATTGATACTACTATAAAACAATATATAATGAATTGGTTAGGAACTGGTACTAATCTACCTTCTCACTTCTTTAGTACTCCTATTAATAATGGTGGTTTAGGTATTATGCAATTAATTGATAGATATTATATAGGAAAGATATCTTTAATTGCTAGAATGGCTGTTTCTGATGATCCTCAAATTAGAAATATTCTTCAATATACTATTAATAAATCTTCATTAACTAATGATTTATTTATGATACCTAATCCTATTGATTACTTAGATAATAATAATGATAATAATAATAATATTCCTGAAAATCATAAGAATGATTTGTTATTCTTTCAATGGTTAATTAATGATAATCATAAAATAGTAAAAGGAAGAATAGAAAATGGTAATATAATAATACATGATACTCCTTATGAATCATTAACAAATTTCTTTCCTTATCTTCGTAAAGCTGTAGATGCTGCTTATAAACTTGGTGTTAATATAGCTTATATAGATGTTAATGATATATCTTTAGGTATTAAAATAAAATTAATAGATAAAGATATTCCTGAATTAAATACTACTATTCCTTATGAGAAAGTAAGAAGAACGATATGTAAAGAAATTAATAATTTATTGAAGAAGAAACATTCAAAACAATTATTAAATAATTATGAGAATACTTATTATTATAAATATTTAGATAATAACATAGAAAGTAATAGATGGTTATTTAATGGTAAGAGATGTCATCCTATGAAATATTCTGCTTTAATTAATATAAGAATGAGAACAGCATTTACTGGTTCTCAATCTTTCTTATATAATAAGAAGAGATCTCCTAAGATTAATGATACTGAAGCTCTTTGTCCTTATTGTTTAGAACATAATAAAAGAGCTATTCATAATTTGAATCATATTCTTACTACATGTGATAGAATTACAGATAATAATGGAATAGGTGGTTTAATTACAAATAGACATAATCAAATATTAAATAATTTATATAAGAAATTAATAAGAAAATATTAATTAGGAGAATATAGAATAAGTATAGATAAATCATTATCAACTTCCTTTGGTAATGATATATTTAATAGAAATATGAATAATCTTCGTCCTGATATAGTAATTATTCCTACAAATCCAAATAACAAAGATATAATAATAGCAGATGTAGGTATAGCATATGAAGGATCTTCTAATCAAATAGATCCTCTTCAAACAATGAAACAGAAGAAAGATCATGATTATGATAATGTAATAGAAATATTGAATAATAATGGTTATAGAGTGAGTAATTATTCTTTAATCTTTGGTTCTTCTGGAGTTATTCCTAAAGATACTTTAAATAATCTTAGAAAGATATTAGATATTTCTAAGAAGAATGTATCTTATTATGCTTCTATATTAAATAATATTATCTTAGATTGGTCATATAAATTCTGGTTAAAATCTCTTCCTGATAGTCATACTATCTCTACTCATTTAAGAGATTCTAATAATAATAATAATAATAATAATAATAATAATAATATATCTCAATAATTTAAATTAATATATCATATTAATTTATCTTTTATTGATATTTTATTCATTTACTTTCTTTTATTTTTAATTCTTTTCTACTATTCATTCTATATTATTTTCAAAATTCATATTTCTATATATACTCAAAATCAATCATTTTCTTCTTATTTCTTCATTATATTCTTCTATTATCAATTCTATTCAAATATCTACGATTTATATGTAATTATCTTTATGTTAAATGAAGTCTTCAATTTTACTAGATTTTATATATATACCTTACATATAGTATTAATTATTAATTTTATTCAAAATTTTATGATTGTGTTCCAAAACACAATTAATAGTTGATATTATATTAATATATATATAATCAATTGAAATTTTCAAATTTAGAACTCTAATGGAATCAGGAAATCAATTTATGTTTTGGAATATATATATACTTTTAGATATACTTTTTCACATAGACGTCCTCTCTAAAATCGATTTTTCATTACCTTCTAGGTGGTCTTATAGGCTCTATTATACCTCAAACATCTTGTATTGAGCTATATTTGGTTTATTTATCATTCAAATTTTGATTCTGAAAATTTCATTTTTTATGACATTTTTCACTATTTCAAAATTTTGACTAAGTTACCTAAAAAATTAATTTCCATATTTGTGTTCCAAAACACAATAAAATCCAACTAGGATATCTATCAACTACAAATAAGTTGTTTTCTTCGAATTTAGAATTCTAATAGAGTCAATAGAACTAACTTAATGTTTTCATATTATCTCTCCTATTACTAAGTCAAGCCGAAATTAACTTAAAAATATCGAGTTTTCCAAAATTTTAAAATTTCATTATATACTACTCCTTCCTCTTCATATTAATATATATTCCAATTTTCGTAAGTCTCTCTACTTTACTACTTATACATCATTTTATACTAAAATTTTCAACATACTTCTCATTATTATTGAGTTTTCTCAATATTCAAAGCGCACATGATTGTGTTTCTTGGCAATAATATTGTTCATTACTTCTATTATTACATTTCTTATTAAATAATTATTCTCATATTTCTTATTTTTCATCTTCATTTTTATACTTTTATCAAAATCATGATTCTCATTTTTACTCATATACTCTATATTCTATTAACTGATTCTCTCTTAAATATTTTTCATCCAAAACTTATTTTTTCTCATATGATGAATTATTTCATCTCATTATTAAATCCATCTTTTTTATTCTATTTTGATCTCTCTTTCTCTCTATTATCACTTTTTAATACAATTCATTTTTTTATATACATATTGTATATATATATATATATATATATATATATATATATATAGATTTCTCTCCTCTATATATATATATATAAACTATATTTTATTTTTCTTTTATATATTTATTTTATAATTTTATTTAATTTAAAATAGGACATATTTTAATATAATATTAATTAATTTTAATAATAAAATTAAAATATTTTTTTATAATATTTTTTTATATAATATATTACTATGCCTTATATTTATATATATATACATATATATAAATATAATATTATGACCTTTGTTTTATTAATAATATAAGATTTCTTTAATTTTATTATCATAAATTTTATATTATCTAAAGATATATATATATATAGATATCTTATCATATATATAGTTAGGAACTATATAGATCAAAAACTCCTACCTATCCTGTCCTATAGGCAAAAAATTAAAAAACTAAAACTTTTTTATATAATTCTTGTTTTTGACGTCCCTCTTTGGATGTCTTTTTCTCCATGATGACATGGAGTTTTTGTTTAGTTTTTGATCTTAAAATAAAGTTGACTTTCTCAATTTTATTATTATTTTATTTTTATTTGTGTTTCTCTGTTCCTTATCTTTCTTTTCTCTTGTTTAAATTAATTGGTTCGATCCCGGGTCAAGGCGTAATTTTATTTTTTGTTTATTTTTTTAGATTCTATGAAGCATAAGGATCATAATGGTGGTCCTTTGGAGTTCAAACTCTACACCAAAAATATTTTTCCTAAATGGGAAAAATATCTTTATAGATTTCAAATTTGGAAATCTCAGTTCAGAGATGATGGTCTACAACAGCTATATCAAAAGTCGTTAAATGAAAAGAATTCTTCATTGGTGAGATATATGAGATTAAAAAGACCTCACCATGTTTACAGCTGGAAGTTTCATCAAAACGGGAATTCTCAAATTTGCAGTCAAAATTCGAAAAGAATTAGAAAAAATAGAATTGCTGGAAATTTCTCTTATTATTATTCTCCCATTTATATAGAGAATAAGAAATCAAACAAGTCCAAAGCTTCTAATAATGACTTCTATAGGTTTTGCGCCACTCGTTTACAAAAACCAAACCAAAAATTCTTTCGCAATTAGTTAATCGGCAACAACATGTACCTCGAAAATGTGCTTTCATGATTCATACAAGTAGTGGTAAGGATACTGAACTCAGAAAACCATGTTTCAGATCAAAAATAATGAAACAAGAGAGAATGGTGAATTATGACTTCAAAAAGTCCTTTCCCAAAAAATGAAAATTCGTAAACTACGTGATTCTTCTATCTACTCTTCAAATGATAATCAATGTTTAAATACTTCAAGTATCACTAAAAACAGAGAGAATGGTGACTTGGAACATATTTCAAAAATTGAAGAAAATGATGTAGAAAGTAAGATAATGATGGTTAACAATGGTTATGATGATACTAATACTTCAATGTTTCCTGATGAGAGAATAGAAACCAAAATGGATGAGAAAATGTATATATATATATAAATACTACTGATGAGAATAATAATATCGATACTAATACTGTAAAAGATGTAAATGATGATGATAATCCTATAGTAAATGAAATGAGTACTGTGGATACTAATACTACTGAAATGGGTAATAATATAGATTATA
Organism: Blastocystis sp. Blastoise; assembly: GCA_039096225.1. Lineage (NCBI taxonomy): Eukaryota > Bigyra > Opalinata > Blastocystidae > Blastocystis > Blastocystis sp. Blastoise. The sequence goes on from JBBPEB010000002.1 coordinate 493,965, forward strand.
ATGATGAAAATAATATGGAGAGTGATGATTCTTCATATGTTCCAGATTCTGGAATGGATGATAATGATAGTTATACTTCTTCTAGTTATTATACATCAGATATGGATGAAAGTGAAGATAGATGATATAAGTAATGAAAATAATACTACAAATAATCCTCTAAATATACTTAAAGATGATCTTTTTAATGATGTTAATAAGTATATAGATAAAAATGAATATATAGATAAATATAAATATGAAAATGAAATATTAAATGATATAGATAATAAAAATATGAATAATACTCCTATAACTCCTATTAGTCCTAATATTCCTACAACTCTTAATATTTCTACAGCTTTTATAACTCCTATAACTCCTAATTCTTCTATAACTCCTAATACTCCTATAACTCCTAATACTCCTATAACTCCTATAACTCCTATCAATCCTTCTACTACTAATTCTTCTATAACTAAATAATACTTCTATAACTCCTAATACTCCTATAACTCCTTCTATCCCTATAACTGCTATAACCCCTATTACTCCTATTACTCCTATTACTCCTTCGACTCCTATTATACCTATTACTCCTATAACTCCTAGGATTCCTACTACTCTTTTGTATAATAATATTATACATAATAATAATGTTAATATAAACATGGATACAAATATAAATACAGTTAATAATGAAAAATTAGTTATTAATCCTATAAATATTAATAATAATAATAATAATATATCTATAGATAATAATTTTACCTCTCCTTTGAATAATAATATTCCTTTAAATATTATTCCTTCTACGAATATAAATGAATGTATTAATTTCAATAAAAATAGTATGATAATAGATTCTTCTTTTTCTGATAATACTATAAATAATAATAGTCAAAATATTGATATTGATAATACTACTATAAGTAATAATGATACTTCTACTGATATAAATATTATAGATGTAACTGAAGATCAAACTGATACGATGAATACGTTTGATAATAATGAAGATAATGAAGATAATCTTATATATAAAAGGGATAAGCTCGCACGAAATTATACTGATATAAATGGACCGATTACTTTTTTGTGTCACGTATCTATGTTACAATGATAACAGATTAAGATACTAGATAAAAAACGTATTATTATGCGCTTTTAAAATTTTCAATAATTCCACGTCTAAGGGCCTAAAACTGTCCAACAAAAGAAAATTTAACCGACTCGACCACTAAAATGCGATAAAAATCAAAATTTGAATTTCTATCCAATAAATATCTTTCGTACACAAAATTTCTATTTATTTTTCATTTTCTCAGAAATTTCTTCATTTTTTACATTTTTCTTCTTAAAATTCTTCTTATATTTTTCAATAAATATTTTTTATAATTTTTATTCTTGACTTTTATTTTTCTTTATGATGTACTTTATATTTGTTATTAATTATTAATATATTTTATTTTAAATACATAACATTTTTCGCCACACACAAAAACGACTTTTAAAATATAAGAAACAATTTAGACCAGTAATCAGTTATCAAAGTGACTTAATAGACTTAATTTTAACCTATATACATAAAATAACCTAAATAATGATAATGTATGAAGCTTTGAAAAAATTTGATCCACAAAGTTTTGAGATATCGGACACATTCTCTTTTGAACCTTTTAAATTTTAATGAAAACTATCTGGATCATCATGATAACTCATGAAACCATCCTAAAAGTCATTAAAACCTGTTTTTGACATGTTGAAAAATTAATAAAAAACTTCAATTGCGTGTTCTGTCAACATTTTTTATTTTATTAAATTTTAAACGTTACAGGGTTTATTGTAAGTGTTTATATTCATGAATTATTTTAGTAATTCTTCGCACAAACCCAGGCGGCCAAGATATGGCCGACATCCCTATACTGCGAAGTTCGTAGAACTTCGCTAGCATAGGGATGTTGCCCATATTTGTGTGGGTTTGTGCGAAGAATTACTAATTCTTATCATATAGAAAAATCAAGGGAATAAAGAAAAATACACTATAAAATATGCTATTCCCATAAAAATGATTTAAAGAGATTTGATTGGTTAAACTAGAGTGACAATAGGTGTGTCACACTTTTTCATTTCGTTTTCTTTTTCTATATATTATCTACTTACTACTTTACTTTTTAAAAGTAATAAGTAAAGAAGTAAGAAAACCCCATATATAATAAAAAGTTTGGGTGAGATAAAAAGAGCCAGTTCGGATTTATTTGATTGGTTGAACGAAATATTGGTTCATTTTTTTCATTTCGTTTTCTTTTTCTATATATTATCTACTTACTTACTACTTTACTTTTTAAAAGTAATAAGTAAAGAAGTAAGAAAACCCCATATATAATAAAAAGTTTGGGTGAGATAAAAAGAGCCAGTTCGGAATCATTTGATTGGATGAACAAAATGTTTTTCTTGAAATAATTTCAAATAAAAACATTCAATTTGATATCTTTTAAATTTACCCCTGGATTTCTTTTTTCATTATAAAAATTTAATAAATAAAATATACCCCCATGGTTATAATTTTTTTTATTTTTTTTTAATTTAAAATATTTTTCATTTTTATTTTATTTTTAGAAAAAAAATGAGTGAAAATACTTTAATATTTGGTGAAAAAGAAAAAGACAGGTATTTTGCTATTTATGTTATTTATAAATTATATAGTTTCATTGAAGACCACAATCAAATGAAAAAAGATGCTTGTGATATATTAAGAGCTGACTTAGCAGAGTGTTCATTAGTTAATACAGCCATGAAAGTAACTAATCCCAAAAACAAAGGAGAAAAGTATATATTAAGCAAACAAATGATAGATTTTTTTGAAAAAGAATACTCTCCAGCAGTTAAAAAGTTAATCGGTTTACTTGAAAAAAGTGATGATAATCTTATTGATATCTATAATAAAAATAAAGAAGATTTTATTAATTTTGATAAATGTTTTGATAAGATGCTTGATTATCAGTCTAGAATATCGAAATATTTTCATTAAAAATATTGAATTCCTATTAGTAGTTTTTTGTTTATTTTTTTAAATTTTTAAACCACTAAAATCGAATATTCTTTTTAAATATCTAAAAAAGAATAATTAGAACTGACTCTATTTAAAAATATATTTTAATAATTTCACATAATTTATTTATTTTTTAATTTTTTAAAAGTGGATATTTACGAATGGATAAGGAAATTAATAACACCCAGGATGTATGTAAAGATGTTGAAATGGATTCAGATCATCCTAAAACACCTAAGAAGCCCCGCCAACCCCGTGCAGTCTCAATAATTAAACGTAAAGGTGAAGATATTCAAGTTATTCCTGATTATTTACTGGTTTTCCTTAAGAATTTTAAAGTTATGCTTGATGATCTGCTAATGAATGATATGACCCAACGTCAGAAAATTGATGAATTATTTGAAAATGATGAATCATCAAATTCTAAAAGAAAAAGAACTGCTTAATTTGTCTTAAAATTATCATTAATTAATAAAATTTTGTTTTGTTTTCTTTAAAACTGTTGGATAAATATCTTTAAGCCCATAATACACAACTCTATTAATTTTTTATAATAAAATGTAATTTAACCCCTGGATAATAACATTCCAGCCCCTGGATTGTTTCTCTATTATTTTTTAATAATAAACTTTCAATACCCCCTGGATCACTAAAAACGAAATCTTTTTTATTTTATTATAAATTTATTTTCATATTTATTTATATTTATTTGGTGAAAAAATGAAATTTTCGTTACAACACGATTTGATGACTGCCTGCTTAAATATTAAAAGATTGCAGCGTATGATCACAAAGATGCAGGAGGAAATAGATGATATGGTTGATACTATTGATAGAATTAATGATACTGTTCTAGAAGATTATTTAGAATTAACTGATGAAGATGATGATATTGAAGATCCTCCAAAATCACCAAGAAGTCCTCGAAGTATGGTCGAAAAAATCTTAAAATTTTAATTCATCTGCTTTTTATTTTTATCATATGAGTTTTAAATATATTCAGTTTTGTTTTGTTTTGTTTCTAAAACTTCACATAATTATTTTATTCTGATAAAAAATGAGAAATAAAAATTTTGATGCCATTAAGTTAGCAATAATCAAAAGTACCAATTGTGCTGGAAGTAAACGTAAATTTGCTATTATTATAGAAAAATATATTGAATATTTGCCTTGGGAAAAATTTAAGCAATTCTTGGAAAATCCTTATGCTTTTGCTGATGAATTGGTGAATAAGAAGTTTATTAAGATTCATGAACTGCTGAAATTATCTGAATTAATCTTATATTTAATAAAGGTAAAACACTTTGAATCTAATTTTTGTGAAGATATTCATAATGATTGGTTAGAATTTAAAGATATTATTAAGAGTGCTTATGAACAATCCCTTCGTGAAAAGAAATCTGCTAGAATAGAAAATCTTCGAAAAGAATATCCAAATATAGAATCATTGGAATGTAAACGTGATGAATTAGATAAAGATGATATACTTAGAATTATTATTGATTTATATATATTATGTCCTCCTCAACGTGCTGATTATGGTATATGTTCTATTCAAACACCAGAAACTGTAACTAATAAAATGAGAAATTATATCATTTTTGATAAGAATAATGAAACTGCTGAAATTCATCTGAAAGATTATAAGACTTCATATAAATATGAAGAAATTATAATTAAGAATAATGATAAGTTATATGAAGACATGAACTATATGTTAGAAAAAGAACCTGGTAGAGTGTTTATATTTGAAAAGACTCCTGGTAAACCATTTTGTGATGTTAAAGATTATGATAGATATATTAATAATCATTTACGTAGATTACATCCAGAATTAACTATTAATGGTTGTCGTTTCTATTATGCTACTACAAATTGTACTTCTTTTTCTTCTTTAAGAGATGATTCTGATAGATTAGCTCATACTAAAAGAACTCATATTGGTAGTTATGTATCTTTTACTCAAAGTGATTTATATAAAAAATTAATTTAATTATTATTTGTTTATTTAAAAAAAAAAGTTGTTTAGTTTTAAAAAAATTATTTTATTATAACAAAACACAATAATTATAAAAACATATATATTAATGACAATTATTATTAGAGAATAAATTAATAGGATTAGGAGAAAAATTATAATTATTTAAGACTTCATTAGTAGACGGCAAGGAGTAGAAATCTTCATGATTTTGTATATCTTTTGGAATAGGGATATTAACTTGTTTTTCAAGTTGTGTAGATAAATGAGGCATCGTTTCAGAATTAACAGGATTTGAGATAGGAGACGTGACATTGATTTGATTTTTTTCTTTGTTTCTTGAGTGTTCTTCAATTTCATAATATAAATTATCTAAAGTATTTTCTAAATATTGTTTTTGTTCAGGATTAGAAATATAAATGATTAAATTTCTAATAGAATCTAATTCTCTCTTTTGTATTGGACGAGTATGAAAATTAAGAAATTGTTCAACCAATTTAAAGAAATCATTTCCTTTACATTTACATGCATCTAATTGAAGACTTTTAATATTTTTTGAGAATGTTGGCCACGGTAGAGGTTGACGATACATATTAATTAAAAATTAAATAATTATGATTAATGTTTTAATCTAATAAAATATATTCGTTTTTATATTCGTTTATGTAGGTATGATGGTACCTAAACTAGTTAAATATAATAATGCATAATAGAAACATCCATTAGAGTTTGAAGCAGTACTTTGGAATTGAATAGGGTTGTATTGAATATTATGTGTCTTAATAAATTGTGGAGAAAATTCTGGAGAATTCCCAAGACTGGAATAGAATTTCATATGTTCTGGACTTTCATAGATAACAGCTTCAAAATGACCGAAATTAGGGTCATCTTCAGATTGATGAAATAACATATTAAAGTTAGATTTTATATTATCAATATTATGTTCAAAATCATTTAAATTATCCCAATATTTCCATGAACCTTTACATTGTGTATTCAGATTTTTCATTGTAGAATCTGCTATATCACATGCAACAGGGTCACATGGATTATTTAAATATCCATATTTATATATTTTTGAAATTAAGTTTCTATTAATTATACCAGATAATTGAGCCAATGATTTAGCTATACTATCCAGAGGTTTAGGCTGACTAGATAATTGTTTATCAGAATAAATTTTTGTATTACAATTTAATTTATCTTGAATAATATCTTCATCAGGGCTCACTTTTAAACCTCTGGTTGGTAGTTTTTTTGTAATCCAGCTCCTTCACCACAACCATTTTGTTGACATTGTCGTTTAGCAGCTTTACATTTTTGCATATATTCATAAAAGGCACGACCACATAATTTTCTTGGTTTTTTCAATCCAGAAGCATTATTAGGTTGCATTGCTTCTGCTAATGCTCTTTTCTTTGCTTCTATTTCTTGTTCTTGATAAACATTATCTACATTATTATCTAATTTATTATTTTCATTGGCTTTTCTCCAAAATTCAGGTGTGAATATTTTGCCAATTGCACGTGGAATTGCTGCAATATTATTTCCTAAATTCGTGACACCATCTTTTATTGCATTTGGATTAGTTGCTAATCCTTCAAATGCTTTTGAAGCCGCACCAATACCAGCCAACATTGTAAGGAATCCACCACCTTCTTTCCAAAATTTTCCACCACGACGTACAGTACATCCGTTACCACTTGAATCACCTGAAAAATTAATATAAGAACACAATTGTCTTTTTGAGGGTCTTTTAATACCACATCCAACTTTATTTAACCCTTTACCACCTAAATTCATGGTACTTGCTATACTTCTTATAATTGAAGGTGGAATTAGCATTCCAGCACGAATTCTATGTTTTGACCATTTCTTATAATCTTTCATAGCTTCTTGAGAATAGCCAGCTGCTTTTAATACACCTTGACCAATTGAATTATATAATTTTGACATTTCTGCTTTATTAAAAGCTAATCCATTTCCATTTTTTGGTTCTAAAGCATCTGATTCTGAAATTACTTTTTTATTTGTAATTCCACGTCCATTTCTTTGAATACCTATTCTTGTAACTGGATTAGCAACAACCAATGAACCACCAGAATCACCATTATTATCACCAAACATTTTATCTCGATTAACATAATTATCAACATTACCATTATTGACTTTTTGTGTTTTTAATTGTCTTGTCTTTGCAACACTATTTTCAGGTATTGCTACCATTAATGGATTATGCCTTTCAGCATTATTTAATGGTTGTGTAATATAATTTCTATTTTCTTTTCCATGTCCTAAATGAATAATACCTTTATCACCTGGACTTGGATATTTTAATATAGTTTGTTCCATATATATATAATAAAAAATAAATAAAAAATAAATATTAAGCAATTTTAATTGTTACATCTGAATATTCATCATAATTTTTAATATTAAATTTATTCTTACGAATATATCGTAAAACCTCTTTATAATATACATTATTTCGACCTAATTCAACAAGCATATTCTCATTATCAGATAAGTATATATGTAATGTTTCAGGAGCAGACTTTAAATAGTTTATTAACTTATTGTTATCAAATATTATAGGTATATATTTATCATACATATTCATATAGGGTGGGTCCATATAAATAATACCATTTTGTATATTTTTAAGTAAATCATGATAATAATCACCACAAATAAATGAAACAGGCTGAATTAATTCTGAAATTTCTTTCAAATCATTTTCAGTATAAATAATAGGATTAGTATAATTACCATAACCAACATTAAATTTTCCTTCACGATTTATTCTCCATACACCATGATAACATGTTTTATTTAAATACAGAAATAATGCAGCACGTTCTATAGAATCTTTACTTTCATTAAATATTGTTCTATATTTATAATAATGTTCACAATCTATTTTATCATGAATATTTTTTAAATAATCAACAATAAGTCTATAATCTAATTGGAGTATTTTCCAAAAATTAATTAAATCTGAACACATATCACATGCAAAATATTTTCGAGTAATATTATTAGTTTTATCAAATTTTAATACATTAATTAATATTGTTCCACCACCTAAGAATGGTTCATAATAATCTAAATTATTATTAAATCGTTCTTTAATAACAAAATCAGAAACAATATAATCTTTATTTCCAACCCATTTTAATAATGGCATTTTATTTTAAGTTATTAAATTAATTATTTATGTCATTTAAATAATCTTTAGAAACAAAACACATAAAAAATATAAAATAATTAATAATTTAACAATATAAGAAAATAAGAAAAATATATATAAAAAATTACATAATAAATACCTTATAAGAAAGAAGATATGATATTTAAAGAATTATTAATTTCTACTCCATTTATTCCTGATTATTTTGAAAATGATGATGCAATGAAAGCTATACATAAATTTGAAGAACATATAAATAGATATGCTGGATTTAATCATGAATATGCTAATTATTTAATGCAAATATTATGTAGTTCTTTCTATTATGATTCTAATAAAGGGTTTTCTTATTTATTTTATGGACCAGATGGTGCTAACGGAAAAACACTAACAGGTGATTTATTATCTTCGATAATTGGTGATAACCAAGCAATTACTGTGAATCCAGGTAATTTTGAATCAAAAGAAACACAACCTAAATTAATTGAAATGAGTAATAAACTTATGTATTACGTAAATGAATTAGATGAAGTATCTAGTAGTAAATTCAGTAATCCCGTAAATGTATTTAATACTCGAATATTTAAAGAATTAGCTGAAAAGAAATCAGGAGCTTCAGCGAGAAATTTATATTCGAAATCATATGATTCTATTAATTATACGGGAACATTATTTATTACGTCAAATATTCAACCAGGTTCTCGTAATACTCAACCATTACTTCGTCGTGTTTGTTTCCTTTACGGTGTTTCTCGATATTATGATAAGGCAGACCGTAACTTATACGAGATTGAATATAAGAATGACGAAAATAATTCGTTAAAAAGAATTATGATAATTCCCGAAGATTCAAATATGCCGAAAAGATATAAGCCGAATCATTACCCGATGGACCCTTCGATAAAAGATTATTTCGAAAATTATAAATCCTATATATTCTCGTATCTTGTCGATAATTATTTTTATTTAAGTACAAAATTAACGATAGGGAAACTTGATAGTTGTAAAATAATGGCTGAATGTAAATCACAATTTATCGAGAAATCCAATAGCTTATACGATATGGATGAATTTGTCGAGAAACAAATATCTGTCGACCCTTATATGTTAAATGTCGTAAGCCTCGATGATTTATTTAATGCTTATCTTAGTCATACCTTTGATAGAAAATTTACGTTAAAGAAAGATAAAGAGACTTTTCGTAAATCATTTTTTGGTTGTTTACAGAATAAACCACAATATATTTGTATCGATATGCATAATTTAGATTTGACACACAAATCCGAATATTATGTTGGTAACCAATTACGTGGAATCCTAGGATTATTAATTAATAAAAGATACAATGAAAAAGTATTGTTCAGTCATTATTGTGAAATGAATAAAGGACGTATTGGTCATCCTCCTAACGAAGATGGATACTTTAACGGATTTCAAAATAAAATATAATAATTATTTTTTTTTAATTTTATTTTTATTCTTTTTATTCGTTTTATTTTATTGTTTAGTTTAAATCATTCAAAATACAATAATTTATATTAACAAAACAATATAAAAATATAATCATTTTTTTTTACAAATTTAACAATAGAATTTACAATTAAAAAAATTATTTTTTTTGTGTGGTATTTTTGTTCTAAATAATCCTAAACCAATAGAACGTGTAAATAAATGTGTTCTTGGAACACAAATGCCACTACCAATATTTTCATTATTATCATTTTCATTTAAATATCCAGGATGTTCATTTCTATGAGGTCTTTTATCAGGTACAAGTGGTTCATGACGACATTCCCATTGGTTAATTGCGCTTGCAGCAAATGTTTCTCTGGTTGTTCGGACTTTATAACGTCTATTTATATCATATTGATTGGTTAATTCATGACATTTTGAAATATATTTTTCATAATATTGTTTATGTTGTAATGTAATATTTTCAATATCCAATCCTTCTGATTCTTTAGGAACATCATTATTTAAATCAATTAAATTTGGATATTTATTATTTTTTAAATCATCATAATATTGTTGAACTTTTTCTTTAAATTCATTTAAACCATTTAATGAAGAAATGAATATTGTTGATGAACCAGGTTCTTTACCTAATAATTCAGGTCCAAATACATCTGTATAATCTTCATGATAAGTATCTAATCTTTGAATAAAACGGTCATAAATTAATTTATCTCTTTCTTTATCATCTTTATCCATCATCATAAATAATGAATCTTCAGTTAATGGAATTTGTCTTGTAATATTATCTAATACTTTTATATGTTTTCCACCTTCTAATAAATATGGAGAAATATAATTATTCATATGTGTTGTTTGTGAATGAAGCATTTTTGAAATACTATTTACAAATACACGAATAGCTTTTCTATGTTCATCTGGATTTCCTGTACCTTCAAGTATTTTCATTTGTCTATAATAATGTTGTGCAAATAAATGACGAATCATATCACAACCAGTAATTAATTGTTTTTCTTGATTATATTCATTTGTATAATGATATAATTCTCCTAAATGGTCTTTTATATAATCACCAAAATTACTATCATTAACTGGACTATCAAGTCTATCTCCGGAAGTAAATAAATAATTACGGGGACATAAACGTAATGACCTAGCTAAAACATTCATTAATTCTTCAGTTATATATTGTAATGTAGGATATAAGTTATAACCAATTTCAAATTTATTTTTAGTATCATTTACGTGTATAGTTAATGTATTTAAATCAATATAATTTGTACTTTTACGTAAAGTTAATGGGATTACATCACCTCTTCTATATATTCGACATATACCATAATCATTTCTACAACATAGACAATCATAACATAATACTAATAAATATGAATTAACATAAAATAAATCATTTGGATGTTCAATGTAATTCTGTTTACAACGTTGTATTAATTGACCCCAATCACATTTTGCACTAATAATTTTATTTGTATATTCTTTATGACGAAGATTTGTTGCATCAACATTTAAAGAACCAAAATGTTGAGTCCACTTTTTAATATTTTTATTACTAAATACAGAATGTCTTAATATATCATTATCATCTGTACATAATTCAATATTTTTCATTATATAAGTAAACATTTGCATATAATTTGATATTGTTGTAACTGACAAACCTCCTTGTTGTCCACGTGCAGATGTAGGTAAATTCATTAATGTTTCTTGAAATGCTTCAGGATTCCCAAGAATTTCAATACATAAATATGTTTTGGGGTCTAAAGTTCCTTCTTCAATACCTTGTTGCATTTTTACAGATATATTATGTATCCAATTTTTCCAATTAATACTAGTTGATTCTTGTATCTTTCTAAAATGTCTTAATTGATTAACACACATTACAAAAAAATCTTCACATTCTTGTGGAGAATCACCACGTGATTGCATTTTATTTTATTTTATATAATAAAAGTAATTTTTTTTAAAATTAATTTTATAAATAACTTATAGTTAATTTTACTATACATTTACATTCACTTCTTATTGCATAAATATTCACTTTAGGTAATTGATATAAACATTGTCTATTACAATGATATATATTTTGTTTAATACTAGATTTAACACTTTCATAACTTTGGTCTATATTATAGAAATATGGTAGATTTTCTTTATTAACTATATGTAGTATATTTTGATAATAATTATTACTAGCATATAAGTATATTTTATATTGCCCTTTTTCTTCTATATTATCAGATATAACTTGTATATTTGTTAAATATGCATTTTGATATTGACTATTCTTTTGTAATTGAAATGATAATGTTGAAATTTCATTAAAATCACAATAAACTTCATCATAATCATTAAATTTTACTATATTTTGTTCAGGTTCACAAATACATAATGCTATAGTACCTTTAAATAACTTTGTAAATCTTGTATTATTTGTTGAATAGTAATTGGAGCATTAATACAACTATAATGTAAATAAGGTGTATTTGTTTGAAATATAAAATTAGGTTCTGGACTTCCATTAATATAACAACAATTAATTTGTTCATCTGTTGTAACAGATTTATTTAAAATAATTACATCTTTAATTACTTTTTTTCTAAATTAACTGTAGGTAATGTTTTTGTAAATATAATATCTTGTGTTTCACAACTAAGACATAAATTCTTTATTGTTTCATGAGGAAACATAGCATTAATACTATCTCTTAATTCTATAAACCCATTTAATTCAGTTCCATCATTAATTTTTATATAATTTCCATAAAAACCACTAAATCTAAACCATAATTCATTAATATGTGTTAATCCAGGATGTACTTTAGTATTTACCATTTCATGTAATTGATTATTACCTATTGGATTACTTATAGGTATACTACATAATGCATTAGAACTATTATCTACTAAATTACTATGACAACGTAACATTGATTTTCCTTGTGTTATATCAGCTGGATTTTCACTTATAATAATAGAATTATCAATTATATCTGTTTTATAATATCTAACAAATGTATATGTATATTTTCTTGTTGTAGAAAAATCTGTTATTTGTATTTTATCATAAGGATAATTTGTTTTTATAAAATACCATGAATGTTGTTGATTATATGACCCAATGTATTTTTTTCCATCTAATCCATAATATTCTTTATTTGATTCAACTGTAAATATAGTAATTTCTATTTCATTATATGAATACCAAAGACGTATTTTATTTAATGTAGCAAAATCTGTCCATATACTATTTATACCTAATAGTGTTTTTTCTATTAATTCAATATCTGTATAACTACCTTCAGGAACTAAGGTTGTACGTTCAGTTGTTGCATTATTTACAATGTCTTCCCTCACTTTTGTGACAATTGCCATGACAATAGCTGACTGTCACTTTCAGTCAGACTTAAATTGACTTAGTCATAAAAATATAAAATTACACTGTCAAAAATAAATATTTTGTCACAAATTTTGGTGACAATTGCCACGTGGCAATTTCGTCCAGTGACAGGGAAGACACTGATTATTTATTTTAAATGTATTATTTGTAGAATTTATTATAATTGGTAAATATATTAGTGTTTGAGATATTTCAGCTTTATAACTTGTATTTCTATATCCTAAAATCTTTTGTATATTAGGTCCCATAGAAAAATCAAATGATTTTCCAACCATATAAACATGACCATAAGGAATATTATATTCATTAACTCCACCAAAACCTGTAGAAGGATTTGTTGGTTTAGTAGGATTTTGTGGTTCTTGACCATCTGAATTTAATTTATAATTAATATAATATAAATTTAATGGTTGTGTTCCACCAAAACTAGTATATAAAGGTATATTTTGATTATATCCCTTATAATATGATAATGAATTATCCAATCCTTGAGTATAAAATTGATAACATTGTGTATTTTCATTATTTGTATCTGTTATTCTCCAACCAGGTAACGATAAATCTTGTTTTAATATTAAATTATCATATTCTTTATGAATAGAAACTCTTAATGCAGTATTAAATTCTGCTTCTGTATAATCACCAGTTGGAACAATAATTAATTTCTTATCATTTGTTGGAACATGAACTAAAAATATTTTATTATGTTCTTCATCAATATGATATTTATTGGTTCTACGAAATTTATATGTATTTTTCTTAACAACATCATAATCGGTAATACAGACATTATCTATTACTTTTAATTGACTATCAGTTGAACTACATACAAAATAAAATGTATCTTTATAACTATATGAACCAGTATATGTAACACCATCATAATATGTTTTTGTTTCATTAGCTTTGGCAATATACATAGTAATAGCATTTAAATCATATGTAATAAACCAATATAATTTCTTTTGAGCAATACCATCCCATATATTAGACATTTGTTTTGTTAATTCTTGCATATATTCATAATCATAATAATCTCCATTAGGTATTGTTAATGTATATACTTTATCATACATCCATATTTCAAATTTATTATTATTTTCATTAATTGTAAATTTTGTTTCAATTGGTTCTGGATATGTTTCTATTCCATATGTTTTAATAGTATTCACAGGATTAGAAGGTAATGCTATTTGAAATCCATATGCTTTTAAGATATCTGCTAACGTATAATAAGTATTAGGATATAAATATGTGTAAGAACCATTATAAAAATTCACTGTTTCTTGATTATTCATATTTGTATAAAAAATAGGAATATTTGTATTTCCTTTTAAATTTAAATCAACAAATCCAATAGTATCAGATTGAACATCAATATTATCATCTAGAGATACCGTAAATTCATTATTTTTACATATTGCATGAATAGGTATTATTTGTGTTTTTATTCGAGGGTCACTATCTTCAACCATTTAAATTAATTATTTAAAATTAAATAAATTTAATTTTATAGAAAATTTTTAGAATAAAAATTATTAATAATGTCATCAACAAGATTAGTTAGATATACTGAACCTATAAATATTCAAAGTGGAGTTGACTTAATGAATAGTCAATATGCATTTCATTTTGAATGGACAAATACTGATAATAAATTTGTTGATTTTAGTCAATCTTATATTGATTTAGTTGTTCGTACTTCTTCTTATGTAGATCCTGATACAAGTCATAGAATTCCAGAATTTATCGAAGGTTGGTCAAGTTATTTAGGAACACAAAATAAATACAATAATGTTAAATGGTTAACTCCAGAAATGTTTATGCATGAACATATTGATGAAATGAATCAAAGAGCTAATATTTATTCTATTATAGATAGTACAGAAATTGATATGAATTATGTTCATCCTTCTGGTAAAGAAAAAGCATTAAAAGTAATTGATAGTTGTATACATGCTAGTAGAGGTCGTAAAATGATTGCATTAAAAGATTTAGATAAAGATATTATTGAAAAATCTATGTATAATGAATCTTTATTTGCTCCTGTAAAAGGATTAAATTCTTTACGTTTTATTCGAACACATCCAGACCAAGATATTCATATTGCTATTCCTTTGAATTTAATTTGTGCATTAGGTGCTGATAGAGATAGTGCTGTATTAGTACAACATTTAAAAATGCTTTTTCGTACATCTCTTTTAACTTCATTAGTTGAAAATAATAAAAGTATTCCTTATAGATTTGCTGATGTAACAAAAACATCCGATGGATGGATTCCTGCACCAACTAAATGGACATATTTTGATGTAAAATGGTTTAACGATTTTAAATTAATTAGTGCCTCTATGACATTAATGACTTATCAGAATATATCATTTCAAAGACATGAATTATTTAAAAGTGTTCCTTCTTATACTCAAGTAGATTATTTTCAAGAAAAAATTACTGATAGTGTTTCTATTATTAATAAACCTGTTGCTTTTTTCCCTGAATATATCTTATTTTGGTTTAGTGATGGATTCGATTTTAATATTACACCAAATATTGCTAGTCCCTCTATTTGGCCAGAATATTTAAGTTGTATTTGTGGTAATATACAAATTTTCCCTCAAACTGAATTTCCTACAACTAAATATGGTTATGATATTACTAATAAAGGTCATTGTGAAGATGATAATGAACCTTTATCTATTTATAGACCTAATATAGCTTTATATAATATATGGGCAGATAATTCTGTTCTTAATACAGCTGTGAAATATAATGAATGGATAAAACATCCAATATATGTTATTCCTGTTAATAATTTAGCTAATGTTCGTAGTAATACTGGTATGGCATTAATATTTGAATCAAAATTACGTGCAAATAAACTTATTTTAAATCATATTGATGATAGTATTTTACCAGATTTTGACAGTTATAATCCTGGAATAACAGAACAAGGAAATGCAATAGTTCAAGTTAATAGTCATCCTGGATTACAATATACTTATAATACATCAATTAATAAGAATAATCCTTATACTTTACACATGCTTTGTGTTCGTTCTGCTAGAGATATTTAATTCTTAAAGAACATAAATATTTTTTTTTAATTCATCAAAATTATTTCAAAAAATAATAATAATGAGTAAAATTCCTGCTGCTTTTAATCCTAGTAAAAATTATCAAACTATAAAAAATACACAAACACCTATTAGTATAACAAATAATCAATCCTTAATGGACCAACCTTATGTTTTTGATTTTTGTTATAACAGTGTGGATAGTCCATATATTGATTTTTCTAATAGTTATATTGAATTATGGCTTAATGTTAGAGCTGTATCCACTAGTGAGCCACCTGCTACTATTCAAGAATGTAACTTATATTCAATTATTGATAAATTAGCTATTACAATGACATATATAAGTCCTACTGGTGTAGATGTTGCTGTAAATTATACTGAAAATAGTATTGATAGTAGTAAAGCTAGAAAATTTATAGCTTTAAAAGAATTAAGTAAAGATGAAATTGATAGAAGTGTATATTGTGCCAGTGGTGAAGATTTATATGCTGTAAAAGATAACGTAGAATCTATTAAATTTATGGAATACAGTTCAGGCTCATTAAAAGATACTGTTTATAAAGTAGCAATTCCATTTATGTTAATTAGTGGTTTAGGTACATTTAATTGTGCTATTAAGGTAAAAACATTAAAAATACAAGTTACTACAAATTATTTAAGAAACATGTGTTCTAATATTGGTAGAATAACACAATTTAATTTATCTCGTGCTTATATTACATTTAAACAAATTTATGATATTAATTGGAAAGGAAATCCTATGGCTCTTATGCGATGTATTCCTAATAACTGTCAATTATGTACATTTAGTACTCCATGTTATGAATGGAGTTATACAAATAGTGGAACACAAAATGTCGTTTTAACTCCTTCTGGAACATTTATTAATAGTCGTAGTGTTAACTTTATTCCAGATTATTGTTTAATGTATTTTACTGATAAAGCAGGAAGTATGTTCCCTATAAATACAGAAATTCCTACAACTGTATCTTTTCAAATTGGTGGTATTAATGTCACAGGTAGAGAAGATTATCCTCCACAATATAAAAAATTATTTAATTCAAAATCATCGACAAATAACGGTTGGACTGGATATTTAACTCCTAATATTGCTCTTTATAATGATTGGAGAGCAAACTGTCATGAACAATCTCCATTAATTGGTGAAAAATGGTATGAACAACCATTATATATATTCCCTATTTCCAGTTCAGTGGATGTAAATAATCAATCTGGTGTTGAAGTTAATATTACATTACATAGTACACGTTCAACTACTGTTTCTACAGCTGCTGGAAAGACTTTATATTGGATACCTTATGTTAATTTTATTTTTGTGAAGTTTATTAGAAACGGTGCAATGAATTAATTTTAATTTTAAATTTAATTTTTTTTATTATCATAAAAAAACATGGAAGCTGTATCTCATATGAGTTGTATAAATAGTAGTTTTTATCTTGAAAGATTTAATAATACGTTAAATTTAAATAATAAAAATATTACTTATATAAATACTATGATTAATACACTAAAAATAAGAAGTAATAATGATATAACAATGTTACGAGTATATTGTAATTTTATTGATCATGATAATGATTTAATCATGATTCCTTTATATGCTGAACAAGGATTGGATAATATTTATTCATTAAGTAATATTTCTATTCCTTGTATAAATGGTCAATATAATGAAATTTATTGGGAAATATATGACCAATTATATCGTCCAATAACTCTTGATGAAGGAGCTTTAACTATTCATTTTACTGCATGTTAATAATTTTGAGTTTAAATATTGTATTAAGTATAAAGAATTATTATATCAATTATTGTGTTTTGTTTATCAAATAAAATTATTTTATGCCAAAAGAAAACAACCAATTAAAATCTAAAAATAAATCATTAGGAGCATTATCATTTAAATTTGATGAAACTGGTGTAGAGACTTATGAATCTAAATTTATTATGATTATTGCAAAAACAATGTCTGGAAAATCATTTTTAACCGTGAATTTGTTATGTTGTATGGATTTAGATAATAAATATAGTCAAGTAACATTATTTTGCCCTGATGCTTCTAATAAAAATTAATGTTATGCTGGATTACGAGATATTTTGAAACATGCTGATATAAAATTTCAATGGTATGATAGTGAAGATGAAAAATTTAAAAAGATACGTAATGTAAATGATTTAGTTACAGTTTATAATATTCCACAACACAATTTTATTGTATTAGATGATATATATCCATTAACAATGTATACTAAAGAATTAATAATGTCTATATTATCACGTGGAAGACATTATAAACAAAATATGATATGTTGCTTACAAAGTCATTTAAAAATTACAATTCAGTCTATTATTAATCAAGTTAGTCATTTATTTGTGAATAGCCAATTACTTAAAGTGAATTTAGATTTTGTTACAGATAAATTAGATTTACCAGTGAATAACCTAAATGAAATTATGAATGATACACAATTATTAGAAGACCCTCATCAATTTTATATGTACGCACAAGGTAGTTATGAATTAATACCATGGAAAAATCCTGAATAGAAATCAAAAGAGGAATTATATAGAATTGTAAAAAAAAGAAAATGGACTGAAGCAGATGAAAAAAAGGAAAAGGAAAAAGAAAAAGAATATAGAAACAATTCTTTATCAGCAATTTCGAATAAAAAAACTTTAGAAAATATTGAGTCAAAAAAATTGAAAAAATTATTTAATATTGAAGATGATTTTACACCACCAAATATAGAAGAAGAAAATGAAAATATTCATGGGGATGATGTAATGAGTTTAATCAATAATGAAATAAGAAATCAACGTCAATTAAGCATATATAATCCCTTTAATGAAGGTCGTCAATTTCTTAATTTTCCTTTAAATAATGAATTTTAACTTTAATTTGTTTTTATTTTAATTTTATTTTCCTAAATGAGTAGTATCGTTAGACGTAATTTAGCCTATAACTGTGACCCATCGAAATATGGTGCGGGATTGAATATCCCAGATAAACAAGAAAAAGTAAAAACTTTCAAAAACAGTTATGGTGGTGGATATATTGAGGATGAATGTGATAGTGTTTCTAGTTATTCATCATCTGAATCATCATATAGTAGTGATTCATATTCTTCATCAGATAGTAGTGATTCATCTTCTGTTTATTCTTCTGATGCTGATGATGAAGACACAAATGAAGATGATGGTGATGAAGAAAAAACTGATGGCCCGTAACATTAATTAGAAAAGGTCAAGTATTATCAAAGTAAAAAGAAGAAAAAGCCAACAACACAAACGACAACAACATCATCAACATCATCAACAGCAAAAAATAATAAATGGAAATATTATTTTAAATTAGCTAAGAAATTTATTATTCAAGCTGGAAAGTTATGTTTACATTTAGGTTTGTCATTTGTGTTATCATTAATTTTTAAAGTCTATATAAATGACTTATGGGTTACTGGTCATGGTACTATAATAAATGCATTTGGTAGATTTTTTAGTAAAGTAATAAGTTTCCTCGGATTTGGTGGTGGATTAAATGGCCCAAATAAAGATGTTAATAATGCAAGTGTATCATTGCTAAAAGATGAAATAGATAAGCAAAGAATGAAACCTGGAAATGAAGATATTAATTCAAAAAATGTATCATCTGATTTAATAGCAAAAACAATGTACACATTAATAGCATTAGACAAATTCATGCATCATGTAAAAAAAAAATAAAATCCACATAATTTATTTATAAATTCTTTATTATATGGAATCAATAAATCAAAATAACTATACGTCATTAAATCATATTTTACAACGTAATTTTGTTGAACAAAGTTGGGACCCATGGTTACCTAACATGTATATATGCCAAGATGAACAACCTACACAGCCTATTGCTCACGACCCTTTACTACCTAATTCTATGATAAATTTAGCCCCACATTAAATGATATTTTATTTACTTTATATATATAAATATTTTTAAATAAATGTTGGTCTTTTTAATATTTTGTTTAGTTCATTAAATTTTTATATTTTTCTATACTTAAAAGAAAAATGGAAAGTAATTACATGACAAATACAAAAACAATGACTGGAATTAATAGACTTGCTATTGGTAAAGAGTATTCACCATATAAAGGAAAATCATATGTTCATGATACAAATTATCATAAAGGAGTCCATTGGAATTCTAAAGCTAATTCTTATTTTACAAAACAACAAGAAATTGATGATTCTATTAATCAATCATTTGGTGCTGGTATCGCTGGATTTATAAGAAATAGTCCAAATAAATCAGTTTTTAAAAGTTTACAACATCCTCATCACAATAATTATGGTGGTGGAATTAATCATCATGGTTGTTTATCCAATGAAATGGCAAAAAGACTAATTATTACTAATGATTATATTATTCCAAAATTAATTGAACAAAATCATTCCTGTGGAGCTGGTTTAAAGAAAATCATTAATAAAGAAGCAATTATTGATAATTTTGATTTTAGTGACAAATATGGAGGTAATATACATGTCAAAAAAGGTGGAGCATGGAAAATATTAAGTACCATTAATAAATATTTACCATTTAAAAGAAATAATGTTTCAAAGAATATTCCAAAAGGTGACGATGATGAAGATATGCCCCCTAGAAGTCATGGATCAGTAGCTGCTGATTGGAGAGCTTATACTGAAAGGAAACTGAAACATTTAAAAGAAATGGGTAAAATTGCCTTAGTAGCAGGAAAAAAAGATTTAGGCATGATAAAAGACACATTTCTTCATCCTGAACCAGATACTACAATTAAAGACAGATTTGACAGTATAAAGCAAAATAGTAGTTTGGTGAAAAAATTTAAAAAACTCTACAAGCAAGGCGAAACTAGATATAATACATATCTTTTCAGTAATCCTAAAAATGAAAGTCCCCTCATTGATAGCACATCAACTGATTTTTTTAGATATGTTCAAGCAGGTATCGCTGCAAAACAAGAAATAAAGCAAAAAATTCATCATATAAAAAATCAATTATTTAATCATGGAGATAAAAAAAAACCTTATGTTAAACCCAAAATTGGTGAAACATATCGTGATGCAAATAAAAGCAAAAATGGAGACTTAATCATCAATCCGCATTGTATCGACCTCTGAAGAAATTAGAAAAGAAATTATTAAGGATAATAATGCTAGTGTGAATGATAGTATTGAAGATTTAGCAAGAAAAGAACAACGCATTCATTTATCTAGAAAAGTGTTACATCCTGAATATGAATATGACACTCAAGCGTATAAAGATAGAATAGACGATAATAATACTGAAAGAGAAAAAAGAATTATGTTAAGATTAATGAAAGCAAAACAGCATTTAACATATAAATATTATGATGAAGATGACCCTTTTAAGATTCCTGAATCAGAATGGTATAAAAAGGAAAATAGCTTATTACCCGAATGGTCAAAAGATATAATAAATAATTTTGAACTTAATCATTATGAAAAAGTTGGAAATGATGCAATTAATGATGATTTAACAAATGAATTAATTTTAAATAGTGAGCAACATCAAAATGATATTAATGAAACTTATGCAGAAATTTTTGGATTACCTAAAGATTTTATGTATGGTATATATCCCCATGGTTCTGAAGACGAAAAAAATAAATCAAATAATAATAAATGGATTGAGCCAGAACAACCTTATGATAAAACAAAATATCATCCTTATAATAATTTTGATTATTCAAATGCATTTAATATCGATGATCCTGAATATTCAGAGATTTATAAAAAATATACTTATAAACCAAATGAAATGCAAGATAATAATGATGAATGCATTAATAACAATAATAATTATCATGAAATTAATCCTGATAGAAATGATTCTTCTGATGAATATGAAAATAATGATAATGATAATGCAAATAATTCTATGGAAATAGAATCAAATGATCAAAATAATAATATTGACATTGATAACTCAAATCAGAGTAATGAAAGCATGGATAATAATGTTTCTCAACAAAATAATGACAATATTGATATTGATAACCAACCATTCCATGAAGAAAATAATATTCCAAATTTAAATGAAATGGTTGATAACAATGAAAATCATAAAGAAAATGATACAAATGTACAAATCAATAATAAAAATAATGTTCCAGTTACAGAAGATAGATTTATACTTGTTGACAATAATCAATTGAATTCGATGAATTTAAATGCAAATGATGCGGATATCAGTCAATCAAATCAAAAAGAAAATGATGTTCATGACGATGTTCCAATTAAAAAAGAAATTGAAATTGAAAAAAATGTTCCAGTACAAAAAGAAATGGAAATAGAAAATAATATTCCAGTGCAAAAAGAAATGGAAATACAAGAAGATGAACGTTCTATAGAATCACCAATAATTGAAAAATTAATTCCAAATATTGATAACATAATTAGAGAATCAAATAATAATAGTTTTCAGAGTTTTCAGCCAGTAAATAATATTTCAAATGAAATAAATATAAAATCAGAAAATATGTCACTTTTAGACCAAAATATAAATTCACAACAAAATAGTAGTGATAATAATATGACTTCATCTGAAAGTGATGATAACATGTTTTCTTTATCTTCTTTTCAAACTGCTGATGATATGTCATCTTCTGATGCCTCTATGAAAAGTTTATTTTCTGAATCGGAGAATCTAAATGATATGGAAATAGAAACTCAACCAAATATTACAGAAAGTCAAATAAATTCAAATATTCAAAATAATATTAATTATTCCATAAATAATAATGTTCCTAATTATAATGATAACACATTCAAAATTGATATTACAACCAATGAATTTAATACATCGGATATAAATATTCCAAAAATTAATGAACAATCCAATAATATAATTGCATCTCAAAACTTTATTAATAACTCTTTATTACCCGAAAATTCAAATCAACAAAATGATTATAATGTTCAATTAACATCAAACAATAATTTAAATAAAGATTCAGATAATAGTGATTCTGTCGCTGATATTGAAACTGATGACAACAACAAAATATTCAATATATATCCATCATCGTCAGATGAAGAATCTGATTTACATTATGATGACATGCATAATTTAGTATTAGATACAGAAGACAAACAACGAGGATACTATAATTACATGGTAAATAAATTAAATAGTTTCCAAGGAACATCATATAAAACACTTCCAGAAAATGCAAATATTAATTATCCACTATTAAAGACTTATATGTCTGAGTTGCAAACTAATTATAATCAACACTTATCTGATATAAAGAATCTAAAAAAATATAAACATCATTTAACTGACCAAAATGAAATACAAGATACTAATGTATATATTGATGATATTAAAACAATGATTACAAATTTAGCAGATGATTTTATTGATACATTCCAGAATTTTGATGATTCTAATTCAAATAACCAATCACAAAGTACTGTTTCATCTAATAATAATAGTATGATGCAAAATAATGTAAAACTAGAAGAACCAGCAAACTTAGCAAATGAAATTAATTTACCTCTAAATAAAAATGGAGACACAATTAATTCTGTTGAAGAATTATTACAAAATGATTTTCAAACATTTTTTAATGAAATGGAAAGTATTCATAATCAAACTTTTAATAATATGGAAGCAAACACAGCCTCGATACAAAATCCTCTAAATTCACAAAATCATATTAATGACTCTTTTGAAACAAACATGATAAATAATAGTGTTTCTCCAGATACAAATCAACCTATTCCTATTGAACGGCAAGAAGCAAATCTATCTTCTGATTCTTCTGAAATAGATACTTTTATGGGAAAACTAGAAAAAACTATAGGGAAAAAATCCAAACCAAAAAATACTAAATTCGCTGAAGAAATGATGAATAATTTAGATGAATCATTTAAAAAATATAATGAAAATACTTTACTTAATCATAAAATTCTTCGTCCATCATTAAATGATAAAGAACAAGTAAAACGAGTAGTAGTAAATTCTTCAGATAATTCAGATTCTGTTGGTGAATTCCATAAATATGGAAAAAAATCTAAAAAAGATATGGAGAATCAAGTACAAAAGAAACCAATCATAAATAAAAAAAAGCAAAAATGAATCTAAATCCATGATAAAACCACAAATAACTCAACATATCTTAAATAAATGATATCAAATAACATCTTTGTACAAATATCTAAACTGATATAAAATCATTAACCAATATATTTATTTATTAAAAATATCTTTTAAACGTAAATCTTTTATTTATAAATTATTTATTATATTTTAATTGTTGTGTTTTTTTAAAAATAAGTTTTTAAACTATAAACAAAACAATTTATTATTTAAAAAAAAATTAAACAAAACAAAAAAAAAACAAAGTTAATAAAAACCTTTTTTTCTTTGTTGCTCACGATAGTAAGCAAGAGTAGGAGACATTCTAGCTACTTTCTGATCTTTCAGAAAATTTAAGCTAGCAGGAACGGGTTCACTATATAAATAAATAAATAAAAAATAATAATAAACATACCCTATTGGTTTTGTTTCTAAGAAGTGTTCATCTTTTTCAGGAACTGGCATTTTAAAATAATTTCTAAATAAAAAATAAATAAAAAATAAATAAAAAATGATTTGAAAATATTAAAAATGTAAATAAACTAGAGAAACTCGTGTTTAATGACGAAATATATGACAAATATAAAATATTTTAAATATCCAATCAAAATAAAGTTCTAGAATTCTTAAACCTGATCGAAAAGAGAAACTATTACTAATAAATCAATTGAAATTGGAGAACTTTGTTCTGGATGTGGTGATCGATCAATGACAAACTTCATGACAAAGGTAGTATACAAAATTTTATCCAATAAAAATGTTTTGGAACAACAGAAGCTTTAAAAAAGTGGAAACTGAGCAAATGAATTTATTCTTTTAGAATAAATTTTCTCATCTGACTTTTTTTATAACTATTAATTTTTATAGCCATTCATTGAGTTTTACTTTTTTTATTTTTACATATTTATTTTATTTTTTGAAAATTTAAAATGCCTAGCCACTATCTTTCCCGTGGTAGAAGAGCTATTATGAATAGCTATAATCATTACAGTATGTTTTTATTTATTTTTATGTTTTTTATTATATAGTTGCCCACCGATCTGAGGATCGTGCTGTCTCTGGTGCTGTTCCTGGTGCTGTTCCTGGTGCTGCTGCTGAATCTGTTGATTCAGTAACTTTTAAGTTACTGAATCATGATTCTTCTCTTGGGGAGGTGTCTGATCACTCGGGATCTATGTCACCACCACCTCTTGAGAGAATTGTTCCTTCGTCTTCAGATTCTGAAAAGACGCTGGAATCAGATTCAGATTCTTCTCTTGCTACTTTGGAGGTAATTGAACCCGATACCGGGAAAAAAAAGTATTTATTTTATTTATATTATTTTTATTTTTATTTTTTTATAGCGCCATTGTGTTCCGGTTCTCTTGGTCCGCGGGTTTTGGAAGAAACCGCCTTCTACGCTCCAAAAAGGACTAGAAGGGATGGATCTTCCTACCCAGAAAAAAATTTAAATAAAAATATTTGTTTTTCTCCTTGTTCTCCTTCTATTTCTGTTTTTTCTTTTTCTCCTGTTTCTCCTTTTTATGTTCCTTGTTCTCCTCCTGTTTCTCCTTCTTTATCTTTATTTTCTCCTCGTTTTTCTCCTGTTTCTCCTTGTTCTCGCACTTGTTCTATTAATGAAAAAATACCGCCAATTCAATTACCTCCCGTGGTAATTGATATGCCGGTATCTGAGGGTTCAATCATAAAAGGAAATAAAAAGATTGAATATAAGTTACATCTGAAAATTTCAGATTTGTAATCAGTCTTTTTTTCTCTTTTTTTCTTTTTCTTTATATATATATATATATTTCTTTTTCTTTTATTATATATATTTATATACTTATTTTTTTTTTTTTTGCCTAAGTTAATTTTTAAACTAATTTGTTTAGTTAAATATTTCAGACTAATACTTAAACTGCTGAATCTAAAATATTAAATAACTTAGAATATTTTTATTTTTTTTGACTTAGATTTTTTTTTAATTTTTATTACAATAATTTTCTATACTGTCTTCATGCACCAATTTTTTCGTTCAACCAATCAAATGATTCCGAACTGGCTCTTTTTTTGGTCAAAAATAAACTTTTGTATATATGGGGTTACGTACTTACTTATTCATTTTTTTTATAAAGTAGTAAGTAAGTAAATAGAATATATAAAAAGTTAGAAAAGTAAAAATGGATGACAGAGGGTGCGTCATCACTGATTTGACCAATCAAATTGTTTAAAATAGTTATTTATGTGAAAAATATATTTTATAGTGTATTTTTCTTTATTCCCTTGATTTTTCTATATGATAAGAATTAGTAATTCTTCGCACAAACCCACACAAATATGGGCAACATCCCTATGCTAGCGAAGTTCGTAGAACTTCGCAGTATAGGGATGTCGGCCATATCTTGGCCGCCTGGGTTTGTGCGAAGAATTAGTAATTTTGTGACACTTGCTGTGACTGCCACAAAAAGACACTTAAGTGAGACTTAATATGGCTAAATACTAAAAGAAATATGTTTACAGTTTCAAAAAAGTATCAAAAGTATAACTTTTCTTGTGACAATTGTTGCGCAGTAAATAAAGGCCAAACAAATTTACTGTTCATGTTGATAATATAATAATGAAAAAAAATTAAAAATTTTTGAAAACTGAGAATACAAATATTTGAAAGGTCTAAAATGCAAAAAAACATAAATAAAAGTAAAATCAAGAAGATTATATGCAAATATAAATGTCAGAAAATGTTCTAAGAAAATGAAAAAACATATATTATCGAAAGGATATGATAGAACAAAGATTAAGAAATTAATAAGTATAAGAATAAGTAAAATTATAAAAAAAAATATATACAAAAAAAATAGCTACAAAAATTCGAATAATAATGTTACAAAAAATAAAAGCAATTAAAGTATGAAAAAGAAAAAGATTATTAAAATTCCAAAGAATAATAAAAGTACAAAGAATTGTAAAGAATTAGAAGATTAGAAAGAATTGTCTGAATTATGATAAAGTATTAGAAATTATATATAGTAATTATTGAAAAGAACTGAAGAAATTGTAATATTATTAAAAATAAAAATTATTAAAAATAAATAAAATGATGATAATTACAAGAATTAAACAAAATGAAGAGTAATATTAATAGAAAGTAGCATCGTAAGATAATAGAAAGAAGAAAGAATATGCAGAAATATAAAAGTGTTAATAAGGGTTATAAAAAGATACATAGTAAGAAGAGTAGTAAAAAAAATAAGATATAAAAAAAATAATAGTTAGAACAAAGATTAAGAAAGTTGAATATAAAAAGAATATTTTGTGATCCATTCTTATGTCACTAAAGAAAATTGTTACATAGAAATTAACACCATAATGAGTGGCCAAATATTTCTTTAATAATAGTAACTTTTATTTCATTTATTTAGTCACATTAAGTTAGGTAGAGAATGATAATTATATTTGTCATTTAAGTTATTAGAAAATTGATACATGATTTTGAAAATAATATAGTTTTTAAAGAAAAGTAAAAAAAATAATTAAATGAATTATATTAAAGAGTTGTGCTAAATAAAAAGAATAATTATGTTTGAATAATCAAATATTATATATTTTTGTAATATATGTATATTTAATAATATGAAGTATAAAAAGGAATTATTAAATATAAAGTATTAAATTTTTAAAAAAGTATATATATATAGATCTAAATTATTAAATAAAAATAAAAAGATGTATAAAACGAAAACTTATATAATAATAAAAATATTTGTTCTATTAAAATAGAATAGTACTATGAATAAAGAAATAATAAACATGATTATATGAAGTGAAAAATAAAATAGGATAAAATAAAATTTAAATGAAGAGAAAGAGAACATCTTTAAAAAAAAATTTATAAAAGGCAACAAAATAAAAATGATATTATTAGAGAATGACAAATAAATTGAATATATATATATATATTATAAAAATAAACTAACTGAATTAAAAATGAAATAATAATAATAATATTATTATTATTATTATAAATAATATAAAAAATATATTTATTTAGAATGTAAAAAATAACAAATTTAATTTTATAATGATTAATAATGCGATTAATTTGACATAAAAAAATATAAAATATATATAAAAAGACAATTATGGAAAAAAGAATATGAAAATAAATGAAATCTAAAAATAAATACATAAAAAAATAGAAATGGGAATAGAAACTAATTGAATAAGAAAATTGACTAAAAAAAATATATTATTATTAGATATTAATTTATTTTCATTAGAAAAATGACAAAAAAATTAATATTAAATACTGATTCAAACACAGAAGATGAGAAATAAAATTAAAAAAAAGAATGACATGATCAGTGACTTCCAAAAGGCCCTTTTTTTTTGCGGTGCCGCAATTGTCACAGAAAAATGTGACACTTTTGTTAATTTTTGACAGTGTAAAAATATTTATTATTATATTAAGTCATATTAAGCCTGACTTAAAGCGACTTTATGTGACTGTCAAAAAAAGTCACCGCAAGTGTCACAAAAAGTCGGGAAGGCACTGGACATGATATTTTAAAATTTGGAATGAATAGATACTATTATAGAATAAACTATTAATATTACTTCTATTTAGTCACACAATAAAATGGATGGTTTTATTATATAATGCTAAATAAAATAAAATATTTATAATTATATAAAAAGAAATTATAAATTATTATTTGAAAATCTGCATTTATGTATAACTTGCTGTGATATAAACAAAATTCGAAATATATATATATATAAATATATTATAAGTATTATTACTAAATCTCAAAGATTAATAAATATTTTAATTTTAACAAAGATTTCTTCCACCAATGATACAATAAATATTTGATAAATATATAATCATACAACATATAAATAAAAATAATGAAATGTAAAAGAAAAATTAAAAACTTTCTTAAATAAAGAATATATAAATATATAGAATTATATATAACATAATTATAGAGTCACTCTATCACTTAAATTGAAAATGATTAACATCACAATACAATCAGATAATTAGAAAATACTATTTAATTAAGAATAAAAATAATAAAATACAATTTTTTTTTAAGAAAGTTAAGATTAGTCTCTTCCCAAGTCTTTTGATGGAATTCATAACAAGTAATTATCACAAAAAATATATGATAACATATTTATTCATGTAAGTAGAATTGTATATTTTTTTTGAATAAGTTAGTTTAAGTTTGACTGAAATTGATAATCAACTATTATTATGGAAACAGCCACAAAAATGAGTGAAGGCATGGTTTAAAATGTTTTAAGAAATATAATTTGTAAATTTGACTAATAATAATAATTATTATTATAAAAAAAGAAAATATAATTATCATAAACACAAATCAATAAGAAAATAGAATAGAAGTATATAAAGATATGTTTAGTATAGATGATATTAACCAAAGGATATAATCTTCCATAGCTCAGCTGGTTAGAGCATCCGGCTGTTAACCGGGAGGTCGACGGTTCAATCCCGTCTGGGAGAGTTTTTTAAAATTAAAATCAATAAATATTTTTTTAGCTTTTTAATATATAAAATAGTTGAAATAATTACTATTATAAAGCAAATAGGCAACAAAAATTCGCATTGATCAGTTTTTTGGAAAACCATTTGATTGACTACTATATACTATACTTTTGTGGACACAATTCCTCTAAACTTATAGAGAATTAACTTTTGGATGAAATACAGGCCACAGTCTTTTCAAAAACCCATCAATTCTTGTGTTTTTTCAATTTTTCAAATATTATTTTATAACAAACAAAGTGAATAGGAACAAATAAAATAAAAAATAAATTATTGTTTAGTTATTTTTCGTTGTTCATCTTCTAATTGAGTTATACCATCGTCACTAGTTACAAATTTTGTTTGAGATTGAGAATCTTTTGACATTTTTATTTTTTGGACTATCAACAGGAAACTTATTCAGGATATCATTTAACGGTTTTCCAAAAAATTCACACTATTCCCAGGCTTTTTCAATATAAAATACATTCATAGATTTTATAATTGAATTTCTACAACTTTGAAGAAAAACATATTTGCTACCAGAGGCGAATTCCTTATGTAGATTCGATTTAAAATCAGAATATATAATATGGTCAAGTGGTTGTAAAAACTGAGTTGAATATGCAAGAAATGTAATACAATCTATATTATTCTTTTTCAATAACTTCCAAACTTCAACAATATTTAGACTTTCATGACCATCTAGTAATAGAAGAGCTCTTCTTGAGTGATCATTATTTCGGTTTTCATCGACAAATTTTATAAAAATACTCTCAATCCATTGAAGAAATGTACTTTTTGTCATCCAACAAGATTCTGAATTTGCTATAGTTATTCTTGATAAATTGTATTCTTTCGTACTTTTGATATCCAATGTTTTGAAAGGTACAATAAACATGGGAATCGAAAAATCATCAGCATTTGACACACAGCAAACAACAGTAACATGATCTTCAATTTCACTCTTTTTTTTTATATCTATATGATTCTTTTTCGACAATTACTTTGTATTTTCTATTCTTAACATTATATGTACACCACGACTCATCCATGTTAAAAATTAATTCAGGAGGGTAGGAATTCATTTTTCAAAGCTTTTCTAGGTTATCATAAAACATCTGAATCTCTTTTTAAGTAGGTTCAGGATCAACCTTCTTGACAATATTAGCGTATTTCAATCGAAGATCGTTTCTATAGATATAATTGCTAAAACTAGCTCGCGAAACTGTCTTCTTTTTTTGGCCAATGGGAGCTGATGACTGTTAATGATATTGACCATTGCAGAGATCTCTTGAAGTATTGTTAGTGGCTCATTTTCAAGATCTTTGTTTTTAACTAACACAAATTGATCAATTTGTTTTTTATTTAGTAGTTTTGGACAACCATTCACTCCTACTTCATTTGATTCATTAATAGCTTTAACTACCCTATTCAATCTAGCAGAAGATACCAAAATGTGCATATACTACTTTTTTGTCATTCTGAATGGGACTTTAAGTCGTTGTATGCCAAGCCAAACATGAATGGCAATATCTGTCTTGTTCGTAAGATGTGAATATCTTTATCCGCAAGAGGTTAAATCAATTGAATTCTTTAAAAACAAAACAAAAATAACACCAAAAAAACGTGGTTTTTTCAAAAATTGATGAGTTTTTATAAAAAAACAGGTTTTTGAAAAGACTGTAAATGTTTTTATATTTTTACTCAAAATACTCAGGATTTTTACGACAAAGACACAGTATTTTTCTTGAAAAGCTCTGGAGTTTCCTCAAAAGTTTAAAAAAAATCTCAAACCTCTTAAAATTTATAAAATAGCTGTATTATATATGTTAATATATATTATTATTATTATCATCTTTTATTTGAATGAACCTATTATTGAGAGAATTATAAAATGTAATCCATCTATAGTAATTATTCCATACTTAATGTATATATATATATATATATATATTCTCATATTTAAACACAGCCATTGGATTCTATTCACAGTCCAGTTAAATAAAATTACAAAATTGATAAAGACTTTCAGTATATTTAATACCTTTTTTTATATATATTATTAGAGTCATTGCTAGAAATACCCAAAAAAACATAATTATTTTAACTTACCCAAAAAATCGAATTGTTAGAAATACAAAAAAATACTAGAAATTTTTCCAAAATATCCAAGACTTTAAACAAAATTGTTAGAAATATCCACATTTTTCTCAAGACTCAAACGATTGTTATTTTGAAAACACAAATTTCTTAATAACCAATAAAATATTTTTTATTTCTTTTGTCAATATTAGAAAAAAGAAATCAAGAATATGGGTAATTTCCCAATAGTTAAGAATTTATGTAGTCAGTCTACAAGTTTATATTTGTATTTTTAAAAGTGCACTATTAGGCACTTTTGACCTTTTAGAATAAATGATTGGCAGAATTCACATTTTTATCCAATCATTTTTCTTAAAATGTCAAAATGCCTAATAGTGGTGCCAAGTTGACATTTGTATATTTTAAAAGTTCTAAATTAGCCGTTAATATTTATATGTTCTAACTTAACAGTTAATACTTTACA
This sequence comes from Blastocystis sp. Blastoise, assembly GCA_039096225.1. NCBI lineage: Eukaryota > Bigyra > Opalinata > Blastocystidae > Blastocystis > Blastocystis sp. Blastoise. The sequence continues at coordinate 526,373 of JBBPEB010000002.1, forward strand.
TGTTCCAAGTCGACAGTTAATACTTTACATATTCCAAGTTGATAGTTAATACTCTGCATGTTCTAAGTTGGTATTTATATTTTTAATATGACAGTTTTGAATCTTTTCACACTTTCTTTCATAATAAATGTTTTACTATGCTATTTATTGCTTTTTAACAGTTATAATTTGTTGGGTTATATTTTAAAATTTTAGTAATGAATTTCAATTTGTATACATTGATACATAAAACAAATAGAATCAAGTTAGAATGTAGCATACATAATCATAATAATATTAATCTAATCTAAATCAATTAAAATTATATTTATGATCATCTAAAGAATTTTAAAATATTAAATTTCTTATTTCTCTGTTCCACATTCTTATTGTTTATTCAAAATTGATAACTTTAATAATAATGTGAGTTCTTGCAAAATGAAGTCTGATTTCTATAAATATATATTTTGTTAGTAATACCTTATTTATGTATAAAGAAAATTTTTTATCAACAGCTTATTCAATGGTAAATATAAAAAGGCATAAGTCTTTGCATAATTCCAATAGCTGTTTTCTAGATATCATAAGAAAATTCATATTATGCTCTCATTATATTTGTTCCATTAGTTTCAGATATAAATAAAAGTAGGAGCAAACTCAATTCAATAATAAATTATTCAATGATAATAGACATATAATAAAATAAACAGAAAAATAAATAAATAATTTACAACACGTAATTTTAAAAAACGAACATAACAATATGCATATATTAATTGAATAAAACTAAATGTATTAATATTTATTTATCTTTATGTTGCCGTTTTCTTTTAGCTACTAATAAAACCCTATTTCTTGATATACTATTCGGCTTTTAATTTATGGAACTTTCGATAGCCTTTCTTTTCAATGAAGGAGTTCTATTTGTTCTAAAATTATAATATTTGTTAGTATGATTAGTGTCAGTATCATGAATTTTTTCTTTTTCAAATGTAGTTATTTCCTGAAAGTTTGCTATAATATCTTCCATGTCTTATCAATAACTTCTAATTTTCTCTTTGAGTACGATTTTAATTTTGATAATATTTCAAGTAAACATCCATAGCTATAAATGGCCTGTCTACCGACATTCGAAACAAGATAAAGTGGTTTATGAAGAACATAATTTTCTTCATAGAATTGTAGATTTTCTTTAGAAAAATATCTATAATATATATATACATATATATATATATATATAATAAGGTAGAATGTAATAGAGAAAAATATAGTACATATAATATAAAATATATTAATGAAATATACTGAGATTTATAATTCATATATTGATTAATTAACTTGCTAATAGACATACATTTAAAGATTTCTTCCGTATTATCTGAGAAAAAGAGGTTTTATTCGTTTTTAATAGGATATATAGTGTAATAGCATGCTCACATGGTGCATTAAGGTATTGATAAATCATACAAGAGCAAGTTTACTCTAAATAATTAACATGATACGAACTGTTATTATATCTAATATCACCAATTTTTATACCATTATTCCAGTTAATAACTTTTGCTTTTACTAATGTTTTTCCTACATCGTTAAGGATAGAATTCTTAATGGAATCATAAAGGATTGATAGAAGGAAATCATTGTTCCACCATAATTTAAAGACAATCGAAATTGTTGCTGTTTCTCAACAGAGTAAGAATAGAAAGAAAAAATAAAATCAATAATATTAGATTTTCTAAATTCCTTTAGTACATTATTTAAGGAGTCTATCGTGAAGCTGGCAATATACCCATATCTTCTTATTGAAGTATTAGCAAACACACAATATACTTCTTTTGGTAGACTTGCAAGATAGTCCTGACAAGTTTTTTATCAATTCTAAAAATATTGCATTATACTCATCAATATTTGAAGCTAAGCACATGTCTTTAATTAACAAATATGAATTATCTCTAAATTTCTTTAAGTTCTGAATCAAATGAAATGGGCAGAATAAATGTGATGATAATGGGAATAGAGAAGAAACAGTATTGATTAAACATTTTTGTCTATCATTAAAGAAAGTAAACTCTTCATTCTGTAGATTACTAGTACCCAATGATTGCTTAAAATGTGTTTAAAAGGAAGTTCATGTAGCTTAATTTTCACCTTCATATATGCCAAAAGCAAGTGGAACTACTTTTCGATCAAGGTTTACTGTACATGCAACAATTGAAACAAAATTCGAGTAGTAGAAGAATGTTCCATCCAAAAATATTAGCTTCTCACTGAGTTTCAATATTGAAAAGTTTCAATTGATGCTCGTGAAGAAGAATAAGAAGTGAGGCTCACCTTTCAATTGAATTGACTTAAATTTATCCTCCATAGACAAATTTTCAAAGTTATTATAATTAATAAGAGATTCACTACAATCATATGTATTTGCGTAAAATATTTGATAGATCGTTGGTGTCTAGTTTGCTTCCTTTCTTGATATTCTTCTTCATCATTTACAATTGTATCTTCTTCAGCAAACTCTTTTTCAGAGTTATCAGCATTATTTAAGTTTGTACTATCTAAAGCATCATCACTAGTATTTGCATTAATTTCGTTTCTTTCCATTCTATACCATATCTTGAGAAATTATTATTATTATTAAATAGATCATAGACTAGTGTTATAGAAAAATTAATATCCTTAATTTAGCAGCCCAAAAGTACGGTGTCTCATACACTTTTACTATTTATAGCTTTGTTATTAACTTTTATAAAGTAAAAATAACATCATAAAAATCGGAATACAATTTAGAAAATGGCCATTAAAATATTTTTCAAGAATTCAGAATTTCTGGCTAAAAACAGTAAAAAAATATTTTCACACAAAATTTTAGCCAAAATTATTGGATTATTTTTATTTTATCCAATATTCTTTTTTTTTTAAAACACACAGTTATCATTTTACATTATTATTGTTTTCTTGTTTTTATCATATCCACTCACATTGTTTATATTTATTTAAAAAAAAATAAATATTTACGGGTTAGTCTTATAAATAGTTTTGACAGGTAAATTTGTTTATATTAAGAACTTAACAGCATATTAATACACAGATCACTAACTATAAACTCTAAAGTTGTTTTAAGTTGTCATGATAATGACCTTGACTACTCTGAAACAGCAATAACTCTTTTAAATAACAACAAAAGACAAACTGATATCCAACACATTCCTTTTAAATAAACTTATTTGAGCTTTAATGCATTTATTTAACTCTATATCCGTTATAAATATGTTTTATATTTGTCATATACTTTTTAATAAAGAAATATTTGTTTCTAAAAATTTTAGTGTTTGACACACAATTTTATGATCATTAGATCCCTGTCAATATTCAACATAGAATAAAATTTAAAAAATATTTGCAAACAATACAACCTAAATGTCATCTATGTTTCATATTTTTATTTAATACTAGCGGGTGGCATCGGCTTCGCCGATGCTATGTGTCTATTAAGTCTGTTTTTGTCAATTATTTCTTTTCGTTAGCTATTAGATTTCTTTTGATAATGATAAAGAATTATAAACTAAACAATATAAATTTTAAGAATTAATTATTAACAAATAATAAATAAACAAATAAATCATTGAAAACAGAAAAATAACAAAAGAATATTCATAAAACATAAGAAAAATAAGAAAAATAAGAAAATTGAAAAACATAACAAAAATACGAAAATAAAAAAATAAATTACAATACTCCATTAAATACACAATTTTTAGTATGCCATTCATTACTATTTCTGATTAATTGACCTTGATTAATATTATCATTCTTTATAAACATTTTTATACCATGAAAAGAACGTACTCTACTTAAAGCAACATATAATTGACCATGACTAAATACAGGTCTTTCTAAATAAATACCTACATTTTGAAATGTTTGACCTTGTGATTTATTAATAGTCATAGCAAAAGCTAATCTGACAGGAAATTGTTTTCTACTTAACTTACATGGTAAATCACTATCATCTACTATAAATTTAATTCTTGGAATCAATACTATATCTTGTCCTTCTAACATATTATCAGTTCTTACTAATAATTGACTTCTTATTACATTTGGTTTTGTATCTAATACTACTAATCTCGTTCCATTACATAATCCTCTCTTTATATCTAAATTTCTTAATAACATAATAACTGAACCTCTTTTCAATTCTAAATCATGAGGTGGACATCCTTGAGGAATTAAACTATTTAAATATTCTGTACTATAAGCATCTCTTTCATCTATATCTTCTACTTCTTCTGCTAATTCATCATGACTATAATAATGATGAGAACTTGATCTTATCATATTTTGAATTCTTTCATTAATTAAAAATGCTTGTTCATTTGTTGCACATAATATACAATTTGAAGCTAATTTCTGTCTATATATATCTGTATTTGAATCATTAATAAATTCATGAAATATCTCTTCACCTATATTCTCATCACAAATACATTCTCTTGGAATATGTACTTTATCTTTTGATAATAATCTTAATTCATTATTACATCTATCACCATTTCCTATCTTCAATAAGAATTCTTTAAATTCTATTTCATTTGCATTTGCTCTCATATTTTCTGTTAATTGAAATTGATTAAATTCATTCCAAATATCTAAATATTTAATACATAAAGGAACTATATCAGCTTCTTTTCCATGAGCTACTACTGGTAAACATTGTCTAAAATCTCCACCTAATACTATTGTTTTACCTGCAAATGGAATATCTATCTCATCATTATATAAGAATCTTAATAATCGATCAACTACTTTTAAAGCATATTTAGAAGCCATAGGAGCTTCATCCCATATTATTATTTTACATTTCTTAATTTGTTCTGCTCTTGGAGATCCTCTTGAAATAGAAGAAGAAGAAGATTCATTTAATTCAAAAGGTAATCCAAATTGTGAATGAGATGTTTTTCCTCCACATAATAAAGTAGCTGCAATACCTGTCCATGCAACTGCTATCACATCATCTATATTATTTCTTATTGATTTAATTATTGTATTATAAAGAAATGTTTTTCCAGTTCCTCCTGGTCCATCTATAAAAAACATATTATTTCTATGAGGTTCATTATTATTCACTGATTCCATTATTGATTCATATACTCTTCTTTGTCCTTCATTCAATAAACTTATATTTCTTTCGGCTATTCTATGATCTTCTTCAAAATTAATTCCTTCAGATTCATAATCTATCATATTAGTATTATTATCAAATTGTGGTAAATTAGTACTTTGATATCCTCCATTATGTTTATTTGTATCTATGACACTTCTTATATGATTTAATGCTCTAGGTATACAATATTCTTCTATTATTCTATTCACTTCATTATCTTCTGAATCTAATACATATGCATCTTGTCTATCTATACTTATATATTCATTTATATATTGATGAAAGAAATCATCTATCATATCATTCCTATAAGTATTCCAAATAGATAATGGATCAGTAATAGGATAATAAAAACAAAGTAAACCAAATAATTGTCTTAATTGCCAAGGAGTAGCATCTATTACTTCATTTGCAAGAATATCATAATATTCTGTATCATCTACTAATAATCCTCTTGCTATACAGGATTCTCTATATGTATTATATATTTGGCCTTCATAACATTTTAAATCATCAAAACTTAATGGACGACTTACATGTAATAAAAGTATTCTTAAACAAAATAAATTATCATTTGTAGGATCCATATAAGGAAGTCTTCCTATTACTTTATTATTTCTTCTTCTATGATTCCATTTCTTTAATTTTGAATCATATGTATAATATTTAGGAAATTCTATATAAGTTAAAATAGATGGTTCATCCATTGTTCCTCTTGATTCTTCATTTATATATAAATCATTCATTTTAAAATATGCTGTTAACATTGTATCTTGATTCATTATTCTATCTAAAGCTCTTTCTTCATCTCCTTCCACATAATATACAGTTCTATCATTCTCATCATGAATATCTAAAGTAATTACACTCACATTACAATATTTTATTGGAAATCCATATATTCTCCACATAGCTTCAGGAGCTGATAAATATCTTCCTTTTAAATAAGATTTCATTTCATTTGGTATTTCTATTTCATTTCTATTTGAATTATTTGGATTATTACTATTAGCATTATTATTACTATTATCTTCTCTTTCTATTTCTGCATTAATAGAATCATGTCCTTTAAAAGCATATTTAAATATATATTTAGGACTTCTTACTGAAGAACATACTTCTACATTAATATGACAACCTATTCTAAATGATAAATATGGATTATATGGAACTACCCATCTATTATCTAAAGTATTATTTACATTTGATTGTCTACCTATTACATATACTCTACCATTATCTCTTCTTCTATAATTTGGATATCCATCTTCATTTATTGTAGTTTCATTTCTATAATCTTTTGGAAATTTCTTTGAACAATATTGTTGACCATTTATTTCTTTCATACATTGAGATGTTCTTGTATGAGGACCATGCATATTCATTGAAGTAATAATTTCATATAATCTTGGATTCTTTATAGGATCAGGAATTTCTGCACATATATAGGAATCTATATCTTCAAGAGTTCTTAATTTATATTCATTCTCTAAAGTAATTAAAATATGTGCATGAGGCATTCCTCTCTTCTGACATTCTATAGAATAACATATACATTTTACTTCTCCAAATACTTTAAAATTTGTTATCAAATGAGTTAAGATTTTCAATTTTATATAAAATACTCTATCTACTATATCAGGTCTCATCCAAGGTTGTTGACCTTCTTCTAATGATTCTAAGATTTCTGGTCAATTTGGATTGCAAGTCATGGTTATAAATAAATCTGGTTTACCATAAGCTCTTACAATAGCCATTGTTTCTAAATAGGAATTCTTCATATATCGAGGACCACCTACAAAACTTGATGGAATAATAACTGCTTTTCCAATTCTACTTCTTATATATTCATCACTAAATCCATTTCGTATCATCTCATTCACTGTATCTCTAAATACAGAATATTTCTCTGATCTTAATTTTGTTTGATTATTTGCTATAAATAATAATCTTGAATATTCTATTTTTGTAGCTGCATCAACCATAAATTGTAATAATAATTTTTCAAATAATAATAAATAATTCTTATGATTAGGATGTCTTGTATATAATAAATAAGAATAGAATTCTCTTAATGAAATAGTAGGTATAGTATAAAATTCATTTCCTAAAATATCTAATGGAAATCCTCTTTCTGATCTATTTCTAAAAATTGGAATAATTCTCATCGATTTTGAATCATCTCCATTACTATCATTATTCTCTGTATGATTACTATTTATTCTATAATTATTTCTATTATTTAATTCATTTTCTACTTCTTCTATTATTTCATTCTCATTATTATTATTATTAGTTGAATTTGAAATATTTCTATTATTATTATTATTATTTTGACGATTTAAATGTAATTCAGAATTACGTATAATATTAGAAGTAGATTCTAAACTCCATAATGGTAATCCATAAGGAAACATTAATGGATATATTAATGGATCACAAAATGGATTATTATAACTAAGATTTGTCATTTGTTGTTCTGATATATTTTCATTATTATTTTCATTTTCATTTTCATTATTATTTTCATTATTATCATCATTTCTTCTTCTTCTTCTTGGATAACACGAAAGATTAATATTTGGTAAACCTTCATCATTTTGTTTTGGTATAATCATAGCTATTTCATTTGTTGTAGTAGGAACATTAAATCTTCTTCTATCATCATAATTACTTATTTTAAATTGTAATTTTAAATTTACTTGTGAATAAGTAGTATTATTTATTCTTCTTGATTCTGTTACTTGTTCATGTAATGTTTTAAAAGATTCATATATTTTATTATTATTTCTTATCATAGAATCAATACTTAATAATAAATCAGAAGATAATTCTGAAAACATACTATTTCCATTTCGAATATGAAGAGCTTCTTCTTCATCATAAATATATATTTGATTAAAAGAAGGAGGAGAATTATCAGAAGGATATAAATCACTCATAGAATGATATACATTACCATGAACTCTATAAAAATATGGTCCTGGACCATTCATTCTTGTTACTACATTAGAACATGACATAGAAGCAAAAGCAAAAGCATTATTATATCTTCTTATCTCATTTCTAAATAATTTATTATTTGGTGTCTGACTCTTTAATTGATTTAATAATTCATTTGGAAGATTTATAGGTGATTCTACTTTCACTTTCCCATTATTACAACACATTGTATAATTTGAATTTCTTGTAATGATATAATCATGATCTCCTTCATAATACTCAAAATCTATTCTTGAATTATTAATTAAGTTAATATATTTTTTATATGTAGAATATTTTGTAATCTTATAATTTGTTTTTTCTGCTTCAAAATGAAGAGCTTCACAATGAATACAAACATGATTCATTTTACCTATATTATAATATTCATATATATTATTTCTATGAATATCTCTTTCATTCTCTTCTATTATTTGTTCTCCATTTCCTATACATAATATAATAATAGTTCTATTATCATAAAGAATTATAATAATATAATGATATAATATTAAACATACTTAATTTAATACATGCTTCACAGTTTTCAAATCTTATTACAATAGGAATATTGCCATTATTTTCTTCATTATTATTTTCATTTTGATTATCTATATCTATATCGTTATTATTTGTAGAGTTTATTGGTTCTATTTGCAAAATAGGATTATTAGTAGTATTAGAAAGAATAATAGGTGTGAAATCACTATCTGTACTTGAATCATTATCTGAAGTAGAAGAATCAAAATTAATTCTTCTTCTATGATTATTTATTTTTGCTGATAATAAATTATTATTATTAGGATTTTGAATAGGAGATATTTGATAATAATTTAATATATCTAATATCGATGATCTTGGCAGAGGAGGAATAATAGAATTATTATTATTATTATGAGAAGAAGAAGAAGAATTAATAATTCTTGAATCAAGAGGAGATAATCTAGGAGGTGTAATAATTCTTCCGTTCTTCGAACTGCAGAAGGGGGTATGCAAACCCCGCATAGAGTCTGCGCGACGCGCGCAGCCATAAGCGGGGAAGTCATCCCCCCTTTTTGTTCTCGACGGAAGAATTAATAACATTTCTGAAGTAAAATAACCATGGGAGTGTAGGGTAGTGTGTGTGTGTATTTATTTTTTCCCATGTTTATTTATTTTTAATTTATTTGTGTTCCGATTCCAACGTGAAACGTAAAGTGATCAAGGAGAAACTCATAGTAATCATAAAAGAAATAAAATACACAGTCCAACCCTCCCCTTTACAGGGAATATTCATGGGAAATGGCTCCATCGTTGGTAAAGTGAGTAAAATAATAACGGGAATACAGAAAGAAATACGAAAAGAAGCACAGAATGTGCTAAATAAACACACACCCCGACCCTCCCTTTATATAGAGAAAAGATGAAATGGATGGTTCTATCTAAAAAGAAATAATAAAAATAATCACGGGAATATATAAAATAAAAATGTATGTATAGTGATCAATAAATAATATAAAAAGTCATGATAATCATAAAAAAATTTATATAAAAAGAGTAAAGTGATCAAGGTATGTATTTATAGTGGGTGAAAGAAAAGCTGGTGGTGGTGTGGTCATGTAAAAAGATGTACCCACCACCACGACTATAACGAGAGACTTTTGGAAACATGAGCGACCGTTATGGAAAAATATAAATTTTCGAGAACATTCTATAACATTCTCGAAACTTCTAGAACATTCGAGAACATGAGAATCTTAGATATTTTATTTTGATTTTCTTATGTATTATTCTTTTGAAAATAGAAGTTTTAGAGATTCTACTTGAGAAAATCAATGAAAAATACAAATTATGACAAGTATCTTTTGGTTATACAGAATTCAAATTATTCTGATATTTGGAAAAAACGTTTAACCAATTATTTCAATTTATATATTTTCCCATTACCATTTAAAAAGTTCTCAGAATTCTTAAAGAATCCTTATTCATTCATGGATTATATGGTAAATGAACGTAAAATCAAAATTAGTCCAATGAAATCGTTATGTGAATTGATATTATTTATTATACGTAATGTTTCTTCATTAAATAAAGAATGTATTTTAAATAAATGGTGTGAATTTTATGTGATTATCAATTCAATGTATGAAAAATATCTGGATAATAAGAAACGTACTTTAATTCAAGATCTTATTAAAGATGGTATTACGACTCCATATTTACATGAATATCACGATAAATTAGAAAATTATAATCCATTACGATTAATATTAGATTTTTACTCCTATCTTCCTCCTGCTCGTGCTGATTATGCTCAATTATTCATTCTATCACCAGAAGATACTATTGATCCAGCTATTCATAAGAATTATATTGTTTATGATAAAGAGAAACATACTGGTTCTATTCTATTAAATGATTATAAAACTGCTGGTAAATACTCTACAATTCAATTAGATGCACCAAAAGAATTGATTGAAGATCTAGAATTACTCTTAAAAAGAAAACCAAATCGTAAATTTATATTTGAATCTTCTGTAAGAACTGGATTTACTACTAAAGCATTTGATTGGTTTGTGAATAAGCATTTAAAACAAATCCATCCAAAATTGACCATTAATGCATTAAGAAAATTATATGCTACAACTACAACCAATACATTCCAAGATATAGAAAATTCTGCTTCTGCTTTATGTCATAATGATTATACACATATTAATTCTTATGTATCTTTAGAAAATAATAATTTATTTAAAAAATTAATTGAATAATTTTATGTTTTTATGTTTGTTTTGTTTTAATTTTGAATATAACTAAACAACTAGTAATAAAAGGATATAAAAATTAATTAAAAGGTAAGAAAGATAAATTATTATTATTATTTTGATATTGATTTTGTTGTTGATTACTTTTCATAGTAGGCATAAACATATTATTGGGTTGAATAAGATTTTTATCATCTTGATATTGATTCTCATTCTTCATATATTGTTTATCCAATAGCATTTCAAGACGTTGATGAATCACAGGATCATCTATATAAAGTAGCATATTTCTACAATAACTTAGTTGTAAATCACTAAGATTCTTGTTGTTATTGTTATTTAAAAATTGTTCTAATAGATTTGCTATTTCATTCTTTTTGGATTTAATTCCTTCTTCTTTTAGATTCTTCATCACACGACAAAAATAAGAATAACTAAGATATTTCTTGTTCATTATTAAAATTAACCAATGATTAAACAAAACAAATTAATTATATAAAACACTAATATAATAAATTAAAGATTCTACAAATAGAGCCAGTTCAAAATGAATGTTCTAGAATGTTCTAGAATGTTTTAACAAGGCATAAGATTTCCATTAGAAAGTAAATAAAGTAAAGAATAATAAAAGCAACCATTTGCATTACTTGTAGTTTTTTGGTGTTGAATAGGATTATATTGAATATTATGATTTTGAATAAATGATTTTGAAAAAGTAGGTTCATTTCCTAATGATGAATAGTGTTCTATGTTTTTATTACCATTATAAATAACAGCTTCAAAATGACCATTATAAGGATCACTAGGACTTCCATGAAAGATCATATTAAATTTAGTTTGATCTTGATCTATATTTTGTTCAAAATCATCATAACTATTATAATAATTATAAGATTGAGAATTCGTTTTATTTAATTGTTTCATAACATTTTCAGCACGATCACAAGCAACAGAAGAGGTAGGTTTATTTAAATAAGCATAATTATATAATTGAGATATTAAAGAATTTGGTATATTACAATATTGAGATAGAGTTTGTTTGAAATTATCAGGGGATCTAGGAGTAACATGACGAGTTTTATCAGATATAATAGGATTATCGCAATTCATTGAATTTTGAATTAATTTCTCATCTTTACTCTTTACCAGATCCCCTCCCCTGAGTTTTTTGATAACATATATTTCTTTTTTTTCCAAAACAATTCGTCACCTGCATTTAATGTTTCATTATTATCTCTTTTCTGTTTTATAATTTGTAATTGTTTTAAATCAGCCTCTTGTATTTTACGTTTTTTTCGTGCCACTCCTGCAGGTATTATAAAATCTGTATAAAATGATACTAATGGATTCAAATCACCACCTCTTTTCTTTTTAGCTTCTTTTCCTCTTCTCATTCGTTCTAAGAATTCTGCTTTACTTAATTTAACTCGACCACCATAACCTCTACGTTTAGCTCTTCTTGCAGCTATTCGTTTATCCCTTTCATCTTCTTTCCATTTTCTATCGACTTTCTCTTTATCATTTTGAGGGAAACCATAAATCTTATAATAATAACTTTGTTCATCACGAGACATGGGTTTATAAGGTTGAGGAGGTTGTTGAGTTTGTGGATGTCTTGGTGTATCATTTTGAGGTATATCAAATGTATCAACATTCAATTCAGGTTCAATTTCTGGTTGTGGTTGAATGGGTGCTGCTGGAGGAGGTGGTTGACGAACAGGAAGATTCTTTCTAAGTTGTTGTTTCATACTGTGCAAATCTCTTAATGGTTGCACTTCTTGATCTAATAATTCTGATTGTCGTTCAACTGTATCGTAACCATCATTAATTGTTCCCATTACTATACCATTACCTATTTGCTTTTTCATTTCATTTAATGCTTGTTGACGTTTTAATTTTTCCATTTCAAATTCCATATCATTTAATTCACTTGATTGTTGTGCCAAATGTGTATCATAATAAGCTTTTCTACCTTTAGCAAAAGAATCCATACCTTTATCAACTACACCTAATAGAGCTGGTGCATAATCCATTAATCCGCTCCAGAATCCACCACCTCTTTTTACTCTTAATATACCATCACCACTTTGAGCTGAATCTAAATCTATATATTTTGGTATAATAGAGGGTCTTAACATTCTTCTTAATTTTGGATTATTAATCATTTTCTTATTTTTAATTGCATTCATAATTGCTGAAGCAACAGATATAGGAATCTTTCCACCACGTTTTATTTTATGTTCATAGAATCTTTTGAATTCATCATCAAGATCATGATGACCATCACCAACATATTGAGCTAAAATAGCTAATGCATCACGAGCTTTTCTATTAGCTTTTTTATCTACAATAGCATCTCTTATATCTAATACATTTCGTTGATACATATCTTTTACTTTATTTTTAATTGCATCACCAATACCAGAACCTTGATTATTCTCTAATTTATTGATTTCTGATTTATTTGGAATAATTCCTCTACCAGATTTACGTCTTGGTTTACATGGATTTAATACTTTATATTGACGATCTTCACCATCTATTTTATCTTCTTCTGGACCAGCTGCTTTCATTATACCTTTACCTGCTGCTCTAGCACGAATTAAAGCACCATTTCCTTGTGGAACAGCATCTTTACCAAATGTTTTAGAACGATCTACATAATCATCTTCTTTACCATCATGTATTTCTTTACTTTCTAAAGTAGACACAGGCATAGATGAATTTGGACCTATTTCATGAAATATTGGATTATATTGATCCATTTTATGTAATGGTTGTGTATTATATCGCCTATATTCTTTTCCAGTTGAAATTAAATTCATACCAAAAGTACCAGGACTTGGCATTCCTAATATACAACTTTGCATTTTTTTATTTCAATTATAAAATTATTTATAAACAAAACAAATATATTAATAAAAAATAAATTTAACATTAAAAATTTATAAATTAGTTAAATCAATAATAGTATCATTACTATTAGTATTCTTCGTAGATTTATCGATGACTTTAATAGAACGAGCATATAAACCAATATAATACTTGTTATTATAACGATGAATACCATGTATTGTAAATAATACTTTACATAACGTATTTGGTGGAATATACTTTTCACGTATTTCTTCGTAAGTTAACTTAGGATCTTTACCGATATTAATCTTCTTATCTCTTTTATCAGTGATATCAATAGTAACATTCTTCGATGCATTAATAGGTACTTTAATTGTAATCTTATATTTACCATTATCCATACGTACAAAATTAACAATATCACCATCAGGACATAATTCACATAATTTACGATAAAGTTCTTTATAAGCAGTTAAGAATACTTGATTATCATCTTCAATTGTTAATAAAGTCCATTTATCACGTGTAACAATATAACCAAATAAACATGGTGTAGCATCAGTAGAAATACATACACGATGATTATTATTTAAAAGAACAGCATTTTCTTTGGTGTCATCCCATTGTAAATTAAAGTTCGAAGTATCAAGAATAGTAGGTTTTTTAAATTCAGTTGTAGACATTTTTAGTTAAGTATTTAGTAAAAATATAAGTATTTTAATACTAATATTTTACGATATTCTTTTCAAATGAATCAATTTTCGAGAAGGTTTGAGAAGGTTCTAGAAGGTTCTAGAAGGTTCGAGAAGGTTCTAGAAAAAAAAGAACACTTGAATAATCTAATGGAAACATTTTAACGGAATCGAACCATGATACTGTGGTTACATATTTCTTTAATAGATCCATTAGACCATTCAAGAATTCTATTTGAAACTATTCTATTCTCCATTTAAACTTTGTGTAATTAATTTAAAAAATAAACAAAACAAAATAATTAATTAAATAAAAATAATTAATGATCAAATATTTCAGATATAGAAGGAATAGAATATTCGGATAATAATGAAACAATTTCTTTAGAATCATCATGAATCTGTTTCAAATCTTGTTTCTGACTTTCAATCTTTGTTTTTAAATGATCAACAGTACAATAAATACCATTTAATATATTATCAGCTGTTTCAATAGTTTGAAATAAAGATTCGAATTGACTGGATATATTTGTTAACTCCTCATTTGTAAATAATAATGCTTGCTTATCAGGATTTGTATTTACTTGATCTTGAAATTGTATTGGTTGATTGTTAACCGAATGATATCTATCTGGATTTTTAGATACGTAAACATCATTGATTGGATGAATATCTTGAGGTGGATCTTCAAACATGATTTCGTCACGCGAATTAAAACAGAAATCATTATCATTGGGTAAAGCCATAGGATTTGCAGAAACACTATTTTCAAATGGATTCAACAAGGGGGATATCATGGCTTGACCGAAAGGGGATAAACTGGCGGAAAGATTATCAGGAATTTCCATGATTATTTAAACCTTCAAAAGTATTTTTATACAATATATTAAATATACTATTTTTAGTGTACAGTTCTTCATTTCAGTTGCTAACAAAAGCCTATTGCTTCCAGCTGGAAAATAAGCCAATAAAATAACTTATTTCGTATGACACATCGTCGTCATCGTCTAATTGTGTTTTACTAATTTTTTTATCCAATCAGATTACAGATGCCGACTATGCTCGTCATTGAAACACAAATACTAAATGCTAAGTCGACAAAATTAGCCAATCAAATGAACCTTCTAGAACATTCCATAGAGATTCTACACTGTCTCCTAGAATATTTAATATTCCATTTAAATGTATTATTTATTTCATTTTGATAAATACAAATTTTCTCTCTGTAACGATATTCGCGATTATAATGCAATTTAATCTTTCTGCTGATTCCCGTAAATGTCTTCAAACTGTTCGTATGGAACTTCTAAAGAATTCTAAGAAGGCTGTTGAAGTTCATAAGAATGTTCTTCGTGATATTGATTTACATCAGTCTCAATTGAATAGAGAAAAGAATCTATTGGGTATTGCAAAATCTAAAGAACGTCTTGCTTCTTTCGAAGTCGAAAACTATAGATCAGCTTTAAAACGTATAAACGCGGTTATTAAAGGTCTTGAAGATTATGAAGAATTCGCTGCTGATATTTATACTCAACAACTTAATGAAGAACAAGATATTCAAGATATTATCAATACTGAAGATCTTTTAGAAAGTGATAGAACTACTATTTTATGTTCTGAAGATTCTAAAGAACATTCGAACTCTAAAGATGATGATTTTGATATTATGAAATTCCATATGGAAGATGGATTTCTTTATGATGAAAAAGGTAAAGTTTATTCTTATGAAGTTGTTCATGCTAAGAGTATTAACAAGATTAAAAGAGATCCTTCAAAACAAATGTATTTCTGGGATGGTATTTTATATGATAAGAATGGATGGCCTCATTCATGTACATATATTAATAGTCAAGAACCAATTGAAATTTAATTATTTTTCTTGATTATTTTTCTATTTTTACTTATAAACTTGTAAAAAATCATTGAAAATTGTTTTGTTTATTGTATATACATTTAAAACACTAAAGTATAAAAAGGATGTTCTAGAAGGTTCTAGAAGGTTCTAGAAGGTTCTAGAACATTTAAAATATAAAGTAATATTTACTATTATAGAATGTTCTAGAAGGTTCTAGAAGGTTCTTGAATGTTCTAGAAGCTTCCAAAACTGACTTCTAGAATCTTTAATATATTATTTGTTTTGAATTTTATACCATATTTATTTTCATTATTTATAAGTCAAATAATCATGGAAAATTCACAAATTCATTTTGTTTATACTTTTGGTTCCTTTAATCATGATAATTCAAAAGATAATCATAGTGAAATTATTATACCAAATCCATTACCATTTTATAAAAGTCTATTTACTAATTATCAAAATCCAAAAGAATTATTACATTATATTGATTGTACTCCTTGTAATACATCAACTAATTATAGAAGATTATGGTTTGATTTAGATTATCACCAAATATCAAATGATTTTTCTTTTCTAACAGATTCTTTTATTCATGAATTTATAGAAGAAATGTGTAATCATTGTATTCATTATTATAATCAAGAATTTATTTCGCTTCTGTATACAAAGAAAGAAGTGAATAAGAAGACAGTTCATAATGAAATACATTATTCATGGGGAATTCATATATATACAAATTGGTTTGTAAATGGTGATTATTTATTTTTCTTATATAATAGTATGATTCTGAATACAAAATTGGTTGATTTATGTAAAATGAATAATTTAGATATAAAAGAATTCATTGATTATAATGTTATTGGTAAACCAAGAAAGAATAATGGTTGTATGTTTCTTGGTTGTAGTAAAGATAATTCTCCATCTACTTATAAATTATATGAAGAATATACCAATAAATCATGGAAGAAAATAGAAGGCGAAATCAATGAACATTATTATTTCAAAACATTATTGAATTATAAGAATGAAGATGATATTATAAGTGATATTATTAATCCTATTATCTTTTATAAATTAAAACAATATTCACGTTATAAACGTTATTATGAAAGATTAAATAATTGTTCACGTACTATATTATGTTCTATACAAGATATTAAAGATATTCCTATGTTGATTTCTACAGATACTATATTGGATACTACAGCATCTAAAGAAGCTTTATTAGAACGATATTTATTATTGATTGGTTCTATTGAAGATATGAATTATTTTGAATCTCATAATACTTGGTATAAATTATGTTGTGCAGCAAAACAGATTTGTAATACAACAAGAGGATTAGAATTATTTAAAAATTATTCATTACGTTATGGCCATGATCGAAGTGATGATGTAATTGAATCTACATGGAATCATATACAAGTTGATCCTACTCATTTATCGAATAATTATATTTTGAAGATATTAATGGAGAATAAATTATTTAATAAAGATGATGATAATGATTTCATATTTATGTCTATTTTAGAATGTATTCAATCCTTTAATCTTGTAGATTCACAAACATTAGTTATGTTATTTCAATTATTAGAATTTAATGAAATTGTATCTATTATATTAGATAAAGATAATTTTATCTTATATACATTTGATGAATATAATATCTTAAGACGTTGTAAGAATAATTATGATATTAATTTCTTTGAAACCAAAATAACTACATTTATGAAATCGATTGTAGAGAAATTCAAATTATCAAGATTATATTCCAAAGAGAATGAACAACATCAAAAAATAGTTGATAAAATAATGTCTGCTTCTGTTACTAATGAATATCATTATAAAGAATGGTTGAATCGTTATTTGAAGACTTATGGTAAATCTTATAAAGAATATTTAGATACGTATATGGTTCATAAAGAACGTGTTATCTATACACAACTTGGTTATTTATATCCAAAAGAATCAACAGAAGAAGATCCTAGACAATATTATATCCAACCATATCATAAAGAAGATATGGTATTTGAAGATTTATTAATTGATACTGAATTTAATGTAAGTTGGAATATTAATAATGAACAGAAAGATATTATCCAATTATTTGAACAACATTATGCAAGATATTGTGAATTCGATAAGAAATATGAAAGTATTATGTTACGTATCCTAACCACTGCTTTCTATGTCAATACTCAGAAAACTGTTTCTTATATATTATATGGTAGTACAGGTAGTAATGGTAAAACAATAACAACTGATTTAATTTCTCGTATTGTAGGTAGTAATCAATGTATTATAGTAAATCCAGATAATTTAGAAGAAACATCTATAGCTCCTAAGATTGTAGATATGTCTAATAAAACAATGTATTATATGAATGAATTAATAGAAGAAGATGTTACTGGTAGAAAGAAAACATTCAATCCATTCTCTTCTAAAGTCTTTAAAGAAATAGCAGAAAAGAAAGAAGGTGCTAGTGCTCGTAAATTATTCAGTAATATATTTACAAAAGTTCATTTCACGGGTACTTTATTTATGACAAGTAATATCCAACCTACTGCTGTGAATGCTGGTCCTATTGAAAGAAGAGTCTGTTTCTTACCATCATGTTGTCGTTATTTCCCTCCTGGTAATGCTAATTTATATGAAGATTATGTAGATCATAATTTACCTAAACGTAAACAGACAGTAGAAAAGAGATTGAAACCAAATCATTATGAAATGGATTATACTCTATCCGATAAATTCTATCAGAATCGTTCAATTATCTTTAGTTATCTAGTAAGTAATTATTTCTATTCTAGTATGCAATTAGATATGCATGAATTAGATAATGAATATCATATAAGTGAATGTAAGAAACGATTCTTTGATCGTAGTACAGAAGGATATGATTTGAAATCTTTTGTTGATAACCATATTACTATAGATCCTTATTATTTGAATGTAGTTACTATTGAAGATATTTTTAATAGTTATAAGAAAGTGAATAATAATAATCAATTTACGATTAAGAAGGATTTAGATAAATTTACAAATGCTTTATTTGGTTGTTTAAGTAGTAAAGATACATTCAATTCTATAGATATTGTGAATATTCATAGAAAACATACTTCAAATTTCTATAAGGGAGGGAATGCTATTGGTATTTGTGGTTTAATGATTGATAATACTTATAATGAATGTGTAGATACAGATTTATTCTGTTTATCCAATTGTTTATCTAAGAAAGAAGAAATTGTTTATAGTGAAGATCAATATCATAATACGTCATCAACAAAACGAATTTTAATAGATAATACTTTATATGCTATACCAAATTAAATAATAATATTTTTTTTATTATAAAAAGTTGTTTTGTTTAAAAAATTAATAAAATTTAAATTGAATTCCATGAAAATGTTTTTTAGGGACTTTGACTTTAAAGAATGCATTACCTTTATGTTTTTTCAATAAACCATGACCCCGATGAATAGGGTCTAAAGGAGGCATAGTAGAAAGACTACGTAATGCATAAGTATCTGAATTATTCATAACTATAGGTGTAGAGTTTTCATCTTGGGTATTCTGTTGCATAAGAGATGCTTGAGTATTCGTTAATTCTGAATCTGTTGTATTATTATGTAAATGATCAGGTAATAATTGTTTATTACGTATAAAACGATTATAACGATCTCTAGAATTCTCTGGGACTTCTTCAGATTCTAATGAACATCCTACAGGTAATTCATTTTCTAAATCTGTTTTATCTGGATAATGATGCTTTAATAGATCTTTATAATATCTTAATGTAATCATTATAGTATCATTATCTGATGAATATTGTTCTAATGTAGATAATATCGATTCTGATTTCATATTGAAATTCTCTTTACCAAATACATCTTCATAGTCTTCTTCATATTGTTCTATACGATCATTAAATCGTTTACATAAAAATAATAATTTATTCAATTGATTAATTTCTCTTGTATAAGTAATATTATTCATATCAATATGAAATGTTCTTGTTTTATTATCTAAATCTTGCAATTTAGTTGAATGAGAAGATAAATAAGGAGATATATAATTTTCCATATGTGTTGATTGACTATGTAACATCTTCATAATCGAATTTTCAAAGAGTTCTACACCTTTAGATTCGTGTTCTGAATCATTATGTTGGAATTGTGTTTCTCTTGATAATCTATAATAATATTGAGCAAATAAATGTCTTATAATATCACAACCATTAATTAAAGAATTATTCTGTTGTGTTTTATAAATCCATCCTAAATGAGGTTTTATATATTCATCACCAAATTTCAAATCACGTACTTTACCACCATTCTCAGTAACAAATAAATAATGTCTTGGAAATAAACGTAAGGATCTAGCTAAGACATTTAGATATTCTTCTGATAAATACTGATAAGTAGGATATTCATTCTTACCAATTTCAAATCGATTCTTTGTATCATTCACATGAATAGTCAAAGTATTTAAATCAATATAATTGGTTGTTCTTCTTAACGATAAAGGAATTTGTTGACCACGAGTATAGATTACACAATCATTATAATCATTACGAGCACATAATGTATCATAAGTTAAAACTAATAAATAACTATTCACATAATATAAATCATTAGGATTCTCTAAATAATTCTTTTTGGTGATATTAATGATTTCTCCCCAATCAGCTTCACAATTAATAATTTTCTGAGTGATTTCATAATGTCTTGAATAAGTAGCATCAATTTGTAAAGAACCCCATAAATGTTCCCATTTCTTTATATTTTGTGGAGTAAATGCTTTATAATTAATGATATCTTCATCATCTGTACAAATAGATATATTCTTCATTATATAAGTAATCATTTGCATATAATTAGCTACTGTAGTATTGGATAATCCACCTTGTTGTCCAGGAGCTTCTGTTTGTGTATGTTGCATAACATTTTGAAATTGAAATGGATCTGTTAAGACTTCTACACAAAAGAATGGTTCTTCCATATCATCTATTTGAATTCGTTCTTCATTACGAAATTTCTTACATATTGTTTTGATCCATTTCTTCCAATTTATACTTGTTGATAATTGTATTTTCTTCCAATGTAATAATTGATCTATACAATTTGTAAAGAATTCTTCACAATCTTTATCTGAATAACCTGTTGATTGCATTATTAAAAATTAAATTATTTATAAACAAAACAAATTTATTATTAATATTTTATAACATTTCATAGAATTATAAATGAAGAGATTGAACAATAGAATCAACACTTATATTTAATTTCATTAATTGAACAGCTAATTCTTGTATTGATTCATTTTGATTAGAATCAATTTCTTCTAATTCATTCAAGACTTCTGATATATGTTTGACTTCTTCTTCTATAATAGTTTGTTGTATTTTCATTGTCTTATAATAGACTTTCTTTGTTTGTGGATTACAACAATTACAATGAATATCTATATTTTTAACAATTAATTGAAAGAATTCAGTTGATTTCTCAAATAAACATTTTATAGCTTTTATAATAAATTCTAATAAAGTATTTTTCTTTTCTATTTCTTCTTCGGATAATGTGGTTGTTGTTGAACTATCTGAACTTGTTGAACTTGTACTTGATAAAGAATGTAAGGATTCAGATACAGATTTAGGCTCCATTTTTTAATAATTTTTAAATGAATAATATAACAAAACATTTTTAATTTAAATGAAATGAATTAAAATATTTATATATAAGAGATAGTTAATAAAACAACACAAGGATAATCACAAGTAATAAAGAACATATTATCATGAGGTAATAACTTTAATAATTTACGATTACAATAATAAACATTCTTATTGATCTTATTTGATATACCTTCATATTTAATACCATTAGAATAGTAATAAGGTAGATTTGTAGTATCAATAACATGAATATTATTCTCATATTCATTAGTAAAACATCTTAATGAAATAGGATATAAGTAATCAGTGGATTGACCATACACTGATATAATTTGTATATTCGTTAAGTATTGATATCCATAGACATTGGTTTTCTTCAATTCATAAATTAAATTCTTACTCGTACTAAAATCACAATATACTTCATCATAAGCTTTGAAACGTATATCACTACCATTCGGTTCACATATATTACAAATGATATTTCCTTTGAATAATTCATCAAATCTTAAATCTATATGATGATCAATGGTGATTGGAGAATTTATATTACTATATGTAACATATTTATCAGATAAAGGAAAACTAAATGTAGGATAATAAGATCCATTTATATATCCAGTACATAATTTAGATGCATTTGTTTGGATTGTATCTGTATCATTCTGAATAATAATATCTTTTAAGATTTTATTCTGGATATTCAATGTAGGATATTCAGCATAGAATTGTGTGTCTGCTGTTAAACAATTCAAACATAATTTCTTAATGGTTTCACTAGGTTGAATCGTATCGACTGTATCTGAGAATTCTAAGAATCCTCTTAAAATACAATTATTATTGAAATTCACATATTGTTTATTTTTATCAGTATATCGTATAATAATATCTTGAATAGTATTTAAATAAGGAGACACATTAATATTCATAATATCATGAAATTCATTATTGCCTTTATAATTATTCACATTAAATGAATATAAAGAATTCTGACTATTATCTACTATATTCGATTGAGCTATTAACATTCCTTTTGGACGACTACTATCAATATTATGAACACCATAATTAACAATTTCATCATGACCTAATTTATTATAACCTAAGATTTCACCTAATTCTTGAGCTTGAGAGAAATCTATATGATGACTATCAGTATAACACTTATAATTACCATCTAAATCTAATGTATTCAAATCAACAGGTGTATCTGGTAATAATTGTTTACCATAAGATACATGCCAAGCAAAACATCCTTGTTCATCATAAACCAGATCAGGTCGTATATTATGTAGAGCACCACGATACTTAAATAATGAATGTTCTATATCTGTAGCTGTAAATGTGAATGAAGTAGAATCATTGCCTTTACATGATAAATATATTATATATCCATCCTTATTGTCCATAGTTTGAGCATCTTTGGATATATTTAAATAATCAGTATAAATTGTATTATTGATTGAACTTTCTAATAAATCATAGAATTCGTCTTCAATATAGTCACCTGGAGGAACAGTGAATGTAGTTTCATGAACACCATCATAACCACTCAATTGTCGAACAATCATTGTATTATATCCATCTTCAACAGTAATTAATGTTTTGATATTAAATATATCATCATGTTTAACTGGATTCTTAATTCTTTGTAAAACAATTTCTGGTTTATTTCCAGTGTGTATTAGTGTTCCATTACCGTCAAATAAACCAGTAAATAAACTATTTTCCATTTTCAGAATCATATTTATATTTGGAGAAGTTACATTTGGAAAATAAAAATCATGTTCTTCATTAATTACACATTGAATTGTTCCATCACTACTTTGTGTAGGAATATCATGAATGAACTTACTAAATACACCATTATTTGCATATTCTTTTAATGAATAAGTCCCTGTTGTTCTAACAGGAATAGGAAAAGAAGTTGTTTTGGGTCGATATAATATTATATTATCATCATCATATTTCATCATCAGTCGATTTTTGTTATCTAACCATACAGAAGATACCAAACAAACAGCGATCCACCAAAATTCTATATCTGTATAAGTTCCTTTTGGGAAATTAAAACCACGTCTTGTTTTAGCAATATAAAATTCACAATAAAAATCATCTCTATTAATTGTAATTGTTGGAATTTTCTTAATTTTAACAGTAGAATCGATATCAGGAGATTCACTTATTAATGGCCTATCACATATATCAAAATGACATAGTTCTAATAATTGTGGAATTGAATAATTTTTCTGATCTAAAGTGATTGTATATACGTTATTATTTCCATTAACACGAGTATTTATATATTTGAATATTTGTGTTTTTGTGAATGTATCAAATAGAGGCACACTTTCACTACCAATTAAATTAAGATCAATATAAGAAATGATATTTTTAGTGATATCAATAGAATTCGATAAATGTATATTGAATTGATTATCAATACAACGAACATCAATAGGAACTACATGTGTTTTAATACGAGTATCCTTCTCTTCTAATGAAGTCTGTTCTTCTTGATTATCTTCATCAAGTTCCATATTTTTAATTAAATTATAATTTATATTTATTTATAAAAATTATTTAATTTTATTTATTTATTAATATTTTCTTAATAAAAAAATGAGAATCTTAAGAATTAAAGATAATATTCCTATTCAAAGCAATACTGATATTCTATCTAGTCCTTATATCTTTCAATATCATTGGACTAATGTGGATAATACTTATATCAATTTCAATCAATCATATTTGGATCTTACTGTCAAGGCAACTGTCACAGATAAAGCTGGACCAGTTTCTGTTTATTTAGATGAAACAGGTACTTCTGCTAGTTTCACCTATGATCAATTATGTCAATATTTCTTGGATCAATTAGTTCAGAAAGCTAATATTTATTCTATTATTGATACTACTGATGTTGAAATGGTTTATACATTACCTGATGGATCTGATCGTGCTTTAAAATATGAAGAAAACTGTACACATGCTTCACGTGGTCGTAAAATGATATTATTAAAAGATATTAGTAAAAATGATTTAGAAAAATCTATGTATGGTGAAGATTTATCTGCAGATACTTATGAATTGAATTCTATTCGTTATATACGTGCACATCCAGATGAATCTATTCATATTGCTATTCCTTTATATCTTATTAGTGGTTTAGGTGTTGATGGAGATTCTTTAATATTAACTAAACATTTCAATATGTTATTTAGAACTAGTACTATTGAATCATTAATTGATAATAAAATGAGTATTTATTTCAAGAATGGTACTGCTACCAAAACTACCGAATGGTTACATTTAGATGATGAAAATTGGTTTAGTACATTTAAGATTGAATCAGCTACTATGAATTTAATGACTTATAAAGATATTCAGTTCCAATCGAATGAATTATATAAAACTATACCTACATGTATTCAAGTTGATTATCAAAATACAAGATTAACTACTAATCATTTCAATATCAATAGAGCTTTACCATTTATACCTGAATATATATTATTTTGGTTTACAAATGGTTATAGTTCAACAACTATTAGTAATATAGCTAGTCCAAATGTATGGCCAACATATCAAAGTTGTTTGATTGGTGATGTTCAAATGTTCCCTCAAACTGAATTCCCTACTCAAATGTATTATCATAATCTTACTACAAAAGGTCATGTCTTCAATAATGCAGAAACTACTAGTTTATCTTGTCCTAATAAGAATTTATATTGTTTATGGGCTGATAATTCAAATCCTGAAACTATTCTTAAATATGATGAATGGATTAAACATCCTATTTATATTATTCCAACAAAATCATTAATGAATATCCAATCAGATAGTGGTATTGAATTGAATTTCGATTGTAATGTTGATGTTCATGATGTTAAATATGAACATATTGATTCATCCACTGTTCCTGATGGACAAACGTGTCAATGGAAAAGTTACGTTGATCCAACAGATAAAAAGACAAAATATCACTGGGAAGCTGATACTGCCTCTTATAAGGTAGCTTCTCATGCTGGTATTTATAAACATACTACTACTGATCTAAGTGATAGTTCTCCTTATACCTTACATATGATTGCTGTACGTAGTGTGCGTGATATTTAAATTTAATATTTCTTACTTACTATTCTTAACGTTAACTTGTTTAATTAATTCTATTCTATTCTATAATACAATCATTTGTTTTGTTATAAAAATTAAAATTAATTAATAATTATAAAATATTATTATTATTTATTTTTATTTTGTTAAAAAAAATATATATAAACAATAATTATTAACATGGAAGGATTCCCAAGACAATTCTTACCTTCAAAGGCAAATCAAACTATTAAACCTGTACAAATTCCTATTCTAGTTTCTACAAGTCAAGATTTATTAAATCAACCTTATCCATTTGAATTCTTATATAATTCAGTGGATAGCCCTTATATTGATTTCAGTAATTCATTCTTAGAACTGAATTTCAATATTACTGGTACTAGAGACAAAAATTCAACATCTTCAGTTGTACAACATTCTAATATCTATAGTATTATTGATAAAATTACTACAGATCTTACGTTTGTATCTCCTACTGGTCAAGATATTCTTATTAATTATTCTGAATCTTCTATTGAATCCAGTAAAGCAAGAAAATTTGTTACTATTAAAGAATTAAGTAAAGATGAAATTGATAAATCTATGTATAGTATGACAGAATGCTTATATAATAACACGTTGAGTAGTATTGCTGGAATGGAAATGAAAGAAAAAGCTCAAGTTATTATTCCTTTATCTCTTATTACTGGTCTTGGTACATTTGATTGTGCTATTAAAGTAAAATCTTTGAAGATGCAATTCGTTACAAATTATTTAAAGAATCTATTTACCGGTACCACTGTAATCACTGCATTGAAATTTGATCGTGTTTATATTCATCTTCAACAAATCTATGATATTAATTTTGGTAATGATCCACGTGCTTTGATTAAATGTATTCCTAATAATTGTCAGATATCTGCATTCACTACACCTGTTTATTCACAAGCATCAGTATCAGGTACACCAACTCCACAACAATTCTTATCCAATAGAAGTGTTGTTTTCGTACCTGATTATTGTATGTTATACTTCACAAATCAAGAGAAGAGCATGATTCCTATTAAAACTGAATTATTAAAATCATGTCAATTCCAAATTGGTGGTCAAAATATCTTACCAAAGACGGATTTCCCTACTACGTATAAAACAACGAATCCATCACAAATTATCCCTAATGCTATGCTTTATAATACTTGGAGATGTAATAGTCATCCTCAATCTCCTTTAAATGGTGAAAAGTGGTATGAACAACCTATTTATATATTCCCTATTTCAAGTGTTGTTGATGTCAATACGCGTAGTGGTTGTGAAGTTAATATCTCATTATTAACTGAATATACTGGTGGAACTGTTACTGGTCCTTATACTTTATATGCTCATTTTATATTTGTTAAATTTGTTAGAGATGGTGCTACCAATTAATTTATTTATTTGATATTTTTATTATTTGTATCAACTTTATATTATTCTAAAAAATATTGTTTTGTTTATAATTTCATAATTAATTCATTTAATAAAAATGACATCAATATCTCATCTAAGTAAAATTACAAGTCAAATCTGTCATGAACAATTCAATTATACTTTGGATTTAGTAGGTAAAAATATTACTCATATCAATACATTAGTGAATACAAGTGATATCATTAATATTCCTGAATTTCTTTTGTATGATACCGCATCTGTCCCATTTCAAAAATATACATTTCCAGCTGGTAACTATTCATTGGAAGAATTCTTAGAAAAAATTGTTGAAATTGGAAAAAATATGAAATCATTAGTAGATGGAAAGACTTGTGCTTATTATTATGATAAAGAAACAAAAACATTTGGAACATATGCTCAACACAGAATAGATGAATCTAAAATATTGTTTGATTTGTTAGGTATTAAAACCTATTATTGGGATTATACTAGCCAACCTATCGTTTTTACTGATGATTATATATCCAAGAATATTTCATGGTATAAGATCTATATGTTACGTGTGTATTGTGATATTATTAATAAAGATAATGATTTGATTTCTATTCCTTTATATGCTAAACAAGGATTTGATAATACATTTGCTTTAAGTGATTTATCTATTCCATGTATTGATGGTAAATATACAGATATCCAATGGGAAGTATATGATCAATTAAATAATCCAATTGATTTATCAAATACAAATCTTTATATATACTTTACAGCATCTTAATAAAATCATTTATTTATCATTAACTTATCATTAATTATTTTTTTTTGTTTTGTTGATAAAAATCATATAAAATGGTGAATAAAATAAATCCATTAAAAGAAACACGTAAAGGATGTGGAGTTTTAGAATTTAAATATGGAAAATCTCATCATAAAACATATGAATCGAAATTCATATTGATTATTGCAAGAACATTCTCAGGTAAATCATTCTTAACTGTGAATCTATTATGTTCTATGGATCTTAAAAATAAATATAAACAAGTCACAGTTATTTGTCCTGATGCATCCAATAAGAATGAATGTTATACATCCTTTCAAGATATTTGTGAACATGCTGGAATTGATTATAAATGGTATGATTCTGTTGATGATAAATTTAAAAAGATTAAGACTATTGATGAATTAGTCAATACATATAAATTACCAGAACATAATTTTATTGTATTGGATGATATCTATCCATTATCTAGACAAACCAAACAATTGATTGTATCTATATTATCTAAAGGTCGTCATTATAAACAGAATGCTATTATATGTCTTCAAAGTCATACAGATGTTACCAATCAATCTATATTAAGTCAAGTATCTCATTTCTTTATTAATAGTCAAATCTTAAAACGTGATCCTGGATTCTTACCAGATAAATTAAAGATTATGCCATCAAATCTAAATGAAATTCTTACAGATGAAGAATTAATGAATGATCCACATCAATTCTTTATGTTAAAACAAGGTAGTGATGATTTAACGATATGGACAAATCCTGATTGTGGTAGTAAACAGAATGTATATAAGATGGTAAAGAAAAGGAAATGGACAGAAGAAGATAGTGAAAAAGAGAAACGAGAAGAACAAGGTGAAGTATCAGGTAGTGGTATTAAACGTCCTAATGAACATATATCTACATATGAAAAGAAAATGAAGAAGTTTTTACCTGTTGAAGAAGAAGTCTCATTGAAAGGTATTGAACGAGATGAAAAAGATAAACCTAAAGAATCCATCTTACAAATCATACAAGATCAAATCATACAAGATAGTCAACGACGCATTTTTAATCCTTATTTAAATAAAAAACATTATTCTGGTTATCCATCTTTTCATTAATTTTTTTTAATATTTTAATTTGTCATATAAACCATAATTATTTTATTGTTTTGTTATGAGTTCAATTACAAAAAGATATTTAAAACAAAATTGTGATCCACGATTATTTGGAGGATCACCACCAAAATCAAATCGACGTGATCTTTATCATAAACGTTATGTAAGATATGGAGGAACTGGTTTTGAAGAAATTGTTAGACAACAAACTAGAGATGCTGATTGGGCTGACTTTAAAAATGGTGTCTATACTGCATTACCTATTTTAGGTACATTAGGAGCATTTGCTGGATATAATTATTATCAGAAACGTAAAGAACAAAAACGTCAAGAAAAAGCAAAAGAAGAAAAGAAAAGACAATTTGAAGAACATATTGAAGATGCTAATAGAGATGATGAATTATATAACGATGATGCTACTTATCAACCAAAGAGAATAACAAGAAAAATGATGACTGATGATGATAAAGATTTTGATAATAATGTTGTTGATGAAGATGATTATGGTCAAGGTACTCATAGAAGGCATCAGAAACATCGTAAAGAACATGGGAGTCACCGAGAAAAAGAAAAGAAAACAAGTAAATTCGTAACTCCTCAAATAAGAATTATTGCTAAGAAGGCTATTCGTTCTAGTAATGTAAAGTCTAATAAGAAGAAATTACAAGATATTAAAGAACGATTACCTAAAAATGATGAGCATGTGTCTGTACGTGATATTGTTAATGTCGTTATCGATAAAGAATATCCTATGGATCCAAAACAAAAGCATTCTATTATTGCGAATACTGCTATTAAAACTATTAAAACGATTGTTCCTATTGTAGTGAATGCATTAAAATACTATTATCCTTCTCTTGGTATCCCTATTGATTTCGCTTATAATATGATTACTACTGATGATGATAAGAAACGTAAAGAAACTGCTGATAACTATTTTAAAAATCCTAGTGGAAGTGGTGTTACAAAAGAGAATGCTGAACGTTGTGGTGGTGCACTTGTCAACTCTACATCCTTTGATACTACTACTAATCTAATTATTAATCTTGTTCAATTCTTCTTAAAAAAATTCCATTTAAATTAATTATTTTAACTTTTATTATTTCATAATTAATTATTTGTTTTGTTATATAATTATTTTAAAATTAATACAATAAATAATGCAAAGTAATTTAGGAGATAGTGTAACTCTCTATGATATTTTATCAAGAAATCAGAAAAAACAATCTTGGGATCCATGGTTACCGAATTCATATATTTGTCAAGATGAACAACCTGTACAACCTTTAGCACATGATCCTAATGCACAAGGATCTATGTATAGCTCAATGGCAGTTCAAGCATTAAGAAATCATGGTCAATCAACTGAAGATATGTTTATAGCTACTATGAATTCAGCTAAAGCTAATGGAGATACTGCAAGATACTCATCTATGTTATCTCAATGGCAAACTAATTATGGTGTACCTACTACCAGTAAGATATGGTATGATGCTAGTAATCCTAATAATTATCAATATGAAACGTTATTATCTTCAATAAAAGGCTTAAATGGATTGAATTCAGAAGCATATAAACAGAATAAAGAGAATTATGAATTCTATTCAAATGCTCAAAAAGATATGTATGATCAATTAAACAATATTTCATATCAAATTAAAACAAATAATGATGACATTCATGCTGAAGCAGCATCAATGAAACAAAATATGACTAATAATTATGAAAATCTACATAAAGATAACGAATATTTGAACTCAAAGATGGATACAAATGAAAATAATCGTCAATCAGATAATAATATTACAAACTCTAAAATGGATACATATGAAAATAATCGTAAAAAAGATGTTAACAATACAAATTCGAAGATGGATAAATATGAAAATAATCGTCATCAAGACTACAACAATACACAATCTAGAATGGATAAATATGAAAAGAATCGTCAAAATGATACTAATAAAACAAACGCTAAGATGGATGAATATGAAAGTAACCGTAAAAAAGATGCCAAAGCATTTGAAGATAAGATGGATGAACAAGGTATGCATTATGATATTGTTGAAAGTGGCATACCATTCACAATTTATGTTAATGGTAAGAACTCAAAAGTAATATGTAATCAGCCAGAGTTTAAGGATCAGGTATTCCTTCTTAAAGATGAAAAGATTTATGTCAGATCAGCTGAAAAGTCAGGTTATATATATAAAAAGTACGGAACAATGCCACTTGATGAATTCATTAGCAAATATAATGAAGGCTTATTTAATGAAAATAAGGCACTTCCTGATAAAGAACATAGTGGATTAAGAAATCATCAAAACGATGAAACTTAATAGACTATATTATATTTACTTATTTATGCAATATTATGTTTGCCATTTAAGTTATAATTTTGTTAATATATATTTATTTTTTTGTTTTGTTTTAAAATTCATAATTATTTTATTAAACTAAAATGATACAAAGTGCTCGTTTAAATGTTTCAAATAAAGGATTAGTAGGCGTAAATCATCGTGCTACTGGTCATGAATATCGAAATTATATTGTTCCAGGATCTATTCCTGATGGAGAAGAACGTTATCCAATTAATTATTCTATTGCTCCAAATTCATTATATGCTGTTAAGAAAATTGAAAGTAATATGGTCAATAGAGCAACATCCAATCCATTTTTCTCCTATTTATCAGAAACCAGACAAGATATTATACAAAGTTCATTAGAAGAATCGGAAGAAACTGAACCAATAGATGAAGGATCTGGGTTATTACCTGATGGTAGAATTCCAAAGAATTTTACAAGAAAACTCATTTATGCTCATGATTATGTTTTACCTTATATGAAACAAAATCATATGTCTGACTATGCTAAATATTCAAGATTATTAAATCCTCGTACAATTGATAGTGCAATTGATTTTACTAAAAGAGATCGTGATGGTTATTTATATTCTAGAGGTGGTAATTTATTTTCTAATATTTATCACACTGTGAGTGATGTATATAATGTGTCTGATAAATTAACTGGAGGTATTAATAACATCACTCATGGAATAAGTAATGCTGTTGATTATGGTGCAAATAAATTCAAAGATCTCAAGAATTGGTGGAGAGATATTAATGTTGATCCACAAGAAGGATTCAATGATATTAAAGGAAAACTTGTAAGTGATAGAAACAATTTATATGATAATTGGAAATTAACTGATGATAATGAAGCTAAGAAAAATAATAAAATATTAGCTGATAACTATTTCAGATTTGCTCATATGTCAGGTAATGATACTAAAGAACAAAGACTTAACAAAAAGGTATCTTTAGATAATCAAGCAACAACATTTCATAAAAATTATATTCCATATGCAGAAAACCCAACATTTGTTAATAAAGTTGTTAATACTGCAACAAATGTATCAAAACCTGTGTATAATGGCGTTAAGAAAGTTGCAAACTCTATTGTTAGTGGTACAAAGAACGCGTTTAATAGTTTTTCTAATTGGTGGTATGGTAAAAATCCAGAGGAAGAAATACCGCAAACAGAAAATCCAATAGAAACAAATAATAATGTTATATCAACTCCTTCATCTACCCCTGATACTCTAACACAAGAAAATATTCATAATATTACTATAGAAGATTCAAATCCTCCAAATCTAATTCCTCTTATAAATGATCCTACTGTTCCTTTACCTGATACTGTTCCTATGTCTCAAGCAATCACGAATAATTTCACTCCAAATATTACACCTGTAGCCCCTATTCCTAATCCAGTAGAAAATGTCACTCTTGAAAATAATAATAAAAGAAACAAAGAAGAAGATGATGAATTTCAATCATTTGATGAAGATGATGGTGAGGTATTTTATGATCTCGAAGAAGGTAATGGATTACGTAGAAAAAGACGTATTTCAAAAAATAAAAAATTAAGAAATAAACGTAGAAAACATTAGTTAATATTAATTTGTTTTATTTATTATTATTTTTAAAAACTAAACAATTTGTTTTGTTATTTATAAAAATTAATTTAAAAATTAATATAATTCTTGATATAATCTTCATATTCATCTTCACTTTCAGTTTTAATAGTATCCACTTCAGAATCACTATCACTTAATTCATCAACTTCAAAGTTTCCATAAGGTTTCCAAGTACCTTGTTTATAATCTGGAGCAAATTGCTTTGGAGAATCCATAATATATAGTATAAAAATAGAAAAAATTCACAATACAATTTTATTGTTCTAGAATGTTCTAGAATGTTCTCGAAAATTTTTAGTTTTCCATATCGGTCGGTCATGTTTCCAAAAGTCTCTCGTTATAGTCGTGGTGGTGGGTACATCTTTTTACATGACCACACCACCACCAGCTTTTCTTTCACCCACTATAAATACATACCTTGATCACTTTACTCTTTTTATATAAATTTTTTTATGATTATCATGACTTTTTATATTATTTATTGATCACTATACATACATTTTTATTTTATATATTCCCGTGATTATTTTTATTATTTCTTTTTAGATAGAACCATCCATTTCATCTTTTCTCTATATAAAGGGAGGGTCGGGGTGTGTGTTTATTTAGCACATTCTGTGCTTCTTTTCGTATTTCTTTCTGTATTCCCGTTATTATTTTACTCACTTTACCAACGATGGAGCCATTTCCCATGAATATTCCCTGTAAAGGGGAGGGTTGGACTGTGTATTTTATTTCTTTTATGATTACTATGAGTTTCTCCTTGATCACTTTACGTTTCACGTTGGAATCGGAACACAAATAAATTAAAAATAAATAAACATGGGAAAAAATAAATACACACACACACTACCCTACACTCCCATGGTTATTTTACTTCAGAAATGTTATTAATTCTTCCGTCGAGAACAAAAAGGGGGGATGACTTCCCCGCTTATGGCTGCGCGCGTCGCGCAGACTCTATGCGGGGTTTGCATACCCCCTTCTGCAGTTCGAAGAACGGAAGAATTTATAATAGGTGATAATCTAGGAGGTGTTATAATGAGAGAAGTAGAAGGAGATACTATTTGATTATTTGTATTAGAATTTGGTGTATTATGTATAGATGGAGTATGATTATTATTGCTATTATTATCTGATAGAATATCATTATTGTGTTGATTATGTAAAGGAGTTATAGGATTATTTAATATAGTAGGTTGTGTATTATCATTTGTATCATTATTTTCAAAAACAAAAGTAGAATTAAAACTATCATCAACTATTGATTGAGACATATTTTCATTGTTGTTATTATTTATGTCAGTTTCTATAAAATCTGTTTCATTAATTAATGTTTGAGCAATATTTTCATTATTTAAATTTGTATAATTATTTAAATTTGATTCAATAAAATTTGTTTCACTAATTAATGTGTCGATTGCATTATTAATAGATAAGTTTGTATAATTATTTTGAGTTGAAGTAACACTTGGAATTAGAGAAGAAGAAGATATAGTTTCTATATAGTTTTGTTGTATTTGATGTTGTTCACTTATTTGATATACATTATTTAATGAATTATTTGTATTGAATAATGAATTATCTTGATTTAAATCATTTTGACTTTCGTCTAATATTTGATTATTTCTCTTTTTTGATTTGTGAGTATTCAAAAAATTTCCAAATATATCTCTTCTTTTAAGAGAATTAGATTGTTTTCGTTTTATCCCTATAGTATTACATATAATTAGTTTATATAAGAATGTAATTAAATATGTATTATTATCTTAAAAATATATACATATTTAAATTATTATCTTCATTATATTTATATAAAAAAATATTTAACCAAACAAAAAGTAAGTTTAAAAAGAAAAAAAAAGTAAATAACAATACAAATCTAACAAAATATAAAATAACAAAACAAAGCTCTTAATAATAATCAAGAGGAGATAAAGGACAAATAGGTGAAGTAGGAGGTGAAACCTCTCTATCACTATAAGGAGGACTTGATAGATCCTCTTCATCCTCTTCTTTATCATTTTTATTATTATTTGATAAAAGAACTATTATAATATTTTAATTTATATATATATTACATACCTGAGTGTTTTTCTTTATTACTGGATAATTCTTTAGTTTTATTTGCAAATAGAGTTGTATTATCTTTGAATATAAATCTATTAATAACTTCTGAGTCATCGTTACCTATTTATATAAACTATTTCTATTAAAAATCATACTATCACAATTAACCGAGAATAGTTTACTCTCAAAGAATTGTTTTTCAATATTATTACTAAAATGACTATTTTCTAAATAAAAATATATTAAAAATAGTTAATATTAAAATGTACCTTCGCTTCCTTTATAATTTAAACAAAAGCAAGAAGAGTGAAATTCGAATATGTTCTCTATTCTCTTGCACTATTAGGCATTTTGACGCTTTAAGAAAAATGATTGGATAAAAATGTGAATTTTGCCAATCATTTATTCTAAAAGGTCAAAAGTGCCTAATAGTGTTGTACTCTATGTATATAAGAAAATATAAAACATTTAGTCGAATTGAAACAAACATAATACAAAAAATAATAGTAGCATAGCATCACTCTTAATGATATGCTATTATGGAAAAGAAACAAAATATATAATAATAAGTTTCTAATCAATATCAAATAAATATTTATTTATATCGTTGATATATATTAAATTTTTCTAACTTTAGACTATACTGAATACTCAATATTATAAATAGATGAGATTCTTATTATATAGGTTAATATTTAATACATAACACAAAATAATAAATAAATAAATGATATCAAGTATAACAAATTATTATATATTTAAAAACAGAAAAAAATTAAAAAACTCAAGTAAAACAAAAATAAAATTAAATAAAATACTTTTACAATTTATATTAAACATTGCAGATTCTTTCCTGCATTTTTCACACTTAGTGAGACAACATTCATCCTCTTCTTTACCTAATATATATATAGATATAATTGAATTTAGTACTATATACTTTTTACTAATGCAGTTTCATTTGAATTATTTCTATTTTTCATAGAACGAATTTCTAAATATATAATTATAAGTAATATTAATACATACTTTGATTTAAATAATGTTTTGACCTTTTAGAATCTTCTATATATATATATATATATATATATATATATATATATATATATATATATATATACTTGAACAGATTTCAGTATCTGCTATATCGTCTATATTGTATATTAGTAAATAAAATGATTATATACTATTCATTATTGATAAATCAACATCTATATATATATATATGTATTATAATATAATCATAATATATAAATATATAAGTAATATAATTTAGAATGATATGATATGTACCAACTGGATTTGAAAGAATAGAAGAAGCAACTATATATGTAATGATTATTATATATTACGGCATATATTATAATATTTGTACCAAAAATATATAATATAATAAAAAATCATACCATTTGGTATTGATTGAATAGAAGAAGTACCTAGATAAAAGAATTTTTATTTTATATTATATTTTAATACACATTATAATATAAAAACTATATATATAATATATATTTACTGTTTAATGAATTAGGGATCAATGAGGAGTCTATAAATAGAAAAAGAATAATATATATATAGCATATATAATATATATAATATGTATATGTACTATTCATAGAATTAGGTATCAATGAGGAGTCTATAAATAAATAATAAATTAGTATATATAGTATACATATAATATGTATATAAAATGTATAATTACTGTTTGTGGAATTAGGTATCGATGAGAAGTCTATATATAAATGAGATAAGATATTGCAGTATAATATTTAATAAATATTTTATAATATATAAAATATAATATTTTATATATACTATTTAATGAAGAAGCGCTCGATGAAGGGTCTATATATATAATAATATATACATTATAACGTAATATTAAATATATATATAAATTATATATATATGTACTATTAAGGAAAAAAGGTTATTTAAAGAACATATTTGTAGTAATGAATTTGAATATATATATATATATATATATATATATATATACAGTTTATAGAATATATTGTCGATAAAGAATCTATAAAAGAAAGATATCATTATATATTATAAAATAATATTTAAATAATATTTATAATATATATATACCTCCCAAAAAAAGAAGGAATATTTGAATAATCTACATATATAAAATAATTATTACTCATAAGATATAATATATATAATATGTATATGTACTATTCATGGAATTCGGAATCGAACTGGAGTCTAAAGAAATATAGAATAGTATATATAATATATATAGTATATATATAATATGTATATGTACTATTCATGGAATTCGGAATCGAACTGGAGTCTATAGAAATATAGAATAGTATATATAATATATATAGTATATATATAATATGTATATGTACTATTCATGGAATTCGGAATCGAACTGGAGTCTATAGAAATATAGAATAGTATATATAATATATATAGTATATATATAATATGTATATGTACTATTCATGGAATTCGGAATCGAACTGGAGTCTATAGAAATATAGAATAGTATATATAATATATATAGTATATATATGTTTGATTAACATTATTCATATATAGATTCTTACTCAAATTATGTACAAAAATAATAATTTAATATTGTAATAATATTATATTTTAAAGAGTTGAAAACGAAAATCAAAAATAATATATATATTTAATTTAGAAAATATAAACTGTTTAAAAATTCAATTATCTTGTGTTAAAATAAAGAATTATATAATAATAGAAAAAGAAATATTAATTTTTAATCAATTAAAAGATAAACCAATTATTAATAAAAATATATTATATTACTAAATATAATAATAATATAAATGTATATCTACCTTCTTGATTGTATTGTGACAACAAAGACAATAACGGGTATTCCATATCTAAACTTGAGTCTAAATAATTTAAAAAATCTCAATAAAATTAATAATATACCATCGTGACTATTATAATTTCTTTTGGATCTAGTCATCCTTTTTCGAGAAGCAACTCTATAACAGGAAATAAAATAAAAATGAGACCATTCCCATTATGACTTTTGTCTCAAGAATCTTCAAAATTCTGAATCTTCGAGATATTTTGAGATTTTTGAGATTTTTGAGATTTTATGGGACACAAAAAATGAACAGCCAATTATTATTCTTTTCATATTTTGACTTTTTTATTTGTGGTTCTAAAAGAATAAAATTTATAAAAATTATAAATAATTCTATTGGTTGATAAAATAAGCCAATTGTTTTATTTCTTTGTATTTTCTATTATTAAAAAAAATAATTAAAAACAGAAGTTTGTGTTTTGTTTATACTTTATATATTACCTTTCTATTTTTTATATAAGCACAACAGTTTTTTTAATAAACATATAAATAAAATAAATATTCTTTTTTGACTATCAAATTTTCTATTCAAAACGATTCTGATCACAAATTGACAAAAATATTTTTAATAGACTTTCAATAATGGCTTGAATACATATCAGTGACCATTTCACTTACAAAACTAACAACTGTTTAAAAAACTAAACATAACAATGCAATTCATTCTTTTGTTGTTACTATTAATTTCAATTGTTTTAATTACAAACATGTTTAGAATACTTATCATTATTAGAAAAACTCTTTGGTGACATGTTTGTAAAACATATTACAAAGAATGGGTCAAAATATCAAATTTTTTTTATTTTTTAATTGAATTGAATATATATATTTAATATATACGTTATTTAAAAAACATTCAGTAAAAAAAATTTATTACTATTACTTTACAACTCAACAATTAGAAAAAAAAACATTTCAAGTTGACTATTTAAAATAATTTTTAAAACTAACTATCAACAGTTTAACAAATTATTTTGGTTTTGATTAAAATCGTTTAGTTAAGAAAGACTTTTGAAAGACTTTACCATTTTGAAATGTTTTGCATCAGAATGAAATCGTCTGTAATTTTGTCATTCAGTAATATTTGCTATACACAGTTACAAATAACAAAAATTGACTTGAATCTCTACTATGTAAAAATTAATTGTAAATAAATTCACTCTTTAAAACAAAATATTGAAAAATAGGTTTAATTTCTTTATTTGTATTTCCTTTTAAAACTATGTTTTATCATTTTCAATTGAATTTAAAAAACATAGAGTCAGAATGAAGACATATCTTCAAAATACAAAACTATTTTAAAACTAATTTTTAATTATAAATATCTATATAACAGTATCCAACTTACTTTTACACTTTATGTTTAGAATTAATAGTGATAAGTCACAATTATACTGTTTTCAACTTTTCAATATAAATATAACCAACACTTGTTTAAAGTCTTATGTTATACATGTATTCAGTAATTGAATGCTAATTTGTCAAACAACTCATCAAAGTATCTTTACATCAGCCAATCTGTTTGTTAACTGTCTTTTAAAAAGCCAATATTTATATATTATATGTCCAAAGTCTTAATGTATTTGTAAATAGTAGTTGTATAATTTAAAACATTCTCATTCAACTCAAAATTAAATAAAAAAACAAAAAACAAAAATAAAAAACTTTAAAAAAGACATAATATTTATTCATTTAATAACTCTGTCAATTTTTAATTAATTTAGAATTTTTTCATATACTTTTAATAAGAATAACATAACATATACAAATTCTATTATATTTTATATATATATTATAAAATGATGGTAGAAATAGACCTTAGTTGAAACAATAAAAACAAAATTTTTGAAGAATATCAAAATTTGTTTCTCATTTTTGACACCGAGATTCAACGATATTTTACATTTTAACTTCATATATATATATGTAATAGTATATTAACTACTCATATGACTTTTAAAAAGTGTGTTAGAACGACTTATTTTGGTGCAAAGCCGCAATTAACTTTTTTTGACCTTTTTTAAAAAGTCTTTAAAGACAAAAAAAATCATAGTGTAACATATATCGCATCCTTACACCAAATATGAAGTCAAGAGTCGAAATTAAAGTGGTCGAAATCTGCCGATACACCAACTTTGTTGTCATAAATATGCAATAATAACATATTTGTGTATAATATAGGTCACTGTATTCATAAATGTAGTCATAAATTGATTTTATGAGGGTCAACCAAACAGATATCGACTCATTCTTGTCTTGAAAGAAACATGATGGGTTCAATGAGTGGCGATTTTGTCTAAATATCAGATATTAAGTCCAAATATTTTTATTAAAAGTGAAATGATTTCGATATCTCTTCGACCTTTTTATTTTAAAAATTTATTCAAATAATTTATGAACATAAACACATAGGATAAACTCTGTAACGTTTAAAATTTAATAAAATAAAAAATGTTGGCAGAACACGCAATTGAAGTTTTTTATTAATTTTTCAACATGTCAAAAACAGGTTTTAATTTACTTTTAGGATGGTTTCATGAGTTACCATGATGATCCAGATAGTTTTCATTAAAATTTAAAAGGTTCAAAAGAGAATGTGTCCGATATCTCAACACTCTGTGGATCAATTTTTTTCAAAGCTTCATATATTATCATTATTTAGGTTATTTTATGTATATAGGTTAAAATTAAGTCTATTAAGTCACTTTGATAACTGATTACTGGTCTAAATTGTTTCTAATATTTTAAAAGTTGTTTTTATGTGTGGCGAAAAATGTTATAAATTATAAAATAAATTTATAAATAATAAATATAAAAAAATAAATAAAATATATAAAAAAAGAAATTAAAAAGAAATAAGAAATTTTAAAAATAAAAGATAAAAAAAATTGGATAAAAAAATTGCAAAATAAAGTTTTGCAAAAGAAAAAGAAATGTAATTGAAATTTTTTTGAAAAAATGAAGACAAAATGATTAGAAGTATAAACTATGACCATGTCAATAAATTTTTGGCGCGAAAATAGACAAAGATATTTGTGTTCTTTTTATCCAATTAGAATGAGTTTTCAAAAATTTTTAATCGATTTCATAGGACGGCCAACTTGCTAACGGTCGGCAAAACTTCTCGGACTATTTTGAGGCCTTGGATATGGAATTTTTGAAAATTTAAAAAAACTAAAATAAAATTTGGAACATAATCTATAACATACTGAAAGGATATTATCATAGTCTTAACCATCATAGAATAAACGGTCCGTGAACTTGAGACACAAATGTCCAACTTCTATTGCCTTTATATATAAGATATTTATTATATTATATTTATTATTATTATTTATTATATTATATATTATATATATCTAGGTGTTGAAGATATAAATATAGAAGTTCAAAGTATATACACTATTATATATGTATATATATATATAGATTTAATAAGAGTATTGATGAACATATTGAAATATATGTATTTATTTATTTTTATTAACTTTTAACTATTAGTTAATGTCTGTATTTTGTATTAATTCAATATATATCTAGTATTAAATAAAAGTTATATGAAAAATGTGAATATACTACTGATAATATAGAATAAAAAGAAGAAGAAAAGATTGATATAGTTTCCGATGATAAGAATAGTGTTCCATCAGTAGAATCTACAATATCTCTAGTTACTCAAGATATTCAAGAAAAAAATGTACAATATCAGTGAAAGATCAAGAAGTAAGTGAATAAGTAGTATCACTACCAAGGTAGATATGAAAGAAGAAGAAATACAAATCAATATTAATGAGTCTATTTAAACAGAAATTCTATCTCTACTAAAGAAGAAGAAGAAGCGGATAAGAATACTATGAATATTTCCTCTATTCCTGAAAAATCTAAAGAAGATAATAAAGAAACTAATTCTCTTCTGTTTCTACTGAATGTAAATATATTTCTACTAATTAATCGAAAATAATAATAATAATGATACAAACAATCTTGATACTGCTACTACTAATGATATTAAAACAGAAACTATATCTTCTTCTACTTTTTTTAATGTTAATATAGGTATTGATACTCATAATCAAGTTGATATTACCACTATTTCTACTAATAATATTATTATTCTTCCCATTCCTAATAGTATTACCATTGATGTTCATTCTATTCCATCTACTACTACTACTGATACTACTACTACTACTAATGCTAATATTAATGATAGTCATAATACTAAACATAGAGGAACATATACAAGAAGTATATATATTATAAATATATACATATATATATATATATATAATTAAATATATATATAGGAGGTAGAGGTTATAAGCCTTTAGTTCATCTAGAAGAAGAGGTATATATAAATATATGTATATATCTAGATAAATATATATAGATACTAAGAATGAGAATAGTGAATCAGTAGATAATACAAAAGGTATAATAATATTATATATCTTTATAAGAATATTACTATATATTATATATAGATTAATATCTACTGAGAATACAAGTCAAACCGAAACACAAGTAAAACCAAAATAATCAGTGAATACAAGAATCAAAGGAACTCCTAAAAGTCAGAAACAAACTGATATTAATAATCCTGATGATGCTACTATTAATACTGATAATAATACAAAAGCTGCTGTTAATACTGCAATAATACTACTGTTACTACTGATAATATTATTAATACTACTACTACT
The DNA here is from genome assembly GCA_039096225.1 of Blastocystis sp. Blastoise. Classification (NCBI taxonomy): domain Eukaryota; class Bigyra; order Opalinata; family Blastocystidae; genus Blastocystis; species Blastocystis sp. Blastoise. Next base: position 569,350 of record JBBPEB010000002.1, read on the forward strand.
GTTACTACTAATAATAATAAACATAAACCTTATTCTCATGGATCAAGAAGGATTAAAAAGAACTGCAAAATGAAAACAAACAAACGCGTACCAAATTCTAATGATTCTATTAGTGACAAAGATAATACTGAAATAAGTAATAATAATAAAAAAGAACATAAGAAAAACTACCTTAAAATCAATCAGTACAAATAAATAATACTAGTATATATATATACATTATTATTATTATTCTCTTTTATTATATATATAAATAGAATATTTGAAAGACGTAAGAGAGGTGATCCATCAACAAAATATATAAATGGTATATTTTTATTATTATTATAAATATATAAGTGAATATACAACAATATATTGTCTCTTATATATAAAGAGTTTATTATAATAAATAATAAATATAACTATTATTATTCCTTATAGACAAGACTAAAAAGTCTTCAGAATCAGTAGAAACTACTTCTGTTATTCCTTCTATTACTACAGAAGATCCTAAGTCTGTCTTACATTCAAAATCTTCTACTATATCTAGTAATAGTAATAATAAACAATTTAAAGCCAAAAAAATAGAAGAATTGTATCTGAATCAAATAGTGTTAATGATGATAATAACGTTGATAATGATAATACTACTATAAATAAGTGATAAGAATTCAAAACAGTCTAATTCAGATACTATTCAAAAAGATCAGTATATATATATATATATAATAATAATATTTTTTTTTATGATTATTATTCCTTTCTTTTTTTCTATATTTTCTTTTTATATTATTATTCAGGTCTGTATTCTATTCATTATTTATTTTATATAGATAAAGTAAAAAATATAATATAATTTATTTATATATTTCTATAGATCTTAAATCATAATAGAACAGTAGAAATATATTTTGGAGATGAAGAACAAACAGAGAGAGACGTTACTGGAATAGTATTCCCTGATGGTCAAATGACTTCTTCTCATATTAATTATCAACGAACTCGAGCTACTTATTATGATAATCAATATGATCATTATTTTGATAATCAGTATGATAATAGTATATATTTATAATAATAATATTTATAATATTTATAATAATAATATAAGTATTATAAATAATATATAATAATACTATGTTATAGGGAGATAAGAAGACGATTCGATGAATACTTCTATGAATCCCTCTCAATCTCAGTCTTATTCTCGTTATGGCAAGAAAATTAAGACATAATAATAATTAACAAATTACCGTGAATAATGGAGATAACAATCAGGAGAATATAAATATACATGATAATTCCAGTAATTATTCGATGAATACTAGAAATAATCATTCACATTATAATAGTCGTCATTCAAATCCATCAAATTCATGGTAGTGAACATAATTATTATAGAAATACACATAATTATCGTAATAGTATTAATAATAGTATTAATAATAATAGTAATAATATGATTAATAATAATAATACTACTACTACTTGTACTACTCTTTCTTCTGTATCTACTCCTGATATAATAATAATATGATGCTATATACTTCTATACCTATGTATCCTTCTACTATTCCTATGAATAAACCAAATAATATGAGTAATAATTATATTTATTATGAAGATGAATATGATACAATATCCTTTACCTATAAATGGAATGTCTAGTAAATTTTTTATTATATATATTATATTATTATTATATTTATTATTATTATAATATATAGACTTGTAGATGATTCGTTTTACATATGAACGATAATAATAACTCTCATATGTATATATATATATTATATAATATTATAACAATAAATATTTATTTATTTAAATTATACATATTTTAATAATTACTCTATATTTAGGAGGAAAGAAGTTCGATTAATATGCATATTATATATATTATAATGATATGTTTCTATGTTTATATATATTATTTATTGTCTATTTTATATATCTTTTATTATGTTTTATTTATTTATTATTATTAATTTTGTTTTGTAGATATTTAGGAATAATATTATTTATAGAATTCTTTTAGAATAATAGAAAAGGAGTAAACAATAATCTACTGAATATTGTATTAAATTATATCCTTTATTATGTCAAAAATAACTTCAATACATTTCAGACATTCTCAATTTATTCAATCACTTATAATAATCTTCAATTCTTTTTAATAAAACATATTATCAAACAAAAGTTTATAAATTGTAATTCTTATGTTAATAAGTGATTATATTAAATATATTTCTTGACTCTCTATTACCTTCTTATTATGAATTAAATATTGTTATATGAATACAACTAATAAATATAGTTAATCGGAATTAAAGTTTGTTAAAATAACTATTTTTTTGTTCTATTTAGTCCGGAAATATGTTGTGATTAAACAGTTAAGATTAATAGACACATAATACATTTATAAATCAATACTACATTCAAATAGACTTTTTAGAAGAGAAAAGGGAAAATTTTAAAATGTTTTAACCCCTGGAAACCAAGATTTTCTAAAGACTTTTATTATACAAAAAATAAATTGTAAGGGGGAATTTCTCTTTGTTTTTAAGATTCATTATTTTCACATATTTATTTTTATTTTTATTTATTTTTCAGATATATTTTATATATTATAAAATGTATATAATTTTTTTTATTTGCTTTATACTCTATAGGCTTTATGGTGTGTCAAAATGATTTCAAATAGGTCGTAATTGGTCTTCGTTTTTTAAGGTATGTTTCTTCTTCTTTTATTTTATTCTATTTAGTTATCCTATGAGTTGTAGAGTATGGACCAGAAGGAATCCCGTGTTGCTGAAGGTATTTATTTTTACATTCTCTTAGTTATTTTTATTTATTGTCTTATATAGGTTCAACTGTTGTCTAAGGTCTCCTTGGTCCTTGATTATCTGATTTTAAAGGTATATATTGTTTTTATTTTTTTTTGCAATTAACTATTTGTCTCTTTATATAGGTTCTAGGTGTTATCAGTGGTTCCCGTTGGTCAATAACTGCTTAGTGGTTGAAGGTATATTGTTATATTATATATATATATTTTTACATTCTGTTTTTATAGTGTTTGCTTTTCTCTCTCAGCTGTCCAAAGGTGATACATAAAGGTATATATTTATATATTGTCTATATTATTATTAGTTCTATCATTTACATATATATAGTCATCCAAAATGATATCAAATTAATCAAAAATAGCACAAATAATTATTATTTTCTTATCTTTCTTGCTATTTTAATTATTATATATTATTTATTTGTCTTTTGTTATTATATTGTTTATTATCATTCACACAACGATTCAATAAATTGAAAAAAATGACGTTTCTAAAAGAATTCTGAACGAATGATAAGAAAGACCATATCCGACAAAAATGACCTAATTTTTGGCTACTCTTTTCGCCTGGCTGAAAAAAATCTTAAATTTTAACAAGCAATAATTTGGATGTAATCGCGAAATTGTTTCATGGAAATGACCTGATAGTGCAAACAGATATCCACTCATTCTCGTCTTTAAAATGACTTGAATGGTTTAATTAGTGGCAATTTTTGTCTAAATGTGTAATTTAAAGTCCAAATATTTTTATTAAGAGTGAAATGATTTCGATATCTCTTCGACCTTTTTATTTTAAAAATTTGTTCAAATAATTTATAAATATAAACAGATAAAATAAATCCTGTAACGTTTAAAAATTAATAAAATAAAAAATGTTGACAGAACACGCAATTGAAGTTTTTTATTAATTTTTCAACATGTCAAAAACAGGTTTTAATGACTTTTAGGATGGTTTCATAAGTTATCATGATGATCCAGATAGTTTTCATTAAAATTCAAAAGGGTCAAAAGAGAATGTGTCCGATATCTCAAAACTTCGTGGATCTATTTTTTTAAAACTTAATATATTAATATCCTTAATTTAGTTCTGCAAAAGTACGGTGTCTCACACACTTTCACTATTATTGACTTTGTTATTAACTTTTATAAAATAAAAGTAACATCATAAAAACAGGAACACAATTCTAAAAATGACTGTTAAAGAAAATTTTCGAAAACTCTAAATTTCTGGCTAAAAAACGCAAAAAACCATTTTCGCACAAAATTTTAACCAAAATTATTGGATTATTTTTATTTTATCCAATATTCTTCATTTTTATAAAAACATTTATTTTTTGTTTTTCATTTTTTATTGTTTTCTTATTTTTCCTATATCTACTTACATTCTTTATATTTATTTTTATAAAATTAACTTTTATTGACGAGTTAGTCTAATGAATAGTTTTGACGGGTAAATTTGTTTATATTTAGAACTTGACAACATATCAATACATACATCACTAACTTTAAACTCTAAAAACATTTCATATGCAATGATAATGACCTCAACTACTCCTAAACAACAATAAATCTTTTAAATAACGACAAAAGACAAACTGATATCCAACACATTCCTTCTTTATAAACTTATTTGAGCTTTAATGTATTTATTTAACTCTATATCCGTCATAAATATGTTTTATATTTTAATAATATGTTTTAAAAGAGAAATATTTGTTTATAAAAATTTTTCATCTTTGATACCCAATTTTGTTATCATCAGATCTCAGTCAATATTCAACATATAATAAAAATAAAAACATATGTGTAAACAAGACAACCCAAATGTCATCCGTTTTTTATATTTTTGTTTAATATTTAATACTGACCGAGATATGTTAATTTATATGAAAAACATAAAATTGAAATTTTTCTAAAAATGGTATATTTTGTGATCATCAGTTCTCAGTCAATATTTTATAAAATAAAAAGGTTAAAGGTTATTTAGATATTAGACAACTTAAATGTCATCCATTTTTGTCACTTTTTCAAAATATTAAAAAATGAAGTCACAGGAGACAATAGTTGAACTCAATAAAAAAATGACGTTCGAAAATTTTGTTAAAATTTTATCATTTGTTTGTTGTCAATAATTTCATCATTTATAAATATATTTGATATTTGACTCTATATTGAATCACTAAATACCAAAATAAACATATTTAATTATTTTTTATTGTTTTTAAAAGACTTTGACTACAGATCACCAGACAATGTTAACTTATTAAACTCTTATAACGTTTAAATTAGTGTTTAGAACCACTCATGGATACTATATATCACTTATTTACAAAAGTTAAGTAAACATGTTGAACTGATACAGACAATGTTTGTTTTAAAAAGTAAGTTATGAGTCATTATGAGTATAAAATGTCATAAATAAGCTTTAAATAAATAAATTTGTTTTTAATTGTCTTTAATTAGTGAAATAAATCGTTTAAAAGAAGAAAGCATTTTTGATACTATAGTTTATTTTGACAATTTCTCCATCAATATTAATTTAAATAAAATAAATAAAACTTATATATAAACTAGATAACATATAGTTTATATATTTATAAAAATAATCTCAAAATATAGAATAACCTTTGAGAAAAAAAATTATATATGCAAAACATAAAAATTATTTTTTTTGAAAAAAGGGTATAGCTTATATAATTAATTTCTCAGTCAATATTTAATTATTTTTTATATTTTTATCAAATATATATAGAGAATAAACTATATTAACAATATAAGTTTTAATATTTGAGATTACTAAAAAAATGAGTTTAGTAGAGTCAATAGTATAACATGTTAAAAAACTGAAAATTGAAAAATCATTTTTCTAAAAATTTTCCGAAAGTTGACAAATCAAATTCATATTTGACAAATAATTTTTACATATTTGATAACTAGACCTTATGTGTATTGCATATTTAAGAAAATTAGTCAAAAATAAGTTAGACGAGTGAATGAGTAAATGGAAATGTTGACTCATAATTTGTTTTAAAATAGTTGTATGTGTCATAAACAATATGGCGACTAAATTATACAAATATCAGTCATTATATATTAGTATAAAAGTTTAAAATAGTTATAGTTGTCTGTTTATGTCTCTTAAGCTACGAGATTCAATTCAATAGATCATATCCTATTTTATTACTTAGAATAAAGTCTTATTTGTGGAAATAATTATGGTGGAATAAATGCAAAAATGTTAAAATGGGTTTTATTTTTAGAAATGTGAGTATACCACATAGCAGTCGATGCATATGTGGTATTAAATTATTTTAATATAAATAAATACTTGGTTCAAGTAAAAAAGTCAATTCATTTATGATAATGTTAAAGCACTTTCATTTATTCAAAATAATTTATACGATAATGTATTAAAACATCGTTTAATTCATGTCATCATAATAAATTTAAAAATAAAACATTTGGTGTTACCAATTGTTAGATTGTCTTTAATAATGTTAACAAAATGTAATTGTTGTTAATCACCTTATTTTATATTGTTTAGTGTTATCTTTCTACTTGATCATATTTTTATATAACGATGTATAAATGAATTATGACTTTTTATATTTGAGATTCATTCATTTTTATCAATATGTTTATTTAATCACTTATTAATCGTATTGTATATATTCTTTTAACTAAAAGAAATAATGGTCTTTTGGTTACGCATTGTATCTGATCTTTAAGAATAATTGTTTTTACAGTCTAACAGTATTTGATTGAATCACCTATTGGTGAACAGTTCCATTAATAATCTAATTATTTTAATGTGTGTATAATATAGAAATAAAAGAAATAATTACAATAAGAATATATTAATTCTAAATCTATAAAATTTTCTATTGTGTACTCTATATCAGGGTTTGAACCTGATAGTAATTCTATTATGAATTACTGCTCCCCTATTGAGCATAGATAATGATAAATATATTATATTATAGAAAAATGTATGAATATATAACTACATAAAACAAAGAATAATAAATATGAATAAAAATAATAAAAAAAAGAGATAATAATTAAAAGAAGACATTTATATATATAAAAGGATACTAATAAATGAAGTATAATAAGAAAATGAAGAACTGATTAACTGTTAATCTGAAAATTGATAAATATCGAATTGAATTGAATAATTTAAAAAAACATACTATATAAATGAAATGAGATATATTAAATGTAAAATGAGAGTTAAAAAAAGAATAAAAGGAACGAATAATAAATTAAAAGTAAAACAATAATAGAGAAAATAATATTAATAAAAGAATAAAATATAGTGTAATTAATTAAATCAATAAAAATAATAGGAAAAACAAAAGAAATTATAATAAAAGAAACAATAATAAAATTTTTAAAAAAACAAACAAAAGACTACAATTGTAATTGATAAAGTAGAGTTCTAATAATGATTACTTGAAGTAGTGTTTTGATTCATTAAAACAAGAAGATAAAGATCAAATAATCTAAATATAATAGAAAATAATAAGAATAGATAAATTAACTGTAATTAATAATACGAACTAGAATCTTCATCTAAGTTGGAAGAAAACGTTCTGAAATAGTAAATAGGACAGGGAAATCTGAATCATAACAGGAATTCCTTAATCAACTTTGAAATACATAATTGTAGAACAGGAACAACTCAACGTAACCTAAACCAATTCAGAATCCATTTTCAAAGTTCAAGGACCAAGTTAAATCACTCAACGACAAGTAGTTTGCAATAGTTACCTATAATTAAGACATAATAATCTAGAATAATAATCGAAAACATCTTAAAACAGTAAAATAGTAATAGTCAACATAGAAATCATTTAAAAATGTATAAATACCCTTATATAACATAAAATAAATGAGTATTTAAAAAAAAACAAGTTTCAGAAATTCTAGAAAAGTCAGTTTAAATAATTGTGAATAATTTAAATTATTGTTTGAAATTTTGATTTTCCCCGTTTATCAATAATAATTGTATATGAAAATAAGAAAAGATCACTCATATTTAGTTATATATGAATAGCTTTAATAAAGAATATCAAAAGAAGATTCAACAAAAAAAGAAAATGCAGAAGAGACGTTTTCAAAGTTGGTTTTCTTATATTGTCTTTTTAACTCATTCATTATATAAATATACTATTTTTTGTTTAACTATAGACCAGGACATAAGTAGTCAAAGTACTCTTATAGAAGAAGGTATTTTTTTGTATACAATGAAATCTTTCTATACATATTTAAAAATTCTGATCATGATTCCTATTTAGATTCTTGCCAAACTAATGACGGGTCTTCAGTAGTTATTAACAGTTGTGAAAGTAAATACTAAATATTAAAACCATTATATTTATAGAAAGTAAACAAAATGTTTCCATTTCAGAAATAGATTTCTCTCAAAAGTCTCTTTGTAACACAGACAATGGTATAAATGGTTTTTAATATCATAATTAGCTTGCTTTTAATATATAAAATATTTTTTCAATATTAAACTTATATAATATACTATAAATCTATACTACTATTGTTATTATTTTTTATAGATAATTGTTCATCTAAAGAATCGATAAATATTAAAAAAACAATTGTTGACAAGACTTGTGATAGTATTCCTCTATTATTATATATAATCTTATAAAATAAAGATATTAGTATAGTTGTATCAGTACCTATTCCAGAAAGCATTCCTCCTTTAGAAAAAGGTATTTATTTATAATAAAAATTTATCTTTTTTCTTAATAAAACATTTCAGAATATTTATATAATATATTACTAGGGTCACGCCGCAGGTCCGGGGCCTAACGGCACCGGACCGCGGCTGTAATGAATAATAAGTGTTTAGTTTTTATTCACTTTCTTTCCTTATTATCTACTATATATTATATAATATATATTATTTATTAAATATTATCTATAATATGTTACTTATTATTTATTATATATTATATATTATATATTATATATATTATTTTATTAACACTTCTTATACTCTATATGGAGAGTAATAATCATTTGTTGATTATAATCAGGTTCAATTCCTGATATAATTATTAAATTGATCATTTGAATAGTATCTGAAACACTAAAAATAATACTTAAAAAAAGTAAGAAATCGTTTTTGAATCATTATATTTGTTATTTATTATTTTAAAAATATATTTTGTATTTATAAATAGTTGAGTTACTGCTTTAATTATTATGGAGTTTCTAAAGCTAATAAATTTAGAAATGGGTCACAATGTTAAGTATTGAAAGTCATTATTATGTAAAATCATTTTAAATAGATTATAATAAGGTAGTTTACACTTTCTTTAACCATTTCATAAAACTAAAACGAATCTAACACAACAAAGTCAACATTCATTTTCACTTTAACGACTTAAACACATAGTTTTAGAATTAATATTAATAAAGTCACTCTAAAAAGCATTTCTATACATAAAAGTGTCAACAATATCGCTTGTAAAGAGACTTCACCATTTTGATATCCAGTGTATCAAAATAGTTTTAGACATAACTTTCACATAGTATAGATCTCATTATGTCATATATTACTTATAGTTGAATGTCTTGAATCTCTGACCTAAAGACCCTTTTTTATACATTTTGAAAAGTTAACACACTTATAGTTAATTTAAAAAGCTTATATTTTAACACTATGCTCAACATAACTCTATCAATACATTAGCTACCATTTTGATACTCTTTATAAACATTTTTCATTTGGTCATACACTTTGTCAAGAGTATTTTTGTCCCTCCTTTTAATATAATTCAGACTATAAATAATAGTTTGATAAATAAAATGTTTTATATTGAATCTCGTCCTTTGGATAATTCATTTCTACATTTTAAAAAAGTAATCCCTTTAAACTTGTTTTTAAAAGTCAAAATTTTCATAGTATAACAAAAACACAATTTTAAAAGAATAGACTAACTCTTTAAAATTTCTGAACCACTCAAACACATTGTTAATTCACTTGTGAAAAATGAAATTCTCTTATTTTTTAATATGTTGTAGAGTACATATTGTTCTATATTAAACAATTTCTATAATTTTAAATCTCTTAATTTAATAACCTATTTTTTCACATTTCTTATTGCTTACTATTTTACACATAATTAAATATATAAATGAAAGTGGAGAATACAAAACTTAATAATAACTCAATCATTGATGTAATTATATCGCTAGTCTATATCAGATTAGGTGATAAATGAATGTTATTATAAATTAAAACAATATTAAGGACCACATACTAATAACATTAACTAATTTCAAAATTATCTTAATAGTAAGCACAATAAAAATTATAAAAAACGAACAAAACAAAAATAAATAAATAATACTAAGAAAGCAGATAATAGAAAGATATTATCTGTGAAAAAAAAAATAATAATAATAAACAAAGCAAAACAAAACAAAACAAAAATAAAATAATATGTTAAGTATGCCAACCAAATTAGAAGAACCTATAGAAATAAAAGATAAATATATATATATATACCTTCAGCATTAAAGAACTATTCACACCATCACTATATAGATAAAATATATAGATATCTTATATATAAAGGCAATAGAAGTTGGACATTTGTGTCTCAAGTTCACGGACCGTTTATTCTATGATGGTTAAGGTTATGATAATATCCTTTCAGTATGTTATAGATTATGTTCCAAATTTTATTTTAGTTTTTTTAAATTTTCAAAAATTCCATATCCAAGGCCTCAAAATAGTCCGAGAAGTTTTGCCGACCGTTAGCAAGTTGGCCGTCCTATGAAATCGATTAAAAATTTTTGAAAACTCATTCTTATTGGATAAAAAGAACACAAATATCTTTGTCTATTTTCGCGCCAAAAATTTATTGACATGGTCAAAGTTTATACTTCTAATCATTTTGTCTTCATTTTTTCAAAAAAATTTCAATTATATTTCTTTTTCTTTTGCAAAACTTTATTTTGTAATTTTTTTATCCAATTTTTTTTATCTTATATTTTTAAAATTTCTTTTTTCTTTTTAATTTCTTTTTTTTATATATTTTATTTATTTTTTATATTTATTATTTATAAATTTATTTTATAATTTATAACATTTTTCGCCACACATAAAAACAACTTTTAAAATATTAGAAACAATTTAGACCAGTAATCAGTTATCAAAGTGACTTAATAGACTTAATTTTAACCTATATACATAAAATAACCTAAATAATGATAATATATAAATCTTTGAAAAAAATTGATCCACAAAGTTTTGAGATATCGGACACATTCTCTTTTGACCCTTTTAAATTTTAATGAAAACTATCTGGATCATCATGATAACTCATGAAACCATCCTAAAAGTCATTAAAACCTGTTTTTAGCATGTTGAAAAAATTAACAAAAAACTTCAATTGCGTGTTCTGTCAACATTTTTTATTTTATTAAGTTTTAAACGTTACAGGATTTATTGTAAGTGTTTATATTCATGAATTATTTGAACACATTTTTAAAATAAAAAGGTCGAAGAGATATCGAAATCATTTTACTCTTAATAAAAATTTTTGGACTTAATATTTGTAGTTTAGACAAAAATCGCCACTCATTGAACCCATCAGGTTTCTTTCAAGACAAGAATGAGTGGATATCTGTTTGATTGACCCTCATAAAATCAAATTTTGACTTCATATATGAATACAGTGACCTTAATCATTCTCAAATATGTCATTATTGCATATTTATGACAACAAAGTTGGTGTATCGGCAGATTTCGACCTCTCTAATTTCGACTTATGACTTCATATTTGGTGTAAGGATGCCTTATATGTTACATTATGATATTTCATATCTTTAAAGTCTTTTTAAAAAAGGTCAAAAATAGTTAATTGCGACTTTGTACCAAAAAAAGTCGTCCTAACACACTTTTTAAAAGTCATATTAATAGGTAATATAATATTACATATATATATAAAGTCAAAATATAAAATATCGTTGAATCTCCGGTTCAAAAATGAAAAAGAAATTTTGATATTTTTCAAAAATTTTATTTTTATTGTTTTAACTAAGGTCAATTTCAGCCATCATTTTTCTATCAATAAAGTCAATATTTATATAATATATAATATGTTTTATTCTGATTATAAATTTGTAAAAATTAGTTCTTAAAAATAAAAATTGACTGAGAAATAAAATTTCAAAGTGGTACGTCTATCAAAATATTATTTTTTTTTAATACTGTTTCTTTAATATTGTATTCCTATAAACACTATTAATAGGTTGAAAAAAAAAATGCTTTTTAATTACAACGATTTTATATATTTATTTATATTAGTGAAAAATTATATTAGTCAAACTACTATTTATTTTTAGTATATATCAAATATAAGTATGATATATATTTTCATATAATAAGAATTCATTTGAAAAAATCAATAACATATATATTTTTTTATTCATTTTTGTTCTCTTTATAATGTCTTTAAATAAGTGCTTACATATTTATACTATATATGAAAATAAAAGAATTTAATGACTTAATTTATAAATTTTTAAAAATATAAACAGACATAATTTTGGTTCCATTACTTTTAGACATCTTTATTATTAAATGAGTTTTTTAGAATACAAATTTTTATTCATAAACAATAATGTATTTTTATTATATATATATAAGTAGATATTAGTGATATGAAATAGTAGTAGTTGAACTTTTGAATTTTTAAAATTTTAATTCTTTTTTTTTCTATAAAATACAACGCGTTGTTTTTTATAGTTAAAAAAAAAGAATTGAAATTTTAAAAATTCAAAAGTTTAACTACTACTATTTCATATCACGAAACATATATATTCATTTAAAAAATTGTATATAATCTAAATAAGATCTATTTAGATAGAATATATGCATGATACCATAAAATCAATTTGATAAATGAATAAATAGAGTAAAGAATATATATAAACATTTTGATTTAGTCACTGATAACATAAATATTTTAAATTATTTCTTTTATATAAAGCAAATAAAACAAAAATATGAATTAATAAAGAAACATTCCCGAAAAAATAATTTAAGAAGAATAACTTGAAAAAATAAATAGAATTATTGTTTATTTTCATATCATAATATCTTTCTTAGATAAATGTAATTTATATTAGAGAACTATTAAGAAATGTTTTATTTAATGAAACTATTATTAGCCATAAAAATCTTTTAAAAAGTATGTTTACTTATTTATATGATAGTATATATTTAAAAATTATTTATATAAATTATAAAACTCTAAAGGATACGAAGCATCGGCGAAGCCGATGCCACCCGCTAGTTTATTTAAATTTGGCAACCTTAAACTATTTATTTAAAGCTCTTATTCATAGAATAGACTAAATACATGATTCTAAACATATATAGAAACCCTTTTACTTTTTAAGACACATTATGTCATTTGGTCATACACTTTGACCATCATAATTTTGACTCTCCTTTTAACATAGAATAGAGTATTATCTCTAGTTTATTAAATAAAAGTCATTATATTGAATCTCTTACTCTAAGACCACTTAATTCACATTTTTCAAAATTGTGACACTCAAACTCATTATTTTAAGACTTTGTTTTAACTATAGTAGTTTGAGGACCTATTGATTACTATGATACAATATTAGTCAATTATAAGAAGATCAAAGAAAATATCGATCACTCAAAAATCGTCCTCAGGAGCTGAAAATTGGTACACCTAGGTTTTTGGACCTCCTGAATCAGAATATGATGTCAAAATAAGAATCTAAATTTGACCGTTAAGGCCTCACGTGTTCAATATGAAAAAGTATTAAAAAATAGATAAATATAAAGAATAAACACGGATAACGTATATTGTGGGATTGAGAAAAAATCAAGTTTACCACATGTTTATTTTTCAATTGTCTGGTCAACAATTTTTATCGGGATGATCCCAAAGAGCCAATCAAAAACGACTCAAAAATCATGTTTTCTGTTCTTTTATTAATATCTTTTTAATTATAAACAATATAGCTTAACCAAATATACGGTGCACAACTACATGTTATATCGTATTGAACTGTGTTTCAACGAAAAGTTAACTCCCCGTAAGTTTAGAGGAGTTGTGGGTACAAACTCTAGTATATAGTAGCCAATCAAATGAATTTTCCAAAAACTGACCAATGGAAATTTTTTTGCCTATTTGCTTTATAATAGTAATGATAATGTTTTTTAAGTCTTATATCATATAAAAATAATTAACTTCTATATAGAAAGTGCTTCATGTTCCAAAGAAATAAATAATAATGAAAGTATTAAAAATACAATAAATATATATAAACATAATTATTATATAGAAATTATTGAATTTCCTAAAAAAAATAAAAAATAAAAAAGTATTTTATTATTTATAAAGGAAACTATATACATAGAAGACGTTAGTTGTCCTTCATCCTCGATTATAATTAGTGATAGTATATCAAATATATATATATATATATATATATATATAAGTTCATTATTATTATTCACTTTCTAGAAGATAACCTATCTAAAGACATGAATGATACAACAAAAAGTATATATTATCTATAATGAAATATTTTCTATTTATATATATGTTTATAGATGATAATACAAGTTCTAAACCAGTGAAAGCAAATACTGAGAGCATATATATATATATATATATATATATATATATATATATATATATATATATATATATAGATGATTCTTTATACGAGAAGAAAGATGATAATATGAGTATACATGATTTATAATTGATTTATATTATTTATATATAGTTTTAGACAAGTCTCTTGATTGTAATACAGTGGATAGTAATACTACAGGTATTGTATTATAGATATTTAGAATATTTAAAAAAATGATGATTTCAGTCAAATCTATATATAATATTATATGATATTATATAATATATATGTTTATATATATATATATTTATCTATCACTGTTTTAAATAGATGATGATAGAAATGTTAGTAATCACTCCACTCAAACATTGAATGTTAAAAGTCAAGGTAAAGAAATATATATTGTTTTGTATATATTTTCTAATATTATTCTTATATTATAGAAACAAATAAAAAAACAACAAATGATGCCATTATTGATATTGATTGTGAAGCAATCAATACGAAAGGTATAATAATGATATCATTAAATATGTTTCTACTTTTAAAATGTTGTATTTAATTATTATTAAATTTTTATTATATATAGAACCTGAAGTTGAATTAATAAAAAAAACTACCTTATCAAGTGGTATTTCAAATATAAAAAGTATTATATATAATATTCTCTATTATCAACTTTCTTAGATACTTCTATTGATGATAACTTACATAAAGGTATTAACAATTCTATTCTTTATTCTACTCTTTCATTATATATATAAACTTATTGTATGTATATTTTTTTTTAACTATAAATTGTGATATTATTATTCATTCAGTTAAAAATATAATAATCAATATGTATTTCTCATTTTTTTAAAATTAATATATAAATATATCTTTTATCTTCTATTATTGTAATTAATCAATTCTATTAATAATTACTTTTGTATATAGAATGTAAACTTAAACCACTAACGAATAAATCAAGTTCGTTCACTACATTAGCTACTTCGTCTTCTCCAAGTATTTTCTTTTTAGAATTTATATTATATATTTTTTCAATAGCTCCCACGTGCCTATACTCACAATCTATTAGCAAAGGTATTTAGATTTACATTTTCTTTATATGTCATTTTATATATATTATATATATTTTTATTATTTAATTATTATTTATTAGCATCTCAAGAAAATCAAAATAGTGGCACAAACACCAATAGAAAATTTGAAAGCCCAAATTGTAAATATTTCTTATTATATCATGAATTTTCTTTAAATAAGTTTTATATATACATATTATTATATATACTCATAATTTTTATTATATCTTATATAATGAATCTCCGGTTAAATATGTGAATAAGAATGGTAATAATCTTAATTGTTACAGTATTTATTTATTAAATATCTAATATTAGAATATATTATATATATTTTATATATACTAAATTTTTTCTTCATATGTAATTAAAATATATTAGTAAAAATATATATATTTTGTCATTATAGAAAAACGTGATTGTGATTATAATAAAAAAGGAATATCTTCTTCATCTGATTCAGGATTTTTAAGTATATTGATTGTTATTACTTTACTATTATAAATTATAAATATATGTATTATTATATGTGTAATGAAATATCAATGTTTGTATAATAATATTCATTTTCTATATGATACTAACAATTTAATATGCTTATTTCATATATATTAGATTATATTATAAATTAATAAATTTCATATATTCATATATATTGTACCATAATATATAGGTACAGAAGAATCAGTACATTTCTCTTCTTCTCCCAAAAGTCAATTCCGTAATAGTCAAACTGAAAATGGATTTGACAAAAAGACAAAGTATAATAAGGAAACTAATGATAATGATCAGTGTATGGATGGAAAATATGGATCTAATCATAGGTTTAACATTGTTGCTAAAGGTATATTTATATATATATATATATATATATATAGGATATAAAAATACTAATGCATCCATAATTTTTGATAAAAGTACTCTTTTATCTGTAAGTGGTCTTCATCAAAGTATATATATATTATATTGTATTCATTTATTTTATATTATTCTTTCTATGTAGCTAAAGATATTATTGAAGAATATCTTCCTAATCTATTGGATGTAATATCTAAGACTTTTAGTATTGTAAGCTTAGGTATATAAATAACAACTTGTATATAATATCTATTATATATATATATATAGCAAATGGTAAGAATGATGTTGATACAGCTAAAACTGACATTCATTTTATGAATAATAGTTCTGTTATTAGTCTTAGGGCAAATGAAGACAAGAAGCCAGAAGATAATAATAAAAATAGTATATACTTATTATGTTTTTTAATTATATTTTATATAGTAACTAAACCTAAAAAGAGAAAATCAAAATTGGATAAATTATCAAAAATAATTAAACTACTCAATGATCAAGACTCTGATTCTTCTCTTGAATCTGATAGTGGCAGTATATAATATATATAATAGTTATTAATTTATTATTTATTTATTCATTTATTTATTTATTTTATTTTATTCTATAATAAGAAACAAAATATTTTTATTCATTTGATACATATTTTATTACTTATTTATTCACTTATTTTGATTTTATGTTATAATAATAAACAAAAGATTTCTATTTATTTTATACTTATTTGTAACAAATAATTGAATTTTGTTTTGTTTTAATATTAATATTCATCAGAAACAAATAATAAAATATGATAGTATTATTAAATACAAAATTCAATAAAATTCTTTTTAATATAATATTTTTAATCACAGAAGAATAGTTTTTATATTATCAATTTTTTAAACAATACTAATATTTTATCAATATACTATTTATATAAGCATCATTTACTACTCAATTTTTATAGGTTTTAAATTACATGATCAAAATGTGATATCACAAAAACAAATTTCAATTTCAAGATACCATACAAGTGAGAATAATGTTATTAAAGCGTCTGAAATAATATCCAGTAATGATGATATGATAGAAAATGCTACAAACAATAATAATAATACTAATATTATTATTAGTGATTAAATATCCATCGATTCTGATAAATTTGTTAATGATGCCATTGATAATAATTTTTACGATGAAATAAATGAAAACATTTCTAATAATATTTATCTTGAGGATCAAAATTATTATCCTAATGATAATAATATCACTTTTAATCATGATTCTGATTCTATTCAGGATAATAGTCAAGTATCAGTTAATTATGATCAATTTGAAGTTGAATCACAGGATCCCATGAATTATAACAATTTTACAACTTCTAATAATAACGAGTTACAACAAGTTGAATTGAGTGACATTAATTCACAAACTAATTCTTTAGTTGATCATCCTGAACAAAATATAGGTAATATAACTTTTCATATGGAAGATATAGATATAAATGAAAATATACCAAATGAATCTAGAATAAATGAGACAGAAAATTATTTACTCAATGATGAAAATGAAGAATTTATTTCTGATAATTCAGAACAATTTCAAACAGTAAATAATACTATTAATGAAACACAACTTGACTATAATACTACTTCTCATTCTAATAATGATCAAATTATTAATGTTTTGCAAAATAATGATGTTAATCAGCATCATACTGACTCTTTTCTTAGCAATTCAGATTCTATTGAAGACAATATCCGTATATACTATTCTATTATAATTCTAATAAATAATATTGATATACATTTTTTTGTAGAAATAAACAACAATAGTCAACAGACGATGATAAATATAACTATAGATCCATTACCAAATGTAATATGTTCATCAACACTTAGTATATAAATATAAGCAATTCATTTTACATTTAAATTTGAATTTTTATATAACATTTTGTTTACATCTTTAGGAAATTCATATCAAAAAATTAATGAAGAAGAAAATAAATACAAATATTATGATTTGGGTAAAATGATATTTAAATGTTCATGTTGTAATGCTTTACATTTTGAACATGAAAGAAACAACTTTAAGTTTTCAACTAATTATGATACAACATTTTTTGAAGAACCTTCAAATTCATATAATGACACAATAAATAATACAACAATATATATGAAAAGAAGGAAACAATGGACACTTGACACAGAAGAGAATGTTTTATTAAAGAATAGTCAATATAGTGGTTGTTGTCGTAATGGAAAAGTTCATTTAGGTTCATTATCAGAACCAGATATATCGATTCAAAACTTATTGAATGATAATACAGATTCTTCAAAACAATTTAAAAAAGATATTCGTAGATATAATAATTCAATAGCTTTTGCTTCTATGTCATGTACTGATACACAAACAAGATTAGATAATAATGGAATATATTTCTATAAAGTACATGGAAATATATATCATTCTATGGCAGATTTATATCCTCCTGAAGGTATTACTCCTAATTATAATCAAATATATATTTATGATCAAGAAGAAGCTTTTCAACTTCGATCAAATAATCAATATTATGATAATTTGAATACAGAAATAATGAGAGTATTACATAATTCATTATTAAATAATGAATTAATGAATGCTTTTAAGACATTACATGAAGAAGTAACTACTGCTACAACTAATAATAATAATCTTCATATATCACAAGTAGATGTTTCATTAAAATTCAAAACATTACATTCAGATGATCAAAGAAGATATAATACTCCTTCTGCTTCTCATGAAATAGCACTTATAGTTCCTATTAATTCTATGGAAACATTTCCTCATACTGAATTTAGATGTTATCCAAGAATTCATCTTAATAATAATAATACAAATCATAATATGAATGAAGAAATAAGACAACATTTTACAAGAATGAAATATGATAATCCATTTTGTGATCCTATGGTTTATCCTATTTTTTATCCAACAGGAATTCCATTATTTATTCTTGCATCTAAAAGTGAATTAAGAAGAAATCCTAATTATATTCCAAGAAGAAATAATAATATAGAAATACATTCTCAAATCAATTCAAATACAATAGAAAATACTAATATTCAAGTAGAACAAATAGAAATAGTAGATATAATAATAGAAATCAATTATTAGATAATGAAGAAGATGAAATAGATAATGATGATAGAGAGTCTTCAAGACAAACTCATGATGATTTTTCAAAATCAATTACTTTATTAGCTAATTATCAACAATTTAATAATGAAGGATATCCTATAGATCTAATAGGAAATCCTGTATATGAGAAATCATCTTTTACTTTAAAGGATTTTTATTCTTTTCTTTGTTTTCCAAGATCATTTCCTAATAAGAATTATTTCTTATCAGGAGGAAAATTATTCTTACAATATATTGTAGATGCTTATTCTAAAATAGAAGAACAACGATTATCATTTATAGAAATGAATCAATCAAAATTAAGAGCAGAATCTTATAATGTATTACGACAATATAATCAAAGAAGAAGAGAACAAGTAATAGATGAAGAAGTAACAAATGGAATAGGAAAACCTATTATATTAAATAGTGGTTTTGTAGGAGGACCTAGATATATGAAAGGAGCTTATTTAGATGCAATGACAATAGTAAGATATTATGGTAAACCAGATTATTTTATTACTTTTACATGTAATCCAAAATGGAAAGAAATAGTAGATAATTTATATCCTAATCAAGAAGCATGGGAAAGACCTGATTTGGTTTGTAGAGTATTTGCAATTAAATTGAAATATTTATATCATTTATTAAAAGATGAGAATGTATTTGGTAAAGCACAAGCTATTACTTATACTGTTGAATTTCAAAAGAGAGGATTACCTCATGCTCATATCTTATTGAATGTTGAACAACAAGATAAAATACATGATACTAATGAACTTGATTCTATTATATGTGCTTATCTTCCTGATGAAGAAAAGAATCCTAGATTATTTAAAATAGTAAGTACAATGAATATACATGGTCCTCATGTATCTAATTCTCCATGTTTAGATTCTCATGGAATATGTAAGAAAGGATTTCCTAAACCATTTCAAGAATGTACTACAATTCCTAATGATTCTTATCCTTTATATTTTAGACCAAATGATGGAAGAAAAGTAGTATTTCATCGTACTAATGGTGATTTAGAAGCTACTAATGAATATGTTGTTCCATATAATCCATATTTATCACTCAAATTAGAAGCACATATTAATGTTGAAGCAGTTTATAGTTTACATACAGTAAAATATCTATATAAATATACAACAAAAGGTCATGATTCAATGAGAGCAGAATTATCAGCTTCTTCAAATGAAACAAATAATAATGAAGTTAAACAATATTTAGATGCAAGATATATATCATCAACTGAAGGAGTTTGGAGAATATTAGGATTTCCTATAGTACAATCAAATATAGCTGTTCAAATATTATTGATTCATGATGAGAATGATAAGAATATAGTATATACAGATGGTTCAGAAGAACAAGCAGAAGAAATACAAGGAAATAAATTATCTATGTTAGAAGCATATTTCAAAGCAAATGATGATTTAAATAATCATTTATATGTTCCTACTTTAGAAGAACCAGAGTTTATGACATATGATATGTTTCCTCAATATTATACATGGTGTAAAGGAGAACATATATGGAAACCAAGACAAAAGAATTCGAAGACACTTGGAAGAATACCTTATATAAATCCAACTAATAAAGAAGCATTTTGTTTAAAATTATTATTAACTCATGTAAATAGACCAACAAGTTTTGAATCATTAAGAATGTATGATGGAGAATTACCTTATCCAACTTATGAAGGAGTATGTATAGCAAGAGGATTATTAGATGATACTAATGAATATAGACATATATTAGATGAAGTAATGTATGATTGTCATCCTTCTCAATTACGATTAGTATTTGCTTTATTATTTGTATATTATAATATTACTGATAAAGCAATGGATTTATGGAATGAATTTAAATATGAAATGATTTCTGATATATATTATCAATATACAATAGATCATTTTACTATAAATGAACGTATTAATCATTCTCTTTCAACTGATCCTGATATTATTGATCAAGATCCTATTGTAATCAATTATTGTTATCCAAGAGCTTTATATAATATCAAAACATTAATAGAATCAAATGGAGGTAAATATACTAATATGCCTACTATTCAATATACTTCACATTTTAATCCTAATAGTGGTGTTTCTACATTAGAATTTTATGATTTTGATGTTGCACATAGAGAAGCAGAAAGAAATTATCAAATATTAAATAGAGAACAAAAAGAAATATTTGATAGAATTATGGTATCTGTTAATAATACTCAACCTCATAATAATAATATGTTCTTTATTGATGGTCCTGGTGGAACTGGAAAAACATTCTTATATAATACTTTGATCAAGATGATTCGTACAAGAGAAAAACCTGTATTAGCTGTTGCATTCACAGGAATAACAGCTACTTTATTATCAGGAGGAAGTACTTCTCATTCTGTATTTGGATTACCACTTGATCTGAATGAAATGTCTATTTCACATATAACAAGAAGTAGTGCAAAAGCAAATGATTTAAGAAAAGCTGCTATTATTATTTGGGATGAAGCACCTATGGCTTCTATTTATGCTTTAGAAGTTCTTGATAATTTATTACATGATTTATTTAGTTCAATAGATTCTGAAGATCCATGTCTTCAATATCCTTTTGTTGGTAAAACTATTGTTTTAGGTGGAGATTTTAGACAATATTTACCAGTAGTTAAAAATGGAAATGAATCATCTACTGTTGGTGTATGTTTGAAAAGATTTAAATATTGGAATAATTTTATACAATGTCATTTAGTTCAGAATATGAGAGCAGATAGAGATGCTTTAGATTTTAAAGAATGGTTAATGAAAGTAGGAAATGGTGAACGATTAAATAATGAATCTGATTTGAATGATAATATTGTAGAAATACCTTCACAATGTATAAGTACAGAAAATTTATATAAAGAGATATGGGAGAATATACTTCATAATAGAAATATTTTATCAGAACAACATAGAAAAGATTTATCTGAGAATTGTATTTTATGTTGTACGAATGAAGATACTTTTGATATAAATGAGAAAGTATTAGATTTAATACCTTCTTCAGAATCAGAAAAAATATATTATAGTTTTGATACTTTAGAAGATGAAATAGTTAATGATTCTGAAAGAGCTGCTTATTCTCCTGAATTTCTTAATACTCTTCTTCCTCAAGGATTTCCTCCTCATAAATTAAGACTAAGAAAAGGATGTATTATTATGTTATTGAGAAATCTTAATATAAAGAAAGGTTTATGTAATGGAACAAGATTAGTTGTTCTTGAAACATTAAATAATGTTATTCGTGCTCAATTATTAAATAAGCCAGATAATTTATTACCTGGTGAAGATATTGTATTTATTCCAAGAATTAGTTTAATTACTTCTGATGATTCACTTCCTACTAAGATGAGAAGAAAACAATTTCCTGTCAGATTAGCTTTTGCTATGGCTATTAATAAATCACAAGGTCAAATATTTAAAAATATTGGATTATATTTAAAGAGACCTGTATTTAGTCATGGTCAATTATATGTTGCTTTTAGTAGAGTTCGTTCTTTTAATGGTTTACATATTTATGCAGAAAATTGTAATAATAATCAAGGACATCTTAGTAAAGACTATCCTAATAAGGTATTTACGACTAATTGTATTTTTGATGGAGTTTTAAATTAGTTATCGTTTTATTTGTTTCTATTTTATTATTTTGTTTCTTTTATATTTGTTATTGTTTGCTTATAAATTTGTTTTCATTTATTATTTTTCTCTTTTCAATTTTCATTTGCTGTTCTTAAAAGTTAAATATGAAATATTCAGTTGTTTTGTTAAACTTAAAGAATAAAAACTAAAACTAAAAATTTAAAAATAAAACTCAAGCGTAGGCCTGCGTAGGCAGGCCGTGAAACGCTTGTTATCATTATTTAGGTTATTCTACGTATATAAGTTAATTTTAATTAATTAAAGTCACTTGGAAAAAAGGATTCTTGTTTAATTGTCTTTTTAAAGTTTAAAAATAGTTTATAGGTGTGGCGAAAAATGTTATGTATTTAAAATAAAATATATTAATAATTAATAACAAATATAAAGTACATCATAAAAAAAAATAAACTTAAAAGAAAAATTATAAAAATTATTTAATGAAAAAATATAAAAAGAAATTTTTACGTAGAAAAATGTAAAAAAAGAAGAAATTTCTGAGAAAATGAAAAATAAATAGAAATTTTATGCACGAAAGATGTTTATTGGATAAAAATTCAAATTTTGAATTTTATCGCATTTTAGTGGCCGAGTCGGTTAGGAAATTTTTTGTGGGACCGTTTTAGGCCCTTAGACGTGAAATTTTTGAAAAATTTAAAAGCGCGTCATAATACATTTTTTATCTAGTATCTAAATCTATTATGAGTGTAGCATAGATATGTAACATAAAAATATAATAGGTCCATTTATATCAGTACAATTTCGTGATGGGTTATCACTTTTATATATAAGATATTATAATTGAAAGCTATTTAGATAGAATATATAAATGATCCAATACAATAAATATGATGAACAAAAAGAAAGAAAATACGTTATAAAAATTATGGTTTAGTCATTAATAACATAAAATTGTCAAAAATATTTCTTTCATTAAAAAAGATAAAAAAAATAAATATGAATTAATAAATAAGCATTCAAGAAAAAAAATTCAATCTTAGTCACTTGAAATAATAAAGAAAATTATTGCTTGCTCATATATTAATATCTTTCTTAAATGAATGCAACTTATATTAGATAAATTCACTTGAAATGCTTCATTAATGAAACTATTATAAATCACAAAATGCTATTAAAAAGTTTTTTTACCTATGTACATAATGATATATATATTGAAAAAAGTATTTATATAAGTATAAAACTCTAAAAGATATGAACCATAGGCAAAGCCGATACCGCCCGCTAGTTTATAATAATGATAAAAAAGAAGAAAAGAAGGAACAAATATTAGAAGTTATAAACTGCTACTTTACTGCCCAACAAGATCGCTTTCATGTCATTTATCAATAAAAAGATTCAATTTACTTCGAAATAGAATAACATCAGTAATAGAAAGGATAAAGATAAAAAAAAGTTGTATAATACAATAATAGATTCTAATTTCATAGCTTCAATGTTATACCTTGAGTATGTCAGTACCCTATTCTATGAGTGCAATAAGTCAATGCAAGGCCAAAATAAATACATATTTGGATTAATTGATATTATAAAAGATTTATTTATTAAATTATCCTTGAGATTAGAAAGACTAATATGTGTCAATGATTATTCGTCATTTTCGAAGCTTAATGATATGTATCTACAGCCAATTATGATATAAATTCAATAATATTTTATATTAAAAATCATCTAATTTCTCTTCGACATAATTTATTATATTATTTACCAGAAATACTCATATATATTAGTACTGATGAATCATATCTTCAAGATCTTAATGAATACTTAATTGACCAAGAATATCAGCATAATATATCAAATAGATCTCATGAAGTAACCAATAACGTTAATAATAACACATTAATAATAGCAAACCAATTTAATATTTTTGGAATATTACAAAGTTGTGTATCTTCAAATGGTGTCGTAAATGGTTTAATAACCTATATTAATAGTGTTAATCAGTATGTAATAGAAACTGAAGTAACAATTAGAATAGATCTTCCATATTTAGTATATGGATACTCTTTTGGAAATCTTTCAGGTTTTCTAAATAATTTTCCTAATAGTACTATTAAAGGCGAATACAATGGAATCATTAATAATATAAATATTCTTTAGGCTAATATAAATTGTGTCATAACTCTTTGAGAAATCATCAAATAAAATAGGTAATAGTAGTATTGAAGGAAGAGTACAAAAAAAAATAAAGAATAAGAAAATAATAACATCAAAAAGCCAAAGAATACACCAACAACTTATCTAATTAATCATTATTTATATTGGATTACTAATCTATTTTCTAAAGTAGCTGATGAAAATCAAATGGAATTTCATTCTAAAGAAGAGTGTTTCTGTTTACATACTGATGAAATATATAGAGAAAAATTTAATAAAGTATCAATTGATGAATTCTATATAAACCATAAATGTAGTTTTCCATTATTACATGGCATAGCCAAGAAATGTTTTCCACTTTCACCACTTCATATCTCTATGAGAGTGGTTTTAGTCATCTTGTCTATATATAAATAAATATAGAAACAGTAGTAACCCAACTACTCAAATGACAATTGCATTAACTTCTAATATCATTCATTCCTCTTCACTTATAACTATTGTCTTAGACTTATATATATGCTACAATTACTATCATTCATGTATCATATAATTTATTGACTATCCTTAAATATCTATAGCTAAACTTAAAAAAAGAAAGTCAATTCGTAATATCTAGCTACAAAATATCTAATCTAATCTAACTATTGATTGGTAATAACTATAATACAAATTTAATTTGTTTTTTTTTTATTATTTTTCAATTTATATATATTTAGTTTTTCTTATATATTAAATGTTTATATTTTAGATTATTATATTTTTGCTAAGATATGCATTGCTTAAACTAACTCAAGATATAATGTTATCAGATAGAACTACCATTTATTTTTTTATACCTATATGATTATAGCAACAGCAAGTAGCTTTTTAATTAGTGTAATTATTTGCTAATAATTCTTACATGTATTCCTATTGATTTTCAAATTATTTACTTTATTTAGGTACTATCATATTCAATTCAAATGAATATTTATAAAATATTATAAGTTATATAATGAAAAATAAATATTACATTCTAATTCTTTATTCCATAAATACTGACTTCTCTAATATAATACTTTTAAAAAATATCCCATACTAATTAATAATATGATACAATCAAAAGTACTAATATGTAACATAATCATATAATATATTCTTCTTTAAATCAAAGAGTATAATCTAATTAAAGAAACTATAACATACTAATAGCAGAATATACGTTCACCCTTAATTCATCAATAGAAAGAATAAAATAATTATCATTTTATTTAATTGACTTGTAAACTAAATATCAAGTATTACTTGATAGCAATTGGTTCATAAAGATCATATATAATGCTTTCAAAATATATATTTAAAAAGATGATATTAGAATTTTGGTTCAAATAGATGTAATAGTAAGACAAATATTCAATATGATGAGAACAAAATATATTGGATAAATATAAAGGATTATATTAGGAGTTATAAATATTCTGAAAGAATATTACAATAGCAAGAGACAATATAGGAAATGAAGTAGATTTTATATTACAATAGTAATGAAATAAGTCTTATATTAAGATGTATGAAATAGTATAAAGACATGTATACTCGAAGAATCTATTGGAAGAAAGCTTATTGACAAGGATTAATATTGAATAAATAAGAATATATGTGCGCATATATATTTATATATATATAGCATATTAAGAAGATAGTTTTAAGCTTGTATAATGAAACTTAGATTTAAGAAGAAGAAAAAAAGTATATATCAATTAAATTTAGAATTAGTAGTCATAAATGTGTGTAAAACTTATGACAGAAATTGCTTATAGCAAATGATAAACTTTATTGATATGAAGAAGAATCTATATTTGAATACAAAGATATATAAACTAATAAATAGAAACGTAATCAAATAAACCATACCAACTAATAATAAAAGGCTCGTTTCTATAATATATTTTAACGACTACAAGTGTATGTGTAGTGTATTGTATATTAAGAGTTATACATTAAATAAGTAATTCAAATGAAATGCTGATAAAGAATGGAATCAATTGCTATGCATATAAACATATTTATTATGTATATGTGTACTTCAAGACGAAAATAATAACTAAAATAATCGAATTGACAATAATTTTAAAAAAATTATATAGCTACCATAGTTACATTCACAACAACAAAGAAAATACGAATTGCATGCTATTTTATAATTTCAACATGCATATGTGATGTATATAAATTATAAGTAAAAAGAAATTGAGATGTTTTATATTAAATACATAGTGATACAAATAACAGAAGTATCAAAGATATATTGAGACATAAATTCTATTCAGTTAAGTAAATTTTTTTAAAGAATGAGTTAGTAATAAAAAATGATAAAGAATATCAGAAATAATTAGATGTAGATAGTTTGACATTATAAAGAATAAATAAGAAGAAGAGAATGAAAATAGTAATCATCAATGAGAGTAGGGTAAAAATATATATTTAACGGAACCAAAAAAGCAAAATGTTAGAATAAAAAATAAGAAAAGTATTTTTAGTGATATATAGATGATAGCAATTCTACAATGAAAACACAATCTTGACTCTAATTACTAAAATCAAAAACAAGAAGCACAAAGAGAGAAATTGTTGGATAACTAAAAAGGAAAAGAACCAGATGAATTATAAAAAATGATAGTAAATAATTATAACATATAAGAAGTCTCTTGTCAAATTTTGTAGCAAAGGAATATAGGAGGCTTTTGAAATAAATAAAAATCAAATAGGAAATAGAGATCATGAGGAAGTATAGAAATTAAAAAGACATGTAAAGAAATAGACTCATTTATAAATATATAGAATAGGAAGAAGACAAAAAAAAATTGAAAAATGATTAGAGAATTATATGAAGAATATATTTAATCGAAAGTTATAAATTAATTAATTCAGTATACTTTAAAATGGCAGAAACGTATGCAGACAATGAACTTATTACTAAAATGAAATAAGATTCTATAGTAATACATAAAAGAAGAAATTTATAACTTCTAAAAGAAAAGAAAACATCATTAAAGATGATGTAATAAATAGAAACATGGAACAACTATTAAAAGAATTTAAGAACATAAAGAAAATCATCAAAGCATAACAATAGATAGAAACTAGATATAATAAAGAAAAGGATGTAAAAAATTGTATAAAACCAGAAACTCAATAATAAAAGAAAAAGAACATGTAGAAATGAAGTATAACAAAGAATGAAATAATAATTGAAAAACACTAGAAATCTCTTAATTACAATTCTCGTTACACAACAGTTTCGCAACGAGATCTTCTTTCAATGTAATTTTGCAAACTTATTTTTTGTTTGAGGGAATCAAAATAAACACGATTAGTGACTGTTTTTGGTTTTTACAAAAAATAAATAAAATTTGCAAAAATATTTTAAAATTTTTTCAAGGTTTTCCTTGGTTTTTTAACATTTTCAACAAAACACAGACAACTGAAAACAAAAACGTTTACAAAAACAGTGACGTGAAAATTAAAATTTTCAAGGCACTAATTTTTAATTTCCTGTGAGAATGAGCTACTTTTCTTAATACCAATTTGGAATGTTATTTGAATTGTTATTGAAGAATTATTAAAGAAGCAGTCCGAGAAGACGTTTTTCAAATCATTTTCACTAAGTAAGCTTTTTATAGGACTTCTATTTTCTATAGGTTTGCCAATCATTCTCTTAGGTGATGCTACGATTGTCTTTTTGGCTATTTCTAGTCTTCTTGACATCGATTTATTCACATATTGGTTGGCAACAGAAGCAGATTTCCAGCGACCTTGGATCATTAGCTCTTCAGTAGTGGCTCCATGTTCAGCACACAAGGTGGCCATTGTTCTTCTAAAGCAATGGCCAGTGAAAGAATCAGAATGAGGTAGGTTTAGCATCTTTGCAATTCGTCGAGGCCAATTCCCAATTGCTTTCTCTCCTGTACTTTTTGAACAGAAGCCGTTCTTCGTGATTAATGGAAACAAGGGTCCATCTTCGTTCTCACTCAAGCAATCAAAGTACTTCCTTATCAGCAAACCAAACTTTACATTGCCATCTACAGTTGGAATGTATCCATTATGGCCTTCTCCATTATAATCTGTCTTGCTTCTTTCTACATCTATCAGTATACAATCTTCACAAAACTATATATATATATATATATATTATTATTATTTTAATTGTAATTATTATTATTATTATTATTATTACTATATATTTATTATTTAATTAATATTCCCAATATTACTATTACTACATATACCTAAATATATAGAAATAAATATATAGATGTGTTAATACCTTTAGATTCTTCTTCTTCAAGTTATATATCTCTCCATGTCTTAGACCACTACAAATGGCTATTATAAGGCATACCTTCAACTGGAGCGTTTCAAGGTCTTCATAAGGGCAATTCAGAAACTCGCGGCAATTCTCATCACTTAGTACAGCATTTCTTTTTGGAGGAGGGAGGCTCTTTGAATGGTTCTTCAATGCTCCTTTAATATTGCAAACCGTAACCTCGTTAACCTTGTGTTTCTCAATGGATGTCAACATCTTGAATATACCAATGAGCTTCGAAGTAATAGTATTAGCTCTAATATGTTGATCTATTAGGCTTTGAATGTAGGACTCCAGAACAACGTCGACATCTTCTTTCTTATCGGGATCATTGGCTTCTTGGTACTTCTTAAAATCGTTATACCATATTTGATATTTATATCCACTTTATAGGTATAACAATGGTTAATGGCTTCATTTCGCTCATGGTGAAGATAAATAAATAATGAAAAAACGCCGCCAAATTTTTATTGTTGTTGTGTATCTAGTTATTTATTTTTTTTATATTATTTATATGTTATTTATATGTTTATGTTTAGTTATTATAATTTAATTGGCTTATTATTATTTATATAGTTATCTATTTTCATCTATTATGATTAATAAAACAAAACTATAATTATTAAACAACTTTCTATTAAAAATAATCAATATATCAATTATTTGATCTTTATGTCTTTATACATTATAAATATGCTTAAATATGTTTTTTAGAATTATCTCATTTAAAACCTATTTGTTGAAATTAAAAAATATTTTAAAAGAATGTATCAGACTGTAATTAATTAATTTTTAAAGTTTCTTGTTTATAATATATTATAGAATTGTAAATGTTTACAATATTAAAATAACCATTTTTCTTTTGTTTGTTAACAGAACACTCATTTTGTATACTAATGAAATGATATGTAGTAATAGTAAGTTTGTTGTTTTATATAATATAATAATAAAACATAAGGAAAACCAATTGAAAAATGTCTTTCAGGTATTCTTAAAAATTAGGCAATATTTCAGTGTTTATTTTTGATTTTTTTCAAACAAAAAAAAATACAAAAACAAAACACTGAAAATTACCTAATTTTCTAGAAATAACCTGAAATATACTATTTTTGGGTACAATATTTACTATAGATAAGAAAATTGATGAAAATTTATTTTCTCTGGATATTATCCTATTTGAATCTTTTATAACTAGGGTCACGCCGCAGGTCCAGTGCCTAACGGCACCGGACCGCGGCTGCATAAAGAGTATATAAAGAGTTTTTTTTATCTTATATATTATATATTATATATTATATATTTTTATTATTTATTATTTATTATTTATTATTTATTATCTATTATCTATTATATATTATATATTATATATTATAAATTTCTTATACTCTATATGGAGAGTTACAATCAGTAAGTGATTGTAATCAGGTTCAATTCCTGATATAAGATTATTTAAGACTTTTTAAATAAGAAATGAAAAAAGAAAAAAAGTTATTTATTAATAAAAAATAACATCTTGAGTTATATTCATCACAACAATTTATTTTTAAATATATATTTTGCATTTAGTAATAATTAAACAACTGTTTTAAACATTTTGTGAGTTTTTAAAGTCAATAACTTTAGAAATGAGTCACAATGTGAAGTACTCTTGAGTATTTTTAATTTATAAAATTCATTTAAATAACATAATATAAAGATTTAAACTCATTTTAATACTTTTTAAAAGAATTTTGAAGTTTTAAGTATAAGAAAGTCAGCATTCATTGTCACTTTGACAACTAAAACATTTCTTAAAAAGCTAATATTTTTATATTAATCTCAACTAATGATTTTAAACACAAACAACTCAAAAATGTAACTTTTAATGAGACTTTACCCATTCAAGATCCACTGTATCAAAATAATTTCCTTCAGTCTTTTGATATAGTATAGAGTTTATTATACTATTTATTAAATAAAAGTAAATGTTTTGAATCTCTTTCTTAAAGACCCTTTTTGACACATTATGAAAAGTTGACACACTTAAACTCATTTTTAAATGCTAATATTTACACACTTTACTTAATATGACCATAGCTACACATTGGTCATCACTTTAAAACATTTTATAAACCTTTTGCATTTGCTCATTTACTTCGACCAAAATATTTTCGTCCCTCCTTTTGATATAATATAGACTGTGTGGTCTAGTTATATGAAAGTGAGGGGGAATTTTGAATCTCGTCCTCTAAGTCAAACATTTTCACATTTTTAAAAATTAAGACCCTTAGAGTTGATTTCTGAAGTTAATTTTTCTACAGTGTTCCAAAAACACGATTTTACACAAACTGAAGTAAAAATATTTTTTCAATAACTCTCACAACCCTTCACACATCCACTCTCTAAAAATTATTTTCTTTGTGGGTTAAATCCCGATAGTCAAGTTTTCAGACATTCATTTTACCAGTTGACATTTGTGCCTTAATTATTTACGAGTTGACATTTGTGTCCTAATTTTTTACGAGTTGACATTTGTGCCTTAATTATTTACGAGTTGACATTTGTGCCTTAATTTTTTACGAGTTGACATTTGTGTCTTAATTTTTTACGAGTTGACAACTATGATTTAATTATCTACGAGTTGACAATTATGAATAATTTATTTGTATTTTTATTTTTAATATTTTCATGACTATTTTTAACAAAGAAACCTGAAAAAAAAATATTTTTTTTTTAAAAATCTGAAATAATTAAATTACTATTTTTAACTTATAAATAATTAAATCATAGTTGTCAACTCGTAAATAATTAAGGCACAATTGTCAACTCGTAAATAATTGAGGCACAAATGTCAACTCGTAAAAAATTAGGACACAAATGTCAACTCGTAAATAATTAAGGCACAAATGTCAACTCGTAAAAAATTAGGACACAAATGTCAACTCGTAAATAAATTTCTGAAAACTTGACTATCGGGATTTAACCCTTTCTTTGTACTTTTGATATGTTGTAGAGCTACTACAGCTGTACACTAATTAATCTCTATAAATTTTTTATTCATAGTTTAAGACTATGTTTTACACATTCTTTGAAATTTGACAACCTTAAACTACTTATTTAAAGCTCTTAATCATAAAATAGACTTAATACATGATTCTAAACACATATAGAAACCCTTTTACTTTTTAGGACACATTTTGTCATTTGGTCATACACTTTGACCTTCATAATTTTAACTCTCCTTTTAATATAGTATAGAGTTATAAGTCTAGTTTATTAAATAAAAGTCATTATATTGAATCTCTCACTCTAAGACTACTTAATTCACATTTTTCAAAATTGTGACACTCAAACTCATTATTTTAAGACTTTGTTTTAACTATAGTAGTTTGAGGACCTATTGATTACAATACTACAATATTAGTCGATTATAAGAAGATCGAAGAAAATATCGATCACTCAAAAATCGTCCTCAGGAGCTCAAAATCGCTACACCTAGGTTTTTTGACCTCCTGAATCAGAATATCATGTCAAATTAACAATCTAAATTTGACCGTTAAGGCCTCACGTGTTCAATATGAAAAAGTATTAAAAAATAGATAAATATAAAGAATAAACACGGATAACGTATATTGTGGGATTGAGAAAAAATCAAGTTTACCCCATGTTTATTTTCCAATTGTCTGGTCAACAATTTTTATCGGGGTCATCCCAAAGAGCCAATCAAAAACGACTCAAAAATCATGTTTTCTGTTCTTTTATTAATAACTTTTTAATTATAAACAATATCGCTTAACCAAATATACGGTGCACAACTACACGTTATATCCTATTGAACTGTGTTTCAACCAAGAGTTAACTCCCCGTAAGTTTAGAGGAGAGGTGTACACAGACTTGAGTATATAGTAGCCAATCAAATGCATTTTCCCAAAACTGAACAATTGAAATTTTTTTGCCTATTCTCATATATATAGTAATGATATAATATTAAATATATAATAGATAATAATGAAAAAGAAATAAAAGCCAAACTGTTATTATTCT
The DNA here is from genome assembly GCA_039096225.1 of Blastocystis sp. Blastoise. NCBI lineage: Eukaryota > Bigyra > Opalinata > Blastocystidae > Blastocystis > Blastocystis sp. Blastoise. The sequence goes on from JBBPEB010000002.1 coordinate 603,097, forward strand.
TTGTAGCCGCGGTCCGGCGCCGTTAGGCCCCGGACCGCGGCGTGACCCTAGTTTATATTTTAAATACATTATATTTTACTCTAAACATAAAACCAAATATATATAATTCATTAAGTTTAATAAAAATTAATTCATAAAGTCAAAAATAGATAAAAACTGAATTGACAAAATCAATTGTTTTACTAAAATATATTATAGAATTCTTAGAATCCTAGGTTCCTAGGTTCCTAGAATCCTACATTCCTAGAATCCACTAACCAATCAAATTACTAATTTTACTCTAGGACTATTTTGGTCTGGAAATGTTTCTAAATATAAAAAGTATTCATTTCATTGGCTATTTTTTTATATTTCTACATTCCTAAGTTCCTAAATTCCTATTTTCCTAAGTTAAATATCAATTTTCCTGATATTCCTAAGTTAAAAACCTCTTTTTATTGGTTAAAAAAAATTATCCCATTAAAAAAATATAACCCCTATGTAAATAAATAATAAAAAAGAGAACCTTATCATATTATATTATCATTTCCCTAACCCTAAACCCTAGCCGTAACCCTGACGAAGATTCCCTATGTCTGGAGTCCGAAACTTTCAAAAAATAACAAAACAAATTTATATACTTAAACACCATTAAAAACTATTAATAACAAAAAAAAAATAAAAAAGAGAAAAATAATATAATAGAAAAGGTATGTTTAATTTATTTATTCAGAATCAGATTCTTCTACTGATTCTTCACTAGAAGTATCTACTCTCGTAGGTCTTATTCTAGTAGCAGGTTCTCTTTGACCAAGAGTTAAACCAATATGATTATCCATCACATTAGTTAAGAACTCTCGGTTCCTACGAACCTCATCAGCAGGACCCCTAGGAGAAACTGGAGCAGCAACAGGAAACGGTTCTTCATGACCCTCATCGTCATGATTAGGTAAAGTAGCAGTACTGATTGAAAATATTTCAGTATTAGAACCCCGAGCAGCAGTAACAGCAGGACCGATAGGAGGAGGTATATCTGTTTGTTCTCTCTCGTATCTATTAGCTAATTCCATAGCTTGTTCCTCTAAGTTCATTAACGGAGCATCAGCATCTAATAGTATATCCACACGACGTTTTAATTGAGCTAACTTAATAGCATCCAAAGGTGGATTGTTATAGGCCTGATCTAAAGGTCTATCACAAGTAATTACAATAAAAGGAGAATTAATATTTACATAACCCCCTTTATATTGCCCACGATACTTGTATCTATCAAGGATACATAAAAGATCTCTAAATGGCCAATGACCATCGAAGTCATCAATGATAATGACATCATTGAAAGTGTACCCATCCCACCATTGAGTACTGTCCTTAATGTAGTAAGTACCACCTAGAGCAGCAGCCAACTGAGTAGCAAAACGGGTTTTACCCACACATGTGGGACACCATACGTATATCACCTTAGGCTTCTTAGTACGCGGCTTCCCATTCACATCACACCAGTATCCCGTGATCTTAGTCTTGTTCACCATAAAGTATCCAAGATATTCCTCTTCAATATCCTTAAGTTTACCGCCAGTGGATATTATTTTAGCAATTTCATCGGATACCTTCGGCTTCTTATCTTTAGCACAACCTCGTTTATTGGTATTAAGAGTACTAGCTTCCCAGTGCTTACCGTCATCTTTCAGCACATATCGGCGGCATTCTTCATAGCTTCCCTTAGCGACCTGAACATCCGGATTCATCGAGAACATCTTCTTAACAGTTGTCATCCTCTGTCTTCTTTCGAATTCTATGTACACGTGGATGTGTACATGACCAGTAGATGGAGCAACTTCTTCTCCAGCGACAAAGTAAGTAACACCAGCAGGTAAGGCAGCGACCCAGGAATCTAATAAGGCTTCAGCATTTTCGATAGATGCATTAATAGTAGCAAACCAGTAGAGAGATTACATTTTAGCGAAGTTGAGTAACACTAAAAATTCTAAAAAAAAATAAATTTTTTATGTGAAAAAATTAAGTTAAAAATTTAAAAAATGAGATATAAATGAGATATTAAAAATTACACTGAACTTATATTGAATATTTATGATAATAAAATATTTAAAATTACACTTGCAATCAAATGAAATTTCCGTAAATATTTTGTGTGTGCTAGTTACGATATTACTGGGTTTTCCATAAACAATAATGAAAATTTCACAATTTTTCGTGATTTTTCACATATATTTTTTTTTTATTTAGACTCGCAAAAAAATCTTTTTAATTTAATAAAACTTTTGCTTTATTTCATTTTATTTTAATAAATATTCATAATTTTTCACCTTGATTAATTTCTTTTAATTTAAATTTAATAATTTTTTCACCTAAATTAGTGTTAGTATTTTAACTTTTGACCTTTTGTCATAATTATTTTAACATACAGACTATGGCTGACAACATTCTAAGCTGAAACCAACGAAGCCACTATTACATCATTACTGATGAGACAAGAGAAAGTGAATTATTGACTTTTTACCAGCACTTACAGCGGTGGGCACAATTTTCTTGTTTAGACCGGGTTTGAACTCTGTTGAGACCGAAAATTTTCAAAAAACGTTCTAAAAATGTTTTTGGATGGGAAAAACATTTATTTTTTTCGGTATTAATTTGGCTAAAGCACGGTTGTAGAATTAAAATGTTTTTTTCTCACTTATACTCAATGACTATCATTTAATTCAGTTTCTGTATGCTTTAAATAAACAACAGAATGTATTTATTATATACTAGCGGCTGGCATCGGCTTCGTCGATGCTTCGTAACCTTTAGAGTTTTATTAATTGTACAAATACTTTTTAAATATATACTATCATATAGATACATAAAACTATTTTTTAAAGTAGTTTATAGTTTATAATAGTTTCATTAATGAAATATCTCAAATAAGTTCATCTAATATAAATAGGGCTTGGAAAAAAATAGCATAAAAATTCATTTGTGTTTAAAATATTATGAAATATTATGAAATATTTTCTAAAAAATAAAATAATAAGTAATTATCTAGATATTACCGTCATTTTAGGCTTTTTTTATTTTTATTGTATTATAAACAAAAACACAGTAATTTTTATTTATATATTGATATCATTCAATACGGTATAACTACATGGATAAAAACTATATGATTAACTAATAAAAAGGAGATACAATACATAATAGATTTTTTTTTGTTTTAAAAATATATATCAAATACTTTTATAAACAGTAATAAAAAAATTTTAAAAAATATATTTTATATGCAATATTTTCAAAATTATATTATACCACAATGAACCGTAGATTCTCGTAATTATTTTGAAAATATTGAAGTTTTTTTATAATCCATTAAATTCTATTTTTAAAAATCTTTTTATTGGTTTATTATTCATTCAATGTCATATAAACTAATTTAAGCATGACAAGAATAATTTTAAAAAGTAATTTAACATATATATATGATTTAATACATAAACTAGGAGAAAACAAGAAATCAATAATGCATAAAATATCCTCAAACACAGCAAATAATTCAAAAGAGAATAAACCTATAATATCAAATAATAAAAGAAATAAAAAAATCAGCAAAAACATCGAATATTATAATGAAATATCAGATGATCAACTTCAAAATAAATTAAGAAAAAACACAAACACGAGAAAATTAAACGACCAAAATCAAAGAGAAGTACAAAAGAAAAAAAAGAAAACGAGAAAAAAGAAATCAATTGCAACAAATTCAGCAATAATCTTATATATAAAGGCAATAGAAGTTGGATATTTGTGTCTCAAGTTCACGGACCGTTTATTCTATGATGGTTAAGGCTATGATAATATCCTTTCAGTATGTTATATATTATGTTCCAAATTTTATTTTAGTTTTTTTAAATTTTCAAAAATTCCATATCTAAGGCCTCAAAATAGTCCGAGAAGTTTTGCCGACCGTTAGCAAGTTGGCCGTCCTATGAAATCGATTAAAAAATTTTGAAAACTCATTCTAATTGGATAAAAAGAACACAAATATCTTTGTCTATTTTCGCGCCAAAAATTTATTGACATGGTCAAAGTTTATACTTCTAATCATTTTGTCTTCATTTTTTCAAAAAAATTTCAATTACATTTCTTTTTCTTTTGCAAAACTTTATTTTGCAATTTTTTTATCCAATTTTTTTTATCTTTTATTTTTAAAATTTCTTATTTCTTTTTAATTTCTTTTTTTATATATTTTATTTATTTTTTTATATTTATTATTTATAAATTTATTTTATAATTTATAACATTTTTCGCCACACATAAAAACAACTTTTAAAATATTAGAAACAATTTAGACCAGTAATCAGTTATCAAAGTGACTTAATAGACTTAATTTTAACCTATATACATAAAATAACCTAAATAATGATAATATATGAAGCTTTGAAAAAAATTGATCCACAGAGTGTTGAGATATCGGACACATTCTCTTTTGAACCTTTTAAATTTTAATGAAAACTATCTGGATCATCATGGTAACTCATGAAACCATCCTAAAAGTAAATTAAAACCTGTTTTTGACATGTTGAAAAATTAATAAAAAACTTCAATTGCGTGTTCTGCCAACATTTTTTATTTTATTAAATTTTAAACGTTACAGAGTTTATCCTATGTGTTTATGTTCATAAATTATTTGAATAAATTTTTAAAATAAAAAGATCGAAGAGATATCGAAATCATTTCACTTTTAATAAAAATATTTGGACTTAATATTTGATATTTAGACAAAATCGCCACTCATTGAACCCATCATGTTTCTTTCAAGACAAGAATGAGTCGATATCTGTTTGGTTGACCCTCATAAAATCAATTTATGACTACATTTATGAATACAGTGACCTATATTATACACAAATATGTTATTATTGCATATTTATGACAACAAAGTTGGTGTATCGGCAGATTTCGACCACTTTAATTTCGACTCTTGACTTCATATTTGGTGTAAGGATGCGATATATGTTACACTATGATTTTTTTTGCCTTTAAAGACTTTTTAAAAAAGGTCAAAAAAAGTTAATTGCGGCTTTGCACCAAAATAAGTCGTTCTAACACACTTTTTAAAAGTCATATGAGTAGTTAATATACTATTACATATATATATATGAAGTTAAAATGTAAAATATCGTTGAATCTCGGTGTCAAAAATAAAAAAGAAATTTTGATTTTTTTCAAAAATTTTGTTTTTATTGTTTCAACTAAGGTCTATTTCTACCATCATTTTTCCTTCAATAAAGTCTTTTTTTTATAATATATAATATGCTGTTTTCTGATCATAAAATATAAAAAATTAGTTCTTAAAAATAAAAATTGACTGAGAAATAAAAATTCAAAGTGGTATGTCTCTCAAAATATTTTTACTTTTTTAATACTGTTTCTTGATTATTGTATCCCTATAAACACTACTAATTAACTGAAAAAAAATTATTCTATAATTATAAGAATTATATATATTTATTTATAATAGTGAAAATTAATATTAGTCAAACTAATATTTATTTTTAGTATATATTATATATAAGTATGACATATTATTTCTTATAATAAGAATTCATTTTAAAAAAACGATAATGTTTTTTATATTTATTTTTTGTTCTTTTCAAAAGTAGCTTTAAATATGTATAAACATAGAAAAATTTAATGACTTAGTTTATAAATTTTTAAAATGTAAAAAAAAAATAATTTTATTTCCATTACTTTTAGATATCTTTATTATGAAATGGATTCTTTATGAATATAAAAAAAATTTATCTATTATTAAAAAAGAAAATATGAATACAAATTCTTATTCATAAACTATCATGCATTTTTATTATATATAGATAAGTAGATATTAGTGATATGAAATAGTAGTAGTTAAACTTTTGAATTTTTAAAATTTTAATTTAATTTTTTATCTATAAAATACAACGCGTTGTTTTTTATAGTTAAAAAAATAGAAATAAAATTTTAAAAATTCAAAAGTTTAACTACTACTATTTCATATCACGAAACATATATATTCATTTAAAAAACTATATAATCTAAATAAGATCTATTTAGATAGAATATATGCATGATACCATAAAATCAATTTGATAAATGAATAAATAGAGTAAAGAATATATATAAACATTTTGATTTAGTCACTGATACAGTGCTTTGCAATTTACAATTGCACTGTTTGCAAAATACTTTGGCTTCAAATTTTTTAAAAAATCATGAAAATTTTTTTTTGCAAAATACTTTGGAAGCCAATTTTTTTTTTGCAAAATACTTTGGCATCATGAAAAATTTTTGCAAAATACTTTGGATTTGACTTTTTGCAAAATACTTTGGCTTTGACTATTTGCAAAAAACAATGGATTTTTTTCAAAAAACAATGGATAATTTTGCAAAAAACAATGGATTTACATATATATATATTAATAAAAATTTTTATTGGGAGACTACTATAAGGTCAACCAAAATTGCCCTAAAAGCCGATTCAATTTTTCTTTGATTTTTTATAGTCGGCTTTTAGGGCAATTTTGGTTGACCTTATATGACTTTGGGAATATTTTTTTTTGTTTTTTTATTTTACTTTAAAACGACGTTTTTAATGAGATTCGTGTTCTAAAAGAACATTATTTGTGTTTTTTATGTTACAATAAACAACTTCTAATCATTAATTCTATTCGTTGTTTAAAAGGAATTTTGTACTATATCCTATATTAACACTTCATACTATTGCTTACTTGTTTATTAAACATGTCTCTCTTTTTTGCTGACGTTACTAACCCTGATTCACGTGCTGATTACTTACTTTCCGTTCCTCCTATTATTCCTCAACCAATAGAATCTGTTGATTTTGAACTTGCTCCATCTGTTCCAATGATTTTTGAAGCTCTTCCTCCTATTCAAACTGCTAATAACCCTGTTGCTACAATTCCTACTGTTCCTATTGCTCCTAAACGTATTTATGTTAAAGTCACTCAAATTCAACGTGATGCGTTAAGAAGATACTATTCTGAACATGGTGAAACATGGTCTGTTCTTACTTATTCTACTAAAACTGGTATTAAACCGAAACAAACATCTGCTTTCATTAAGATACTTCGTGATGGTGGTTCTATTGATTTATCAAGTGTGAAGAAAGGAAGAAAGAAGTTAATTACTGTTAATGGTTCTATAAGATTAACTGAGATGATTAGAGAAAACAATAAGATAACACTTACTGAAATGTCTACGAAATTAGCTACTCCTGAACCAATAAATGAAGAAGAAGATAATCAAGGAGAAGAAGAAGAAGAAGATAATGGTGTTATTGATGCTTCTATTTCTACTATTTCTAGACATCTTCGTTTTGGTATGGAAAAAGATGGTCAACCTGCTTTTACTATTAAACTTGCTTCTCATAGAGAACCTGCTAGTAATACTGCTGCTAATAAAGAAAAGAGAATAGAAGTTATTCAAAAATTGAACTTATTAGAATCTCGTGGTCATATGATAGTGTATGTTGATGAAAGTCATTGGGAAGTTGGTTTAGTTCATCGTCATTTGCGTTCTCCAAGAGGTGAAAAAGCATTTGATAATTGTAACTCTCGTGCTTTAAGTATAACTGCTCTTACTTCTATTTCTACTTTAGGTGTTGGTTATACTGAGTTAATTCATGGATCCGTTAATGCTGAAATCTTTCAATCCTATTTAAGTGGATTGTTGAACTCCCTCAATGGTACTGGTAGTCATGTGATTTATTTGGATAATGCATCCATTCATCACGATCCTGGTGTTGCTGCTAAGGTTAGTGAAGCTGGTCATCAACTAGTTTTTGGAGCTCCTTATAGTCCTGAACTTAATCCAATAGAAAAAGTCTTTGGATTCTGGAAAACTCGTGCTGAAAATGATTTGAAGATCTTTACAAATCTTGAAGATTTGGTTAATAAGATTGGAAATCATTTTCGTTCGATTAATCCAATGGAAGTTCGTGCAACTATCCAAGGAACTATCCGAAACGTTTGGCCTAAGGTTATGAACAGAGATGATATATAAACAGTTATTTATATATACTTTATATATATATTATATATAAATTTGTTCAGTTTTTTAAAATTTTGTTTTGTTTATTGTAACATAAAAAACACAAATAATGTTCTTTTAGAACACGAATCTCATTAAAAACGTCATTTTAAAGTAAAATAAAAAAAAAAAAAAAAATATTCCCAAAGTCATATAAGGTCAACCAAAATTGCCCTAAAAGCCGACTATAAAAAATCAAAGAAAAATTGAATCGGCTTTTAGGGCAATTTTGGTTGACCTTATAGTAGTCTCCCAATAAAAATTTTTATTAATATATATATATGTAAATCCATTGTTTTTTGCAAAATTATCCATTGTTTTTTGAAAAAAATCCATTGTTTTTTGCAAATAGTCAAAGCCAAAGTATTTTGCAAAAAGTCAAATCCAAAGTATTTTGCAAAAATTTTTCATGATGCCAAAGTATTTTGCAAAAAAAAAATTGGCTTCCAAAGTATTTTGCAAAAAAAAATTTTCATGATTTTTTAAAAAATTTGAAGCCAAAGTATTTTGCAAACAGTGCAATTGTAAATTGCAAAGCACTGTAACATAAAATTTTTAAATTATTTCTTTTATATAAAACAAATAAAACAAAAATATGAATTAATAAAGAAACATTCCAGAAAAAATAATTTAAGCAGAATAACTTGAAAAAATAAATAGAATTGTTGTTTATTTTCATATTATAATATTTTCTTAGATAAATGTAATTTATATTAGAGATTTATTAAGAAATGTTTTATTTAATGAAACTATTATAAACCATAAAAATCTTTTTAAAAGTATGTTTACTTATTTATATGATAGTATATATTTAAAAAATATTTGTATAAATTATAAAACTCAAAAGGATACGAAGCATCGGCGAAGCCGATGCCACCCGCTAGTGTCATAATAAAATAGTCAATGAATGAATTGTCTTTTTTATGTCACCCGGTCCTTTTTTCATGAAAAGTGTGTAAATCGACGTGTCTTGATGAGCTGAGTTTGAAAATATTTTTTTTAGATTTTTAAAAAGAAAAACAAAAAAGTTATAAGCAATTGTCACTTTTTTGTCAGAAAATTTTGTGACAATTGCCATATGGCAATTCCGTCCAGTGACAAGGGAAGGGGCTGATTCTGACCACATGTCGACCTATCGGATATGAGCTATTAAGATATGATTCCGTATGGAAATATATCACTGTATACGAGTCTAAACGATATAAAACGATTTGACACCTCTATCCTCGTCAAAAGAACACTTATCAATTTTGTAAAAACTGAATCATTTTGTACGAAAATTTTAATTTTTTTTATTTCGACTTTTCTCAGCGATGGAGAGTCGCTATAAGACGTTTGATACAAAAAGGCACATCTATGTCTTCTAAAGATTGTGTCTAGATGCTTTTATTTTATAATATTGAAATCTGGTGAAGATATTCTAATAACAAAGTTAAAAAATATTTTTTTAATGATTTTTACTTAAATAAGTCTACAGACCTTATTTATAGGTCTAGAAAGCTAATAGAAACGAAAGACACATCTATATGTTATGCTGATTACATATTGGTGTCATATGTAAGTTTTCGATCATTCTTGGTGGTGAATGACACATAACAAATTTAGGTATACACAGATTTTTTACACAAAAAAAAAATCTTTTTTTTAATTGATCAAAAACAGCTCATTTAAGTTATATAAATGGACTTTGAGTGTCAATATGTGTTGTAGATAATTTTCGCCACCAGTTGGACACCATTTTATACTTTCAAGACAACCTTTTCCAAAACTGATCCAACATGGTGACTCAACATAAAACTAAAACTGTGTCCGTCTATATATACTCAATGTCCCTTTACTTTAAAACACATTTTAGTCAACACTTGAGTCAACATTCACATCTCGAAATGTAAAGTTGTGTCCTTTTAAAAATCTGATCAGAGGAAAATGATTTTCTAGTGGAAAAACCTACATAAAAAAAAATTGTAAATTAAGTTTTATAGTAGTCATAAAAAAGGAAACCAAAAAAAATAAAAAAAAAGAAATTTTTATTATAAATAAAAAATAAAGAATTCTATAGAATTTTTAGAATTCTAAAAGAAATTTAAAAAAAACAATTGAAAATTTTAATTTGCTATTTTGAAACACAAAAAAAATCAGCAAATGAATCAATAAGCCCCTCGAGAAAATTTTTTTGTAAGTCGTTTTTTGGCTCGGTTTTTGATGTTACAATTTTTTTTATATAGGTCAGAATATATATAAATTTTATATATGTTATTAACAATGGGTAAGAAATTATTAATATTAAAAAAATTATTCGCGATGTACGGATAACCAAACCCCTGATTTTTCGTATTGCTTTTATTATATAGATAGAAGATCATCAGTAATATATGATATCATTTGTATAATAGTACTTATGTTACTGTTTAGATAGGTTATCCATTTTTCATTTAAAGAAGAAAGAGAAGTATTTTTATCGTCAATAGATATATTACCAATAATATTTTGAATTATATTAAATAGTTGATCACTATAATGAAGAGAAGCATTAATTGTAAATATATGGTAGTTATATAAGCTATTATCAGAAATTTCAGAAGTAATAGAATTTTCATCTGTTATATGTTGAAGATTAGTTTCAACTGAATAATTTATGTTAACCAAAGAAGATGAAACTGTTAAATCCTGATATTGACATGGAAGAAGAGAATATAATTTTTCTATTGTATCAATAGTTGTTGATGATGTTAAAAGAAGAGAAGCAAATGAATCGGAAATAAACCTAGAAATTGTCATAAACTTCATAGTAATTACTTCTTTTGATTTATTTATTTGAGGTGAAAGAGGATTATTAGTCCGCTTAGACTCTATATATATATATATATTCGGAAATAGTTAGTTATCTTTATGGTATCTTTATCCATTGATAAATCAGTTGTTGTGTCTATTGAACTATTTTTAGCTAGAAGAATATATATGATAGTAATATTATTTACGATAGTAATAGTAGTAATAATAATGAACATAATTATTATATATAAATATATATACGATTTAAAACTGGAATCACATTTACATTTGTATTTCTTTCTTCTGAAATAAAATTAGTTAATATTTGGGTTTCTTTTTTTGATGTTACTATAGTATATAAACAAAAGAAATACAATATATATAGTATATATATAAAATAGTATATATATACTGCATATATAACCATCGTGTCTACATGTTATTTGTATTCTTTCTCTTGTCAATAATGATCATTCATTTATAGCTTCTATAATCCGTTTTGAAAGTGACTCAGCTATAATCATAAAAAACATATATCATATCATTAAATTACTTACTTATTGATATTTCTTTTAAAGTTTTCGTTGTACCATTATAGAAAGGTTTCTGTTTTTTTTCGATTTCTATAACTTTTTTATATATAATATATATAATATACCTTCAATAATAAAAAATATATCATAACCAGAATCACGAATCTTGTCAATGAAATTTTTGTATTCTCTTACTTTTTGAGCTCTTCCATTCTATATAATATATTTAAATCTAATAAAAACTGAAATAATACATGAGTGGTTGATAAAAGATCTTTTATATAGTATTTTTCATGAGTATCATGGAAAAAATTTTCATCAGTTTGTCCAATATACTCTCTAACATATATAGGAAGTGAATATATAATGAATGAAGCTGTTATCATATCTTATATAGAGTAATTATGATAGATATTAACAGTAATAAAAGAAATTTATTTATTATTAATTTTTTTTATTTTTTATTAATTCTTCCTTTCTTCGAACTGCAGAAGGGGGTATGCAAACCCCGCATAGAGTCTGCGCGACGCGCGCAGCCATAAGCGGGGAAGACATCCCCCCTTTTTGTTCTCGACGGAAGAATTAATAACATTTCTGAAGTAAAATAACCATGGGAGTGTAGGGTAGTGTGTGTGTGTATTTATTTTTTCCCATGTTTATTTATTTTTAATTTATTTGTGTTCCGATTCCAACGTGAAACGTAAAGTGATCAAGGAGAAACTCATAGTGATCATAAAAGAAATAAAATACACACTCACACCCTCCCCTTTACAGGGAATATTCATGGAAAATGACTCCATCGTTGGTAAAGTGAGTAAAATAATCACGGGAATACAGAAAGAAATACGAAAAGAAGCACAGAATGTGCTAAATAAACACACACCCCGACCCTCCCTTTATATAGAGAAAAGATGAAATGGATGGTTCTATCTAAAAAGAAATAATAAAAATAATCACGGGAATATATAAAAATAAAAATGTATGTATAGTGATCAATAAATAATATAAAAAGTCATGATAATCATAAAAAAAATATATAAAAAGAGTAAAGTGATCAAGGTATGTATTTATAGTGGGTGAAAGAAAAGCTGGTGGTGGTGTGGTCTTGTAAAAAGATGTACCCACCACCACGATTATAACGAGAGACTTTTTGAAACATGAGCGACCGATATGGAAAATATCAATTTTCTAGAACATTCTAGAACATTCTAGAATAATAAATTGTATTATTCGTTTTTTATATTTTTATACTATATATTATGGATTCTCCAAAGCAATTTGTTCCAGATTATAAAGAAGGTAATTGGAAACCTTATGGAAATTTTGAAGTTGATGAATTAAGTGATAGTGATTCTGAAATGGATACTATTCAAACTGAAAGTGAGGATGATTACGAAGATTATATCAAGAATTTTATTGATTTTTAAATTAATTTTTATAAATAACAAAACAAATTGTTTAGTTTAAAAATAATAATAAATAAAATAAATTAAAATTAACTAATGTTTTCTGCGTTTATTTCTAAATTTCTTAGGTGTTGTAGTACGTCTTTTTCTACGTAATCCATGTCCTGCAATATAAAATTTATTTCCTTCTCCATCATCACATGACTCAAAATCATCATCATCATCATCTTTATTTTTATTATTTTTATTTTCAAGAGTAACATTTGATACTGGACCAGGAATAGGGGCTACTGGTGTAATATTTGGAGAGAAATTGTTTTTGACTACTTGGGACATTGGAATGGTGACAGGTAAAGGAGCAGTAGGATCGTTCATACGAGCAATTAAATCTATTGGTCTTGATTCATTTATATCAATATTATGAATATTTTCTAAGGTTACAGGGGGACTTGGTGAAGGAATTAAAATATTATCATCATTATTATCGCCTAAAGGGAAGATTGGTGAAGGAGTAATATCTTCATTTAAATGAGGGATTGGTGAAGGACTTGGAACATCACCAATATCTATTTCTAATGGATTCTCATCTTGTAATAATTGTTGTTCTTCAGGACGTTTACCAAAATAATAATCAGAGAAACTATTAAATGTATCTTTAATATACGAACCTATTTTATTTGCACCATCAACCAATGTATTTGTTGTTTTTTTAGCAACATTAACAACAGGTTTTGCTGTATTTGTTACAGTATTAACAACTTTTTTAACAAGTGTTGGATCTGCTGCATATCTAATATAATCTTCATGGAATGTTGGCGTTATTTTGTTTAGATAATCACGTCTTGCAAGAACTTCACTAACTGAATCTTTATTAGAAAAATGGGCTTCAGGATAATAAAGATCAGCTAATTCTTTATTCTTTTTCTTAGCTTCATTATTATTAGATATTTTCCAATTATCATACAAATTATTTCTATCACTCACAATTTTTCCTTTAATATCGTTAAATCCTTCTTGTGGATCAATATTAATATCTTTCCACCATTTCTTAAGATCTTTAAATTTATCTGCACCATAATCAACTGCACTACTTATTCCATGAGTGATATTATGAATGCCTCCAGTTAAATTATTAGCAACACTATATACATCACCAACAACACCAAAAACATTTCTGAATAAATTACCTCCTCTTGAATATAAATATCCTTCGCGATCTCTTCTAGTAAAATCAATAGCTTTATCAATTGTACGAGGATTTAATAATCTTGAATATTTAGCATAATCAGGCATATGATGCTGTTTCATATAAGGTAAGACATAATCATGAGCATAAATGAGTTTTCTTGTGAAATTCTTTGGAATTCTACCATCAGGTAACAACCCAGATCCTTCATCTATTGGTTCAGTTTCTTCTGATTCTTCTAATGAACTTTGTATAACATCTTGTCTGGTTTCTGACAAATATGAATAGAATGGATTTGACATTGCTCTATTAACCATATTACTTTCTATTCGCTTAACAGCAGCTAAAGAATTAGGAGCAATAGAATAATTAATTGGATGACGTTCTTCTCCATCAGGAATAGATCCTGGAACAATATAATTTCGATATTCATGACCAGTAGCACGATGATTTACACCTACTAATCCTTTATTTGAAACATTTAAACGAGCACTTTGTATCATTTTATAAAATAATTATATTTTTTAAACAAAACAAAATAAAATATTGTATAATAAATTATTAATTACAAGATAATATATAAGAAATATAGATATATAATGTAAGGTATGCTAGTTATTTATTTTTTAAATAATCATCAAGAGGAATTGCTTCTCCATCTACATCAATATATACTGTATTCTTAGTATATATTAATCTCTTATCACCAAAAGCATCACTATTAGTACAATTTAGTAATCCTGATTTAATATAATAATCGAATTCAAATTCACCATAAGACGCTTTCTTGTACTTATTTCTGTTTTTATCTTTGTATACTTTATTAGCTACCTTGAAATCTCTCACTGGTTGTGTGGGTGTTTCAGTTTCTTTTTCAGTTTCAGGTTTCGTTTCAGGTTTAGTTTCAGGTTTAGTTTCAGGTTCTTTAGATGGTTTCTTTTCGGGTTCAGGTTTAGGTTCAGGTTCGGGTTGTTCTTCAGTGAAATTAGAATTCATGGATTCTGGTTGTGGTTTCACTGTATAGTCTTCATTAGGATTTCTTACAGTATGAATAAGTTTTTCATATTGATAGTTATTAGGATTACTAGCATCATACCATATCTTACTTGTAGTAGGAATACCATAATTCGTTTGCCATTGAGATAACATGGATGTATATCTATTGGTATCACCATTAGCTTTAGCTGAATTCATAGTAGCTATAAACATATCTTCAGGTGATTGACCATGATTTCTTAATGCTTGAACTGCCATTGAACTATACATAGATCCTTGTGCATTAGGATCATGTGCTAATGGTTGTACAGGTTGTTCATCTTGACAAATATATGAATTGGGTAACCATGGATCCCAAGATTGTTTTTTCTGATTTCTTGATAAAATATCATAGAGAGTTACACTATCTCCTAAATTACTTTGCATTATTTATTGTATTAATTTAAAAATAATTATATAACAAAACAAATAATTAATTATGAAATAATAAAAGTTAAAATAATTAATTTAAATGGAATTTTTTTAAGAAGAATTGAACAAGATTAATAATTAAATTAGTAGTAGTATCAAAGGATGTAGAGTTGACAAGAGCACCACCACAACGTTCAGCATTCTCTTTTGTAACACCACTTCCACTAGGATTTTTAAAATAGTTATCAGCAGTTTCTTTACGTTTCTTATCATCATCGGTAGTAATCATATTATAAGCGAAATCAATAGGGATACCAAGAGAAGGATAATAGTATTTTAATGCATTCACTACAATAGGAACAATCGTTTTAATAGTTTTAATAGCAGTATTAGCAATAATAGAGTGCTTTTGTTTTGGATCCATAGGATATTCTTTATCGATAACGACATTAACAATATCACGTACAGACACATGCTCATCATTTTTAGGTAATCGTTCTTTAATATCTTGTAATTTCTTCTTATTAGACTTTATATTATTAGAACGAATAGCCTTCTTAGCAATAATTTTTATTTGAGGAGTTACGAATTTACTTGTTTTCTTTTCTTTTTCTCGGTGACTCCCATGTTCTTTACGATGTTTTTGATGCCTTCTATGTATACCTTGACCAAATATATCATCATAATTTTCATCTTCAAGATTTGCATTATTATAATCTTTATCATCATCAGTCATCATTTTTCTTGTTATTCTCTTTGGTTGATAAGTAGCATCATCGTTATATAATTCATCATCTCTATTAGCATCTTCAATATGTTCTTCAAATTGTCTTTTCTTTTCTTCTTTTGCTTTTTCTTGACGTTTTTGTTCTTTACGTTTCTGATAATAATTATATCCAGCAAATGCTCCTAATGTACCTAAAATAGGTAATGCAGTATAGACACCATTTTTAAAGTCAGCCCAATCAGCATCTCTAGTTTGTTGTCTAACAATTTCTTCAAAGCCTGTTCCTCCATATCTTACATATCGTTTATGATAAAGATCACGTCTATTTGATTTTGGTGGTGATCCTCCAAATAATCGTGGATCACAATTTTGTTTTAAATATCTTTTTGTAATTGAACTCATAACAAAACAATAAAATAATTATGGTTTATATGACAAATTAAAATATTAAAAAAAATTAATGAAAAGAAGGATAACCAGAATAATGTTTTTTATTTAAATAAGGATTGAAAATGCGTCGTTGACTATCTTGTATGATTTGATCTTGTATGATTTGTAAGATGGATTCTTTAGGTTTATCTTTTTCATCTCGTTCAATACCTTTCAATGAGACTTCTTCTTCAACAGGTAAAAACTTCTTCATTTTCTTTTCATATGTAGATATATGTTCATTAGGACGTTTAATGCCACTACCTGATACTTCACCTTGTTCTTCTCGTTTCTCTTTTTCACTATCTTCTTCTGTCCATTTCCTTTTCTTTACCATCTTATATACATTCTGTTTACTACCACAATCAGGATTAGTCCATATTGTTAAATCATCACTACCTTGTTTTAACATAAAGAATTGATGTGGATCATTCATTAATTCTTCATCTGTAAGAATTTCATTTAGATTCGATGGCATAATCTTTAATTTATCTGGTAAGAATCCAGGATCACGTTTTAAGATTTGACTATTAATAAAGAAATGAGATACTTGACTTAATATAGATTGATTGGTAACATCTGTATGACTTTGAAGACATATAATAGCATTCTGTTTATAATGACGACCTTTAGATAATATAGATACAATCAATTGTTTGGTTTGTCTAGATAATGGATAGATATCATCCAATACAATAAAATTATGTTCTGGTAATTTATATGTATTGACTAATTCATCAACAGTCTTAATCTTTTTAAATTTATCATCTACAGAATCATACCATTTATAATCAATTCCAGCATGTTCACAAATATCTTGAAAGGATGTATAACATTCATTCTTATTGGATGCATCAGGACAAATTACTGTGACTTGTTTATATTTATTTTTAAGATCCATAGAACATAAGAGATTCACAGTTAAGAAAGATTTACCTGAGAATGTTCTTGCAATAATCAATATAAATTTTGATTCATATGTTTTATGATGGGATTTTCCATATTTAAATTCTAAGACTCCACATCCTTTACGTGTTTCTTTTAATGGATTTATTTTATTCACCATTTTATATGATTTTAATCAACAAAACAAAAAATAATTAATGATAAGTTAAAGATAAATAAATGATTTTATTAAGATGCAGTAAAGTATATATAAAGATTTGTATTTGATAAATCAATTGGATTATTTAATTGATCATATACTTCCCATTGGATATCTGTATATTTACCATCAATACATGGAATAGATAAATCACTTAAAGCAAATGTATTATCAAATCCTTGTTTAGCATATAAAGGAATAGAAATCAAATCATTATCTTTATTAATAATATCACAATACACACGTAACATATAGATCTTATACCATGAAATATTATTAGATATATATTCATCACTGTAAGTAATTGGTGTATTAAAGTATTCATCATCTAATCCTAAATAATAAAAGAATTCTTTATTACTAAGACTTCTTCTGAATCCACTATATGTACCAAATGTTTTTGTTTCTTTATCATAATAGAATGCACTCGTTTGTCCAGATACAGATATTGTCATATCTTTACCAAGTTCAATTAATTTCTCAAAGAATTCTTCCAATGAATAGTTACCAGCTGGAAATGTATGTGCTGTTGCATTATTTTCAGTTATTCTGAAAGATGGAATATTAATGATATCACTTGTATTCACTAATGTATTGATATGAGTAATATTTTTACCTACTAAATCCAAAGTATAATTGAATTGTTCATGACAGATTTGACTTGTAATTTTACTTAGATGAGATATTGATGTCATTTTTATTAAATAAATTAATTATGAAATTATAAACAAAACAATATTTATTAAATTGTATAAATTGATAAAAGAAAATATTATATAATTAAATTAATTGGTTGCACCATCTCTAACAAATTTAACAAATATAAAATGAGCATATAAAGTATAAGTACCACTAGTAATATTTGCACCATTATATTCAGTTAATAAGGAGATATTAACTTCACAACCACTACGAGTATTGACATCAACAACACTTGAAATAGGGAATATATAAATAGGTTGTTCATACCACTTTTCACCATTTAAAGGAGATTGAGGATGACTATTACATCTCCAAGTATTATAAAGCATAGCATTAGGAATAATTTGTGATGGATTCGTTGTTTTATATGTAGTAGGGAAATCCGTCTTTGGTAAGATATTTTGACCACCAATTTGGAATTGACACATCTTCAATAATTCAGTCTTAATAGGAATCATACTCTTCTCTTGAGTTGTAAAATATAACATACAGTAATCAGGTACGAAAACAACACTTCTATTGGATAAGAATTGTTGTGGAGTTGGTTTACCTGCTGTTGTGAATGTTTCTGAATAAACAGGTGTAGTAAATGCAGATATCTGACAATTATTAGGAATACATTTAATCAAAGCACGTGGATCATTACCAAAATTAATATCATAAATTTGTTGAAGATGAATATAAACACGATCAAAAGTTAATGCAGTGATTTTAGTCGTACCTGTAAATAGATTCTTTAAATAATTTGTAACGAATTGCATCTTCAAAGATTTTACTTTAATAGCACAATCAAATGTACCAAGACCAGTAATAAGAGATAAAGGAATAATAACTTGAGCTTTTTCTTTCATTTCCATTCCAGCAATACTGCTTGAGGTTGTATTATATAAGCATTCTGTCATACTATACATAGATTTATCAATTTCATCTTTACTTAATTCTTTAATAGTAACAAATTTTCTTGCTTTACTGGATTCAATAGAAGATTCAGAATAATTAATAAGAATATCTTGACCCGTAGGAGATACAAACGTAAGATCTGTAGTAATTTTATCAATAATACTATAGATATTAGAATGTTGTACAACAGAACTAGTTGTTGCTGCATTTGTTGTAATATTGAAATTCAGTTCTAAGAATGAATTACTGAAATCAATATAAGGGCTATCCACTGAATTATGTAAGAATTCAAATGGATAAGGTTGATTTAATAAATCTTGACTTGTAGAAACTAGAATAGGAATTTGTACAGGTTTAATAGTTTGATTTGCCTTTGAAGGTAAGAATTGTCTTGGGAATCCTTCCATGTTAGTAATTATTGTTTATGTATTTTTTAACAAAATAAAAATAACATAATAATAATATTTTATAATTATTTATTAATTTAAATTTTTTATAACAAAACAAATGATTGTATTATAGAATAGAATAGAATTAATTAAACAAGTTAACGTTAAGAATAGTAAGTAAGAAATATTAAATTTAAATATCACGTACACTACGTACAGCAATCATATGTAAGGTATAAGGATGCTTCTCATTTAGTTCAGTATTAATATGTTTATAAATACCAGCATGAGATGCTACACTATAAGAAGCACCAGTATCAGGTGTCCATATTTTAGTAGTTTCATTATATGTACATGTATATCCATCAGGAACAGTAGATGAATCAGCATGACCATACTCAATATCATGGACATCTAGATTACAATCAAAATTCATTTCTATACCACTATCTGATTGGATATTCATTAATGCTTTAGTTGGAATAATATAAATAGGATGTTTAATCCATTCATCATATTTAAGAATAGTTTCAGGATTTGAATTATCAGCCCATAAACAATATAGTTTTTTATTAGGACAAGATAAACTAGCAGTTTCTTCATTATTGAAGACATGACCTTTAGTAGTAAGATTATGATAATACATTTGAGTAGGGAATTCAGTTTGAGGGAACATTTGAACATCACCAATCAAACAACTTTGATATTTAGGCCATACAGATGGACTAGCTACATTACTAATAGTTGTTGAACTATAACCATTTGTAAACCAGTATAATATATATTCAGGTATAAATGGTAAAGCTCTATTGATATTGAATTGATCACTAGTTATTCTTGTATTTTGATAATCGACTTGAATACATGCAGGTATAGTTTTATATAATTCATTCGTTTGGAATTGAATATCTTTATAAGTCATTAAATTCATAGTAGCTGATTCCAATTCAAATGTCTTAAACCATTTTTCATCAGTTAGATGTAACCATTGTGTTGATAATTTAGCACCACCATTCTTGAAATAAATACTCATATTATTATCAATTAAAGATTCAATTGTACTCGTTCTAAATAGCATATTGAAATGTTTAGTTAATATTAATGAATCTCCATCAACACCTAAACCACTAATGAGATATAAAGGAATAGCAATATGAATAGATTCATTTGGATGTGCACGTATATAACGAATAGAATTCAATTCATAAGTATCTGCAGATAAATCTTCACCATACATAGATTTTTCTAAATCATTCTTACTGATATCTTTTAATAAAATCATCTTACGACCACGTGAAGCATGTGTACAGTTTTCTTCATATTTCAAAGCACGATCAGATCCATCAGGTAATGTATAAGCCATTTCAACATCAGTGGAATCAATAATAGAATAAATATTTGCTTTTTGAACTAATTGATCCAAGAAATATTGACATAATTGATCATAAGTGAAACTAACAGAAGTACCTGTTTCATCTAAATAAACAGAAACTGGTCCTTTTTTATCTGTAACAGTTGCTTTGACAGTAAGATCCAAATAGGATTGATTGAAATTGATATAAGTATTATCCACATTAGTCCAATGATATTGAAAGATATAAGGACTTGATAGAATATCAGTATCACTTTGAATAGGAATATTATCTTTAATTCTTAAGATTCTCATATTTCTTTTTATTTTAAATAAATATTAATAAATAAATAAAATTAAATAATTTTTATAAATTAATATAAATTATTATTTTATAAATTAGAAAATATGGAGCTTGATGATGATAATTATGAAGAACAGACTTCATTAGAAGAGAAGGATACTCGTATTAAAACACATGTAGTCCCTATTGATGTTCGTTGTATTGATAATCAATTCAATATACATTTATCGAATTCTATTGATATCACTAAAAATATCATTTCTTATATTGATCTTAATTTAATTGGTAGTGAAAGTGTGCCTCTATTTGATACATTCACAAAAACACAAATATTCAAATATATAAATACTCGTGTCAATGGTAATAGTTCCGTATATACAATCACTTTAGATCAGAAAAATTATTCAATTCCACAATTATTAGAACTATGTCATTTTGATATATGTGATAGACCAGTAATAAAAGATTCTCCTGATATTGATTCTACTGTTAAAATTAAGAAAATTCCAACAATTACAATTAATAGAGATGATTGGTATTGTGAAATTACAATTTATAATAAAAGACGTGGTTTTTACTTTCCAAAAGGTACTTATACGGATATAGAGTTTTGGTGGATAGCTGTATGTTGTGTATCAGCTAAATGGGGTGATAAATTTAATCGTTTAATGATGAAATATGATGATGATACTATAACCATATATCGACCTCAATTAACTTCTTATAATGTTCCTGTTACATCAACAGGAATCTATGAATTGAATGAATTCTTTACTGATGGTGTGAGTGATCATTCAAGTTATATTGTTCCAACACAAGGTTCTAATGGAATTATGAAATGTGTATTAGCTGATGAACATAAATTTTATTTCCAATGGTCAAGTAATAATATACTCAGTTTAGAAAAACAATTATTCACTGGCTTATTTGAAGATTCAGAAACATTGACATATACTTCACTTCAAGAGGAAATTACATTAAATAGAATTAAAAGAACAGTCTTTGTGGAAGATGGATATAATACAATGATTGTTCGACAATTGAGTGGTTATGATGGTGTTCATGAAACTACATTCACTGTTCCTCCTGGAAATTACACAGAAAACAAATTCTATGAATTATTAGAAAGTTCAATCAATAATACAATTTATACTGATTATTTAAATATATCCAAAGATGCTCAAACTATGGACAATAAGGATGGATATATAATATATTTATCTTGTAAAGGTACTGATTCTACGTCATTCACGTTTACAGCTACAGATATAGAGCACTCCTTATTTAAGTATCGTGGTGCTCTACATAATATACGTCCTGATCTGGTTTATGATGAACAAGGATGTTTTGCTTGGCATGTATCTTATGGTAAACAATTATTACCAGATACACCTGTTTATTTGAATACATTAGATTTAGATGGTAATTATAAGTGTTATACTGATAGTTATCATATAGATTTCTCTCAAGCTCAAGAATTAGGTGAAATCCTAGGATATAATAAATTAGGTCATGATGAAATTATTAATTATGGTGTTCATAATATTGATAGTAGTCGTCCAAAAGGAATGTTAATAGCTCAATCGAATATAGTAGATAATAGTCAGAATTCTTTATATTCATTTAATGTGAATAATTATAAAGGCAATAATGAATTTCATGATATTATGAATATTAATGTGTCTCCTTATTTGAATACAATACAAGATATTACAATACGATATACTGATAAAAATAAACAATATGTGAATTTCAATGATAATTGTATTTTAAGAGGATTCTTAGAATTCTCAGATACAGTAGATACGATTCAACCAAGTGAAACCATTAAGAAATTATGTTTGAATTGTTTAACAGCAGACACACAATTCTATGCTGAATATCCTACATTGAATATCCAAAATAAGATCTTGAAAGATATTATTATTCAGAATGATACTGATACGATCCAAATAAATGCATCTAAATTATGTACTGGATATATAAATGGATCTTATTATCCTACATTTAGTTTTCCTTTATCTGATAAATATGTTACTTATAGTAATATAAATTCTCCAATCACAATTGATCATAATATAGATTTAAGATTTGATGAATTATTCAAAGGAAATATAATTTGTAATATATGTGAACCTAATGGTAGTGATATACGTTTCAAAGCTTATGATGAAGTGTATTGTGATTTTAGTACGAGTAAGAATTTAATTTATGAATTGAAGAAAACCAATGTCTATGGATATCAATATTTAACAAATATACAAATTATATCAGTGTATGGTCAATCCACTGATTACTTATATCCTATTTCATTAAGATGTTTTACTAATGAATATGAGAATAATATTCATGTTATTGATACTACAAATCTACCTTATTACTATTCGAATGGTATTAAATATGAAGGTATATCAAATAAGATCAATAAGAATGTCTATTATTGTAATCGTAAATTATTAAAGTTATTACCTCATGATAATATGTTCTTTATTACTTGTGATTATCCTTGTGTTGTTTTATTAACTATCTCTTATATATAAATATTTTAATTCATTTCATTTAAATTAAAAAATGTTTTGTTATATTATTCATTTAAAAATTATTAAAAAATGGAGCCTAAATCTGTATCTGAATCCTTACATTCTTTATCAAGTACAAGTTCAACAAGTTCAGATAGTTCAACAACAACCACA
Organism: Blastocystis sp. Blastoise; assembly: GCA_039096225.1. Lineage (NCBI taxonomy): Eukaryota > Bigyra > Opalinata > Blastocystidae > Blastocystis > Blastocystis sp. Blastoise. Next base: position 627,068 of record JBBPEB010000002.1, read on the forward strand.
TTATCCGAAGAAGAAATAGAAAAGAAAAATACTTTATTAGAATTTATTATAAAAGCTATAAAATGTTTATTTGAGAAATCAACTGAATTCTTTCAATTAATTGTTAAAAATATAGATATTCATTGTAATTGTTGTAATCCACAAACAAAGAAAGTCTATTATAAGACAATGAAAATACAACAAACTATTATAGAAGAAGAAGTCAAACATATATCTGAAGTCTTGAATGAATTAGAAGAAATTGATTCGAATCAAAATGAATCAATACAAGAATTAGCTGTTCAATTAATGAAATTAAATATAAGTGTTGATTCTATTGTTCAATCTCTTCATTTATAATTCTATGAAATGTTATAAAATATTAATAATAAATTTGTTTTGTTTATAAATAATTTAATTTTTAATAATGCAATCAACAGGTTATTCAGATAAAGATTGTGAAGAATTCTTTACAAATTGTATAGATCAATTATTACATTGGAAGAAAATACAATTATCAACAAGTATAAATTGGAAGAAATGGATAAAGACAATATGTAAGAAATTTCGTAATGAAGAACGAATTCAAATAGATGATATGGAAGAACCATTCTTTTGTGTAGAAGTGTTAACAGATCCATTTCAATTTCAAAATGTTATGCAACATACACAAACAGAAGCTCCTGGACAACAAGGTGGATTATCCAATACTACTGTAGCTAATTATATGCAAATGATTACTTATATAATGAAGAATATATCTATTTGTACAGATGATGAAGATATCATTAATTATAAAGCATTTACTCCACAAAATATAAAGAAATGGGAACATTTATGGGGTTCTTTACAAATTGATGCTACTTATTCAAGACATTATGAAATCACTCAGAAAATTATTAATTGTGAAGCTGATTGGGGAGAAATCATTAATATCACCAAAAAGAATTATTTAGAAAATCCTAATGATTTATATTATGTGAATAGTTATTTATTAGTTTTAACTTATGATACATTATGTGCTCGTAATGATTATAATGATTGTGTAATCTATACTCGTGGTCAACAAATTCCTTTATCGTTAAGAAGAACAACCAATTATATTGATTTAAATACTTTGACTATTCATGTGAATGATACAAAGAATCGATTTGAAATTGGTAAGAATGAATATCCTACTTATCAATATTTATCAGAAGAATATTTGAATGTCTTAGCTAGATCCTTACGTTTATTTCCAAGACATTATTTATTTGTTACTGAGAATGGTGGTAAAGTACGTGATTTGAAATTTGGTGATGAATATATAAAACCTCATTTAGGATGGATTTATAAAACACAACAGAATAATTCTTTAATTAATGGTTGTGATATTATAAGACATTTATTTGCTCAATATTATTATAGATTATCAAGAGAAGCACAATTCCAACATAATGATTCAGAACACGAATCTAAAGGTGTAGAACTCTTTGAAAACTCTATTATGAAGATGTTACATAGTCAATCAACACATATGGAAAATTATATATCTCCTTATTTATCTTCTCATTCAACTAAATTGCAAGATTTAGATAATAAAACAAGAACATTTCATATTGATATGAATAATATTACTTATACAAGAGAAATTAATCAATTGAATAAATTATTATTTTTATGTAAACGATTTAATGATCGTATAGAACAATATGATGAAGATTATGAAGATGTATTTGGTAAAGAGAATTTCAATATGAAATCAGAATCCATATTAGGTAGTCTAGAACAATATTCATCAGATAATGATACTATAATGATTACATTAAGATATTATAAAGATCTATTAAAGCATAAGTATCCAGATAAAAACGATTTAGAAAATGAATTACCTGTAGGATGTTCATTAGAATCTGAAGAAGTTCCAGAGAATTCTAGAGATCGTTATAATCGTTTTATACGTAATAAACAATTATTACCTGATCATTTACATAATAATACAACAGATTCAGAATTAACGAATACTCAAGCATCTCTTATGCAACAAAATACTCAAGATGAAAACTCTACACCTATAGTTATGAATAATTCAGATACTTATGCATTACGTAGTCTTTCTACTATGCCTCCTTTAGAACCTATTCATCGTGGTCATGGTTTATTGAAAAACATAAAGGTAATGCATTCTTTAAAGTCAAAGTCCCTAAAAAACATTTTCATGGAATTCAATTTAAATTTTATTAATTTTTTAAACAAAACAACTTTTTATAATAAAAAAAATATTATTATTTAATTTGGTATAGCATATAAAGTATTATCTATTAAAATTCGTTTTGTTGATGACGTATTATGATATTGATCTTCACTATAAACAATTTCTTCTTTTTTAGATAAACAATTGGATAAACAGAATAAATCTGTATCCACACATTCATTATAAGTATTATCAATCATTAAACCACAAATACCAATAGCATTCCCCCCCTTATAGAAATTTGAAGTATGTTTTCTATGAATATTCACAATATCTATAGAATTAAATGTATCTTTACTACTTAAACAACCAAATAAAGCATTTGTAAATTTATCTAAATCCTTCTTAATCGTAAATTGATTATTATTATTCACTTTCTTATAACTATTAAAAATATCTTCAATAGTAACTACATTCAAATAATAAGGATCTATAGTAATATGGTTATCAACAAAAGATTTCAAATCATATCCTTCTGTACTACGATCAAAGAATCGTTTCTTACATTCACTTATATGATATTCATTATCTAATTCATGCATATCTAATTGCATACTAGAATAGAAATAATTACTTACTAGATAACTAAAGATAATTGAACGATTCTGATAGAATTTATCGGATAGAGTATAATCCATTTCATAATGATTTGGTTTCAATCTCTTTTCTACTGTCTGTTTACGTTTAGGTAAATTATGATCTACATAATCTTCATATAAATTAGCATTACCAGGAGGGAAATAACGACAACATGATGGTAAGAAACAGACTCTTCTTTCAATAGGACCAGCATTCACAGCAGTAGGTTGGATATTACTTGTCATAAATAAAGTACCCGTGAAATGAACTTTTGTAAATATATTACTGAATAATTTACGGGCACTAGCACCTTCTTTCTTTTCTGCTATTTCTTTAAAGACTTTAGAAGAGAATGGATTAAATGTTTTCTTTCTACCAGTAACATCTTCTTCTATTAATTCATTCATATAATACATTGTTTTATTAGACATATCTACAATCTTAGGAGCTATAGATGTTTCTTCTAAATTATCTGGATTTACTATAATACATTGATTACTACCTACAATACGAGATATTAAATCAGTTGTTATTGTTTTACCATTACTACCTGTACTACCATATAATATATAAGAAACTGTTTTCTGAGTATTGACATAGAAAGCAGTGGTTAAGATACGTAACATAATACTTTCATATTTCTTATCGAATTCACAATATCTTGCAATATGTTGTTCAAATAATTGGATAATATCTTTCTGTTCATTATTAATATTCCAACTTACATTAAATTCAGTATCAATTAATAAATCTTCAAACACCATATCTTCTTTATGATATGGTTGGATATAATATTGTCTAGGATCTTCTTCTGTAGATTCTTTTGGATATAAATAACCAAGTTGTGTATAGATAACACGTTCTTTATGAACCATATAAGTATCTAAATATTCTTTATAAGATTTACCATAAGTCTTCAAATAACGATTCAACCATTCTTTATAATGATATTCATTAGTAACAGAAGCAGACATTATTTTATCAACAATTTTTTGATGCTGTTCATTCTCTTTGGAATATAATCTTGATAATTTGAATTTCTCTACAATCGATTTCATAAATGTAGTTATTTTGGTTTCAAAGAAATTAATATCATAATTATTCTTACAACGTCTTAAGATATTATATTCATCAAATGTATATAAGATAAAATTATCTTTATCTAATATAATAGATACAATTTCATTAAATTCTAATAATTGAAATAACATAACTAATGTTTGTGAATCTACAAGATTAAAGGATTGAATACATTCTAAAATAGACATAAATATGAAATCATTATCATCATCTTTATTAAATAATTTATTATCCATTAATATCTTCAAAATATAATTATTCGATAAATGAGTAGGATCAACTTGTATATGATTCCATGTAGATTCAATTACATCATCACTTCGATCATGACCATAACGTAATGAATAATTTTTAAATAATTCTAATCCTCTTGTTGTATTACAAATCTGTTTTGCTGCACAACATAATTTATACCAAGTATTATGGGATTCAAAATAATTCATATCTTCAATAGAACCAATCAATAATAAATATCGTTCTAATAAAGCTTCTTTAGATGCTGTAGTATCCAATATAGTATCTGTAGAAATCAACATAGGAATATCTTTAATATCTTGTATAGAACATAATATAGTACGTGAACAATTATTTAATCTTGCATAATAACGTTTATAACGTGAATATTGTTTTAATTTATAAAAAGTAATAGGATTAATAATATCACTTATAATATCATCTTCATTCTTATAATTCAATAATGTTTTGAAATAATAATGTTCATCGATTTCATCATCTATTTTCTTCCATGTTTTATTGGTATATTCTTCATATAATTTATAAGTAGATGGAGAATTATCTTTACTACAACCAAGAAACATACAACCATTATTCTTTCTTGGTTTACCAATAACATTATAATCAATGAATTCTTTTATATCTAAATTATTCATTTTACATAAATCAACCAATTTTGTATTCAGAATCATACTATTATATAAGAAAAATAAATAATCACCATTTACAAACCAATTTGTATATATATGAATTCCCCATGAATAATGTATTTCATTATGAACTGTCTTCTTATTCACTTCTTTCTTTGTATACAGAAGCGAAATAAATTCTTGATTATAATAATGAATACAATGATTACACATTTCTTCTATAAATTCATGAATAAAAGAATCTGTTAGAAAAGAAAAATCATTTGATATTTGGTGATAATCTAAATCAAACCATAATCTTCTATAATTAGTTGATGTATTACAAGGAGTACAATCAATATAATGTAATAATTCTTTTGGATTTTGATAATTAGTAAATAGACTTTTATAAAATGGTAATGGATTTGGTATAATAATTTCACTATGATTATCTTTTGAATTATCATGATTAAAGGAACCAAAAGTATAAACAAAATGAATTTGTGAATTTTCCATGATTATTTGACTTATAAATAATGAAAATAATTATAATACAACATTTAAAACAAATAATATATTAAAGATTCTAGAAGTCAGTTTTGGAAGCTTCTAGAACATTCTAGAACATTCAAGAACATTCTAGAACATTCTATAATAGTAAATATTACTTTATATTTTTAAATGTTCTAGAACCTTCTAGAACCTTCTAGAACCTTCTAGAACCTTCTAGAACATCCTTTTTATACTTTAGTGTTTTAAATGTATATATAATAAACAAAACAATTTTCAATGATTTTTTACAAGTTTATAAGTAAAACTAGAAAAATAAACAAGAAAAATAATTAAATTTCAATTGGTTCTTGACTATTAATATATGTACATGAATGAGGCCATCCATTCTTATCATATAAAATACCATCCCAGAAATACATTTGTTTTGAAGGATCTCTTTTAATCTTGTTAATACTCTTAGCATGAACAACTTCATAAGAATAAACTTTACCTTTTTCATCATAAAGAAATCCATCTTCCATATGGAATTTCATAATATCAAAATCATCATCTTTAGAATTCGAATGTTCTTTAGAATCTTCAGAACATAAAATAGTAGTTCTATCACTTTCTAAAAGATCTTCAGTATTGATAATATCTTGAATATCTTGTTCTTCATTAAGTTGTTGAGTATAAATATCAGCAGCGAATTCTTCATAATCTTCAAGACCTTTAATAACCGCGTTTATACGTTTTAAAGCTGATCTATAGTTTTCGACTTCGAAAGAAGCAAGACGTTCTTTAGATTTTGCAATACCCAATAGATTCTTTTCTCTATTCAATTGAGACTGATGTAAATCAATATCACGAAGAACATTCTTATGAACTTCAACAGCCTTCTTAGAATTCTTAAGAAGTTCCATACGAACAGTTTGAAGACATTTACGGGAATCAGCAGAAAGATTAAATTGCATTATAATCGCGAATATCGTTACAGAGAGAAAATTTGTATTTATCAAAATGAAATAAATAATACATTTAAATGGAATATTAAATATTCTAGGAGACAGTGTAGAATCTCTATGGAATGTTCTAGAAGGTTCATTTGATTGGCTAATTTTGTCGACTTAGCATTTTTTATTTGTGTTTCAATGACGAGTATAGTTGGCATCTGTAATCTGATTGGATAAAAAAATTAGTAAAACACAATTAGACGATGACGACGATGTGTCATACGAAATAAGTTATTTTATTGGCTTATTTTCCAGCTGGAAGCAATAGGCTTTTGTTAGCAACTGAAATGAAGAACTGTACACTAAAAATAGTATATTTAATATATTGTATAAAAATACTTTTGAAGGTTTAAATAATCATGGAAATTTCTGATAGTCTTTCTGCCAGTTTATCCCCTTTCGGTCAAGCCATGATATCCCCCTTGTTGAATCCATTTGAAAATAGTGTTTCTGCAAATCCTATGGCTTTACCCAATGATAATGATTTCTGTTTTAATTCGCGTGACGAAATCATGTTTGAAGATCCACCTCAAGATATTCATCCAATCAATGATGTTTACGTATCTAAAAATCCAGATAGATATCATTCGGTTAACAATCAACCAATACAATTTCAAGATCAAGTAAATACAAATCCTAATAAGCAAGCATTATTATTTACAAATGAGGAGTTAACAAATATATCCAGTCAATTCGAATCTTTATTTCAAACTATTGAAACAGCTGATAATATATTAAATGGTATTTATTGTACTGTTGATCATTTAAAAACAAAGATTGAAAGTCAGAAACAAGATTTGAAACAGATTCATGATGATTCTAAAGAAATTGTTTCATTATTATCCGAATATTCTATTCCTTCTATGTCTGAAATATTTGATCATTAATTATTTTTATTTAATTAATTATTTTGTTTTGTTTATTTTTTTTTTAATTAATTACACAAAGTTTAAATGGAGAATAGAATAGTTTCAAATAGAATTCTTGAATGGTCTAATGGATCTATTAAAGAAATATGTAACCACAGTATCATGGTTCGATTCCGTTAAAATGTTTCCATTAGATTATTCAAGTGTTCTTTTTTTCTAGAACCTTCTCGAACCTTCTAGAACCTTCTCGAACATTCTGGAAAATTGATTCATTTGAAAAGAATATCGTAATATATTAGTATTAAAATACTTATATTTTTACTAAATACTTAACTAAAAATGTCTTCAACTGAATTTAAGAAACCTACTATTCTTGATACTTCTAACTTTAATTTACAATGGGATGACACCAAAGAAAATGCTGTTCTTTTAAATAATAATCATCGTGTATGTATTTCTACTGATGCTACACCATGTTTATTTGGTTATATTGTTACACGTGATAAATGGACTTTATTAACAATTGAAGATGATAATCAAGTATTCTTAACTGCTTATAAAGAACTTTATCGTAAATTATGTGAATTATGTCCTGATGGTGATATTGTTAATTTTGTACGTATGGATAATGGTAAATATAAGATTACAATTAAAGTACCTATTAATGCATCGAAGAATGTTACTATTGATATCACTGATAAAAGAGATAAGAAGATTAATATCGGTAAAGATCCTAAGTTAACTTACGAAGAAATACGTGAAAAGTATATTCCACCAAATACGTTATGTAAAGTATTATTTACAATACATGGTATTCATCGTTATAATAACAAGTATTATATTGGTTTATATGCTCGTTCTATTAAAGTCATCGATAAATCTACGAAGAATACTAATAGTAATGATACTATTATTGATTTAACTAATTTATAAATTTTTAATGTTAAATTTATTTTTTATTAATATATTTGTTTTGTTTATAAATAATTTTATAATTGAAATAAAAAAATGCAAAGTTGTATATTAGGAATGCCAAGTCCTGGTACTTTTGGTATGAATTTAATTTCAACTGGAAAAGAATATAGGCGATATAATACACAACCATTACATAAAATGGATCAATATAATCCAATATTTCATGAAATAGGTCCAAATTCATCTATGCCTGTGTCTACTTTAGAAAGTAAAGAAATACATGATGGTAAAGAAGATGATTATGTAGATCGTTCTAAAACATTTGGTAAAGATGCTGTTCCACAAGGAAATGGTGCATTAATTCGTGCTAGAGCAGCAGGTAAAGGAATAATGAAAGCAGCTGGTCCAGAAGAAGATAAAATAGATGGTGAAGATCGTCAATATAAAGTATTAAATCCATGTAAACCAAGACGTAAATCTGGTAGAGGAATTATTCCAAATAAATCAGAAATCAATAAATTAGAGAATAATCAAGGTTCTGGTATTGGTGATGCAATTAAAAATAAAGTAAAAGATATGTATCAACGAAATGTATTAGATATAAGAGATGCTATTGTAGATAAAAAAGCTAATAGAAAAGCTCGTGATGCATTAGCTATTTTAGCTCAATATGTTGGTGACGGTCATCATGATCTTGATGATGAATTCAAAAGATTCTATGAACATAAAATTAAACGTGGTGGAAAGATTCCTATATCAGTTGCTTCAGCAATTATGAATGCAATTAAAAATAAGAAAATGATTAAGAATCCAAAATTAAGAAGAATGTTAAGACCTTCAATTATACCAAAATATATAGATTTAGATTCAGCTCAAAGTGGTGATGGTATATTAAGAGTAAAAAGAGGTGGTGGATTCTGGAGTGGAGTTATGAACTATGCACCAGCTCTATTAGGTGTAGTTGATAAAGGTATGGATTCTTTTGCTAAAGGTAGAAAAGCTTATTATGATACACATTTGGCACAACAATCAAGTGAATTAAATGATATGGAATTTGAAATGGAAAAATTAAAACGTCAACAAGCATTAAATGAAATGAAAAAGCAAATAGGTAATGGTATAGTAATGGGAACAATTAATGATGGTTACGATACAGTTGAACGACAATCAGAATTATTAGATCAAGAAGTGCAACCATTAAGAGATTTGCACAGTATGAAACAACAACTTAGAAAGAATCTTCCTGTTCGTCAACCACCTCCTCCAGCAGCACCCATTCAACCACAACCAGAAATTGAACCTGAATTGAATGTTGATACATTTGATATACCTCAAAATGATACACCAAGACATCCACAAACTCAACAACCTCCTCAACCTTATAAACCCATGTCTCGTGATGAACAAAGTTATTATTATAAGATTTATGGTTTCCCTCAAAATGATAAAGAGAAAGTCGATAGAAAATGGAAAGAAGATGAAAGGGATAAACGAATAGCTGCAAGAAGAGCTAAACGTAGAGGTTATGGTGGTCGAGTTAAATTAAGTAAAGCAGAATTCTTAGAACGAATGAGAAGAGGAAAAGAAGCTAAAAAGAAAAGAGGTGGTGATTTGAATCCATTAGTATCATTTTATACAGATTTTATAATACCTGCAGGAGTGGCACGAAAAAAACGTAAAATACAAGAGGCTGATTTAAAACAATTACAAATTATAAAACAGAAAAGAGATAATAATGAAACATTAAATACAGGTGACGAATTGTTCTGGAAAAAAAAGAAGTATATGTTATCAAAAAACTCAGGGGAGGGGATCTGGTAAAGAGTAAAGATGAAAAACTTATTCAAAATTCAATGAATTGCGATAATCCTATTATATCTGATAAAACTCGTCATGTTACTCCTAGATCCCCTGATAATTTTAAACAAACTCTATCTCAATATTGTAATATACCCAATTCTTTAATATCTCAATTATATAATTATGCTTATTTAAATAAACCTACTTCTTCTGTTGCTTGTGATCGTGCTGAAAATGTTATGAAACAATTAAATAAAACGAATTCTCAATCTTATAATTATTATAATAGTTATGATGATTTTGAACAAAATATAGATCAAGATCAAACTAAATTTAATATGATCTTTCATGAAAGTCCTAGTGATCCTTATAATGGTCATTTTGAAGCTGTTATTTATAATGGTAATAAAAACATAGAACACTATTCATCATTAGGAAATGAACCTACTTTTTCAAAATCATTTATTCAAAATCATAATATTCAATATAATCCTATTCAACACCAAAAAACTACAAGTAATGCAAATGGTTGCTTTTATTATTCTTTACTTTATTTACTTTCTAATGGAAATCTTATGCCTTGTTAAAACATTCTAGAACATTCTAGAACATTCATTTTGAACTGGCTCTATTTGTAGAATCTTTAATTTATTATATTAGTGTTTTATATAATTAATTTGTTTTGTTTAATCATTGGTTAATTTAAATAATGAACAAGAAATATCTTAGTTATTCTTATTTTTGTCGTGTGATGAAGAATCTAAAAGAAGAAGGAATTAAATCCAAAAAGAATGAAATAGCAAATCTATTAGAACAATTTTTAAATAATAATAACAACAAGAATCTTAGTGATTTGCAATTGAGTTACTGTAGAAATATGTTACTTTATATAGATGATCCTGTGATTCATCAACGTCTTGAAATGCTATTGGATAAACAATATATGAAGAATGAGAATCAATATCAAGAGGATAAGAATCTTATTCAACCCAATAATATGTTTATGCCAACTATGAAAAGTAATCAACAACAAAATCAATACCAAAATAATAATAATACTCTATCTTTCTTACCTTTTAATTAATTTTTATATCCTTTTATTACTAGTTGTTTAGTTATATTCAAATTTAAAGCAAAACAAGCATGAAAACACAAAATTATTCAATTAATTTTTTAAATAAATTATTATTTTCTAAAGATACATAAGAATTAATATGTGTATAATCATTATGACATAAAGCAGAAGCAGAATTTTCTATATCTTGGAATGTATTGGTTGTAGTTGTAGCATATAATTTTCTTAATGCATTAATGGTTAATTTTGGATGGATTTGTTTTAAATGCTTATTCACAAACCAATCAAATGCTTTAGTAGTAAATCCAGTTCGTACAGAAGATTCAAATATAAATTTACGATTTGGATTTCTTTTTAAGAGTAATTCTAGATCTTCAATCAATTCTTTTGGTGCATCTAATTGAATTGTAGAGTATTTACCAGCAGTTTTATAATCATTTAATAGAATAGAACCAGTATGTTTCTCTTTATCATAAACAATATAATTCTTATGAATAGCTGGATCAATAGTATCTTCTGGTGATAGAATGAATAATTGAGCATAATCAGCACGAGCAGGAGGAATATAGGAGTAAAAATCTAATATTAATCGTAATGGATTATAATTTTCTAATTTATCGTGATATTCATGTAAATATGGAGTCGTAATACCATCTTTAATAAGATCTTGAATCAAAGTACGTTTCTTATTATCCAGATATTTTTCATACATTGAATTGATAATCACATAAAATTCACACCATTTATTCAAAATACCTTCTTTATTTAATGAAGAAACATTACGTATAATAAATAATATCAATTCACATAACGATTTCATGGGACTAATTTTGATTTTACGTTCATTTACCATATAATCCATGAATGAATAAGGATTCTTTAAGAATTCTGAGAACTTTTTAAATGGTAATGGGAAAATATATAAATTGAAATAATTGGTTAAACGTTTTTTCCAAATATCAGAATAATTTGAATTTTGTATAACCAAAAGATACTTGTCATAATTTGTATTTTTCATTGATTTTCTCAAGTAGAATCTCTAAAACTTCTATTTTCAAAAGAATAATATATAAGAAAATCAAAATAAAATATCTAAAATTCTCGTGTTCTCGAATGTTCTAGAAGTTTCTAGAATGTTCTAGAATGTTCTCGAAAATTTATATTTTTCCATATCAGTCGCTCATGTTTCAAAAAGTCTCTCGTTATAATCGTGGTGGTGGGTACATCTTTTTACAAGACCACACCACCACCAGCTTTTCTTTCACCCACTATAAATACATACCTTGATCACTTTACTCTTTTTATATATTTTTTTTATGATTATCATGACTTTTTATATTATTTATTGATCACTATACATACATTTTTATTTTTATATATTCCCGTGATTATTTTTATTATTTCTTTTTAGATAGAACCATCCATTTCATCTTTTCTCTATATAAAGGGAGGGTCGGGGTGTGTGTTTATTTAGCACATTCTGTGCTTCTTTTCGTATTTCTTTCTGTATTCCCGTGATTATTTTACTCACTTTACCAACGATGGAGTCATTTTCCATGAATATTCCCTGTAAAGGGGAGGGTTGGACTGTGTATTTTATTTCTTTTATGATCACTATGAGTTTCTCCTTGATCACTTTACGTTTCACGTTGGAATCGGAACACAAATAAATTAAAAATAAATAAACATGGGAAAAAATAAATACACACACACACTACCCTACACTCCCATGGTTATTTTACTTCAGAAATGTTATTAATTCTTCCGTCGAGAACAAAAAGGGGGGATGTCTTCCCCGCTTATGGCTGCGCGTGTCGCGCAGACTCTATGCGGGGTTTGCATACCCCCTTCTGCAGTTCGAAGAAAGGAAGAATTATTAAAGGCACGTAGGTCAAAAGGATAAATTCTCTATGATATCATTTAGTGAAACTGATAATTACAATATGGTTGATCAAATGAAAGAGCAATGTAATAATACAGTTAATATTATAGGATTAAGAAAATATTTCTTATCAAGTATTGAAAAATATTCCATTAAATTTCCAGATAATAAGGTATTTGATACTGCTTTTCTAAAGTTTAAAGATATATTAAAGAAACAAGTAGAAGAAGGCTACAGTAGAAGAAGTATTGAAGATACATATTATATTCTTTTTCATGTTGAGTATCTAATAACAGAAAATACATTTCATCAATATAAGGACGATTTTGTTTCAAATAAAGTAACGTTGATAATATGGCGTAAATATATGAGCAAGAATAGAATTGCAAATAAAAGATATATCTTTTCCGTTGTATCAAAAGAACTATTTCATTTAGACTCAAACACTTTGTGTATTCAGAATTATTGCTACATTCAAAATATTAATAGAATCATTAACCTATGGGAAATAACCTATGGATTTCATTTTGATAAAGATATTCGAGAATATAGTCTTAATAAATTACTCACTAATAATAAACCTATTTCAGATAATACAGGTAGCAACGATGTTAATAAAGAATCAATTCATGATACATTAAATAGTATGGTTGATATAGATGAAGACGAAATGCATATTGAGAACAACGGGAATATAATAACGTCTTTCAATACGGATGGAACCAAGTCGTTAAGCACGCAAACAGCAAAAGTAGATGAAGGAATACAACTGTCATATACATATAATTCAAACTCATCAATCATAGATATACAAAACGATAGAAACAAATCACACCATGAAAATGAAATAGATAAAAGAAAGAATAATACATCAATAGAAAGCGAACCATCATCATATATCTGTGGAGAAATAGAAGGAGCAATAGATTCAACAGTTGATAAGCTTCAAGAGTATTCACTAACTAAATCAAATACTGATGATGGTAAATCAAATCATTCTGATCAAGTGATTATTCATAAGAAAAGAAATATTGAGACTGAATCAGCAGCCACTAGTTACACGAATATATCTAATACAACATCAATCTCACAAAGTAAAGAAGAACACAATACAAGAAAGAAATCAATACCAATTTGTAAGTACTGTAATGGATATCACACTTCTAATAATTGTAAACAAAGATATCTTTAGATAATATACACGAAACTTATAGCACGGAACAGAAGAAGTTGATAACACCAATCATTTTATATATGTATTAGACTCCCATCATAACCTAAACAAAATATATATTTTATATTAAATTATATATATATATATATATATATATTATCTTATATTATATCTACATTATATCTATGTTTTATTATATATATATTATATCTATATCTATATTTTATTATTATATAAATATATATATATAATTATATACAACAAGTATTAAGATTATATATTCTAGAATGACTTCTTTCAATATAAGCATGTCGTATTTGCCAAATACTTGCGTTTTGTTTTATATACTTATAATCATGTACATTTAATATACCTAGAAAAAGAATATTATAATACAATATAACATTGTATACAACAGAGTATAATATAAGATATAACAGTACATAGTATAAGACAATATAAAATTAAAAAAAATAATATAATAGAATACAATCTAGATTATAAAAGAAACTAAATAGAAAATCTAGACTTTATAATTGATATTAGATACTATAATAGGTAATATATATATAAAATAAAAGAACATAAAATTATAGAGCAATGGATAATATATTGTATAAAGAAGGATACTATAATAAAGGTTAATATAATAGATAATGAATTATATAGTATATAGTACACAATGCATAATAAAATATAAAACAATATAATAAACAAAAGATTTAAGCCAGGAATTGAACCTGTATATATATATATACATATATATATATCCATCCGTTATGGAGCCTAAATATAATGAACAAGAATACTTATAGTGAATAGAGAGTATAGGAAGAAGAATAGAAATAGTACTAGTAACACCATATACTGTACCAGAGCATAGATAATAGATGGAGAAATTAATACCATAATCAAAGCTACTATATATAGTAAAATAGAATGATATGAATATATAAACACATATCAAGATAAAGTATATACATATATATAGAAATTAATATAGAGGAAATATATATCAAAACATATACGTATATATAAAGAGCTATAGAGACAATAAATATATATATACTAGTAATAGTAATTAAATAATCATTACTATTATAAAGCAAATAGGCAAAAAAATTCCCATTGGTCAGTTTTTGGAAAATTCATTTGATTGGCTACTATATACTATAGTTTGTACCCACAACTCCTCTAAACTTACGGGGAGTTAACTCTTGGTTGAAACACAGTTCAATAGGATATAACGTGTAGTTGTGCACCATATATTTGGTTAAGCGATATTATTAATAATTAAAAAGTTATTAATAAAAGAACAGAAAACATGATTTTTGAGTCGTTTTTGATTGGCTCTTTGGGATGACCCCGATAAAAATTGTTGACCAGACAATTGGAAAATAAACATGGGGTAAACTTGACTTTTTCTCAATCCCACAATATACGTTATCCGTGTTTATTCTTTATATTCATCTTTTTTTTAATACTTTTTCATATTGAACACGTGAGGCCTTAACGGTCAAATTTAGATTGTTAATTTGACATGATATTCTGATTCAGGAGGTCAAAAAACCTAGGTGTACCAATTTTCAGCTCCTGAGGACGATTTTTGAGTGATCCATATTTTCTTTGATCTTCTTATAATTGACTAATATTGTAGAATTGTAATCAATAGGTCCTCAAACTACTATAGTTAAAACAGAGTCTTAAAATGACGAGTTTGAGTGTCACAATTTTGAAAAGTGTGAATTAAGTAGTCTTAGAGTGACAAATTCAATATGATGACTTTTAATTAGTAAACTAGACTTATAACTCTATACTATGTTAAAAGAAGAGTCAAAATTATGAAGGTCAAAGTGTATGACCAAATGACAAAATGTGTCTTAAAAAGTAAAAGGGTTTATATATGTGTATAGAATCATGTATTAAGTCTATTCTATGAATAATAGCTTTAAATAAATAGTTTAAGGTTGTCAAATTCAAAAGAATGTATAAAACATAGTCTTAGACTTTGAATAAAAAATTTAGAGATATTAATTAGTGTGCAGCTATAGTAGCTCTACAACATATCAAAAGTACAAAGAAAATAATTTTTAAAGAGTGGATGTGTGAAGGGTTGTGACTATTATTTAAAATTTATTTTTACTTCAGTTTATGTTAAATCGTGAATTTCGTGCACTATAAAAAAATTGAGCCAAAAAATTAACTCTAAGGGTCTTAAATTTAAAAAAATGTAAAAATGAGTGACTTAGAGGACGAGATTCAAAATAAGAGCTTTTATTCATTAAACTAGAGTGTATGATCTATATTGTGTTTAAAGAAGGGACAAAAATATTTTGATCAAAGTGTATGACCAAATGGTAAAGTGTCTTTAAAAGTGTTATGGTGATGACAGTTGTGTTTAAGGGGTTAAATCAAGTTTGCTCTTAAAATATCAGCTTTAAATAGCAAGTTAAAGGTTGCTAATTTGTCAAAATGTTTTAAACACTGTCTTAAACAAAGAGATTCAAGAAGTTGACTTTCATTTTATAGATAACATGTGTATATAAACACTTTATTGAAAGTACTTTAGAAAATATTGTGGATGAGTGTTTTGTCAAATGGTAAAGTTGTGTCAAGAGTTAATTATTTTAATTCATTTTTGTTTAAATCAATGTTTCGTGTTTACTCTATAAAAATAAATTTTTAATACTGAGTTTAACGTTTTAAAGTCGACATGTGTGTTTGGTTTGTTTACTTTTAATTATTAAAATTGAGTTTAAATTGATAAATTATGTCAGACACGTCTATATTGATTGATTCAAACAGTTTAGAGATAATTTATTTGTTTGAGTATAAATAGATTTGTTCTCATTGTGACTGTTGTTAAGAAGAGGAAGTCTAAAAAACTATAAAAAGTTAGATATATATGTTTAAGGTCAAAATTGAAAAGTATAAATTAAAATGGTTTAAAATAAATTTAAAAAAGAGAATATATATATATATATAATATGTGAATAAAATATTAAAAAATAAAAAAATAACACTTTATGTCAGGAATTGAACCTGAAAACAATCTATATGATTGTTTCTCTCCTTCTAGAGCATAAAAGGAGTTTATAAATAATAATAATAATCAAATATATATATTTATATATATATAATAAGAAGGAAATGAAGTGGAAGGATGAGGAAGAAGGAAGTAGGAAGGATTAGGAAGAAGAAGTAAGAATAAGGAAGGATGAGGAAGAAGGATGAAGAAGGATGAGAAAGAAGGAAGTAAGAAGAAGTAAGAATAAGGAAGGATGAGGAAGAAGGAAGAATCCAGAATGAAGAAGAAGTAAGTAAGAAGAATCAAAGATGAGGAAGAAGGAAGAAGGAAGTAGGAAGCATGAATGAAGAATGAAATAGGAAGAAGGAAGCATGAATGGAGAAGGAAATAGGAAGAAGGAAGAAGGAATGAAGAAGGAAATAGGAAGTAGGAAGAATGAGAAAGAAGTAAGAAGGAAGAAGAAAGAAGAAAAAAAGAATAAGAAGATTTTAAACCTATATAAAATAGAAAACATATAAAAAAGATAATATAAATAATTAATAAATACATAAATAAATATTAAAAATAAATAAATAAACATATAAAATAAATAAATAATAATAAATAAATAAACATATAAATATAATAAATATAATAAATAAATAAATAAATGAATAAATAAATAAATAAAATAAATAAATAAATAAATAAATAAATAAATAAATAAAATAAATTTAATAAATAAAATATAAATAAATAAAGAAACAATAAATAACAAAAATAATAAATAAAATATAAATATATACATATAAATCAACCTGAAACCAAAGACTAAAGAAGAAAGACATCGATAAACGAAGAGTATAACACACACATCAGTTATATTTTCTTCCCTATAGAATAAAAATAACTAATAATCTATTGATTAATTATATATAAAGAAAATATAAACCAAAAAGATAATAAAAAAAGAAACAATTAAAGAAACAAATGAATTAAAAATGAAATATTATAAAAAATATATATATTTATATACCTGACACTAAATAAGCCATTTCATTTAACCAGGACCACTTCAAGAACCACTAACCATGACAACCAAGGCAAATACAAAAGAATCCTATAAAGAAGTGTATTATTTTAAATAAATAAATTAGTATATAAATAGATAAATATAATACTAAGTTAAATAACTTTAAATAAATAAATAAAACACACTAAGTCAATCAATACAATAAAATATTTAAAAAAGAGTAAAGAACTATGTTTTTTGGGTACCCAAAATGATTTTAAATAAGAATGACCCAATTATTACTTTAGTAACAAAATCAATGAAAAATTGAGGTTATTTTTGATTTCTATTATGTTTTAAGAAGCATATTTTAAAAATAGACCCTATTATATTTATTAATTCAAATGAAATAGGATTGTTAAATACATAATCTAATACTCATTTATATATTAAATTATTAATTATGATGTCTAAGAACAACAAAATTGCTTCAAGGTGGAGGTCTGGAAATAAAAAATAATTTATATTTCAAAGAAAATCAGGTATATTGTATCTATTTGTTATTAGTATTCATATTTAGGTTCTTCTACTCAATAGAATCCAGTTATGTATGTTCTTAGTCTTGGTGGTACTTGCTCTGATGGTCTTAAAGGTTGTTCTATGTTATTTGTATCATACAGAGGTGGTGGTGTTGCCTGTTATGCTAACTGTGAAGGTATGTTGTCAATGATTTGTTTTTATTTTTTTAACTTTTCTTTATATATAGGTTCTTCTGTTATTGTAAGTGATTCCAATAGTGATATCGGTGTTGATGTAGGTTCTTCTTGCTTTATAGATGGTATGTTACCAATCATTTATTTTTTTTTTTATATTTTATTATTATTTTTTTA
The DNA here is from genome assembly GCA_039096225.1 of Blastocystis sp. Blastoise. NCBI lineage: Eukaryota > Bigyra > Opalinata > Blastocystidae > Blastocystis > Blastocystis sp. Blastoise. The sequence continues at coordinate 645,931 of JBBPEB010000002.1, forward strand.
TTATTTCTATATATATAGGTTCTTCAGTTGTTGTACATGTTAACAGTGATGTTGATAATAGATGTCTGTGTGGTGTTGAAGGTATGTTGTCATTCATTTATTTTTTTTTTACTTTTATATATATAGGTTTGTTTTATCGATGTAAATGTTGCTATGGATGTTGTTGGTGATCAGGTAGACTTCTCATATGATATTAAAGGTATATATATATTGTCATTCATTTATTATTATTTTTTTTTTATTTATTATTTGTCTATTACTGTTTCTTTATAGGTTATTCTACTGTTGTGGTTGTAGTTGCTGAACGTATTAATGATGAAGGTATGTCTACTTTTTAAATTTAATTTAGTTTATTATTATTTTTATCTTATATAGGTCGTTCTTTTCTTATGGAGTCTTGGATTAATGGTAATAATGATACAGGTATATTCTTATTTCTTCCTTTCTTTTTTTTGATTTATTAATTATCTTTTCATTATATATAGGTTCTTCAAGTCAGTTAAGATATCATGGTGATTCCTCTGTTCCTTCTTTAGAAGGTATATATATATATTTATTGTTTATATATATTTTATCATTTATTATATTATATATAGGTGTCTTTTCTAATAGGGGATCTTATCACCCTAATGTTAGCTTTCATTTTAATAATAAAAATGTATCTAAAGGTATATATATATATATATAACAAATATTTATAATATTTCTTTTAATATATCTATATCTTATATCTATATAGTGATGGTGTGAATAGTTTTTAATACTGAAGGTATATATATATATATGTTAGATATATTTATTATACTATCTCTTATTATATATATATATATCTTTTATCTATATAGGTTCTCTTAGTGTTATGGTTATGTTTAGATTTTTTTTTTTTTTTAGTTCTTTTTCTTTTTCTTTTGCTTATTATTTTTATTATTTTTCACATTTAATAGCTTTCTATTATCTGCTTTCTTTATATTATTTATTTATTTATGCTGTTGTTATCGTTTTAGCTATTCTATATTTAAATGTTTTCTTTTGTTCTATTTTTGTTTTGTTCTTTTTTTTTTTTTTTTATTTAAATTGTGTCGACTATTAAGATAATTCTTCAATTACTTAATATATTAAATAGTGTCAAGTTTTTAAATGTTTGGATTCAATTTAATTTAAAATATCTATTGTCCACTTTTAACTTTATTTAGTATAACTGATTTAATACTGTCAATGATTGAGATATTTAAGTTTTGTTTTTCTCCACTAATTCATCTTGCATATACATATTATTGTGTAAATACAAAATCATAAAAGTAAGTTTAAGGTTTTAAAATTTAAAAAATTGTAAAAAGGGGTTCTTAAACTAAGAGATTCGAAATTCTAAAAAATGATTTAATATACACTAAGCTAAATTCTACAACATACTAAAAATTAAGAGAATTTCATTTTTGAAAAGTTAATTAACAATGTGTTTGAGTTGTCTAGAAATTTTAAAGAGTTAGCTTCTTTGTTTAAAATTGTGTTTTTATTATACTATGAAAATTTTGACTTTTAAAAACAAGTTTAAAGGGGTTTATTTTTTTAAATGTAGAAATAAGTTACTCAACGGACGAGATTCAATATAAAACATTTTATTTATCAAACTATGATTTATAGTCTAAATTATATTAAAAGAAGTGACAAAAATACTCTTGAAAAAGTGTATGACCAAATGTAAAATGTTTATAAAGAGTGTTAAAATGGTAACTAATGTATTGATAGAGTTATGTTGAGTATAGTGTTTAAATATTAGAGTTTTAAATTAACTATAAGTGTGTCAATTTTTCAAAATGTATTAAAAAGCGTCATGAAGTCAGAGATTCAAGACATTAAACTATAATTAATAAATAATACAATGAGATCTATACTGTGTGAAAGTTATGTCTAAAACGATTTTGATACAGTGGATATCGAAATGGTAAAGTCTCTCTAAAAGCGATATTGTTGATACTTTTATGTATAAAAATTCTATTTAGATTGATTTCATTAATATTAATTCTAAAACTATGTGTTTAAGTCGTTAATGTGAAAATAAATGTTGATATTGTTGTGTTAAATTTGTTTTAGTTTTATGAAATGGTTAAAAATAGTTTAAACTACTTTATTCTAATCTATTTAAATTAATTTAATAAAATAAAAATATTTTTCAAATTTTTATGGAAATTTTCAATATTTTTAACAAAACAAAAAAACCTGAAAACAAATCAGTTTACAGCAAAAAACCTGAAAACAAAAAGTTTTCAAAGCAATTTAAATATGATATTCCTGGGAAATTGTTTGAGTTTGACTAAATTCTTTTTGACGAACTACGTTAATATTAATTGTAGTAGATGTCATTGTACAGTTCGAGAAGAGAGCCGACATCAAATTATTCATACCAGATCTAGGAGAGGAGAAAGTTACACCAACATGATCAGCAGAATGTTTCTTAGGTGAAGGAGGAAGTATTTTCTTGGCCATTTCAAGTCTTCTAGCTTCAGTGTTACCTACGTAGTGGCTTGCAACATCATGACCTTTCCATCTACCTTGCTTCATTAGGTCATCTGAGGTTGCTCCATGTTCTGCTGCTAGTGTAGCCATTGTTCTTCTAAAACAATGGCCAGTGTAAGCTTCTGGATGATCCAAACCAAGGTGAGTAGCAATCATTTTGGGATAATCTCCAATTGCTTTGATTCCTGTCCTTCTAAGATCAAATGAACCATCAGTAACACATGGAAACAATGCTCCTTCAGGATCTCCAGGTAACATATCATAATATCTTTTAACTATATTATATAGCTTACAATCATTGGCTTCTTCTTTAGGAATAAACGCTGTAAATCCCTCTCCTACTTGATCAGTCTTACTCCTTTCGATGATAATTTCAATTCCTTTAGCAACAAACTATAAAAGTATATAGATATATAATATATATATATAATTACCTTTATATTCTTCTTCTTCAAATCATATATTTCACTTCTTCTCATTCCTGCATGTATGGCAATTACCATACATGCTTTGAGTTGAACCATCTTAAGATCATGGTAGGGAAAATCCAAGAATTGTCTGCATTGTTCTTCAGAGAAGAAAGGGGTTTGTTTAGGAGGTGGGCATATCTTAGTATAGTTTCTTAGGGCACATTTGATTCTCTCTACAGTTACCTGGTTGATAACAGAGTTATCATTAGCGGAGATCATCTTGTAGATGGCACATAAGCGAGTCTTGATCGTTTTCGGTTTTATATTAGTATCTATTAAATGTTGTATATATGATTCTAACAATACCTCTTTTTTCTTTAGATTCTGCTCATCATGTTCCTTAGAGTAGTTCAAAAACATATCGTAGTAGATGGAATAGCGTTTAGCGCTTTTAGATGGTATAATATTCTTTAATACCTGTAATTCACTCATTATCAAATAAAAGAAAATATGAATTAAAAGTGCATGATAAATGGTTGTTTGTTATTAGTTATTTATTTATTTATTTTATTTCTTTATTTATTATATATTAAATGTAAAGTTATTTATATTATGTATATATCATCCACAATGAAATTGTTTTATAGTTATTTACAATTTCTATTTAAAACATGAAACAGAAAATTACTAAACATTTTATATAAATAAAAAAATTATGTACTGACAACTATAAAGAATAAAGACTATTATATATGTAATATTATATATATAGATGATATAGTATATAAACATTTATATGCCATTTTTCTAAATAATCACTCTCATCATTATAAATCTAAAAAATCAATAAACAACATTTTTTAATATTTATACATCTTATGGTGATTCAAAGCTTATAAGAAAGTATTATAGTCATATATATTGCAGATAGTAATTTTTATCATTTTCATGTATACTTACTAGTATATGAGTTTAATATATATACACATATAGTAAAAATAATTATATATTTATTATTATAAACATTTATATTAAAAATTTCCATTTAAAAATTAGAAAAATACCTTTTGGATGTTTTCATTATGAAAATTTGGTAATATTTCAGGTATTTTTGATTTCACTTGATTTCCCTACGGGAAATACAACTGAAATACAAAAATAACCTGAAAATTACCAAATTTTCATAAAAACACCCAAAATATATTATTTCAATACTTCACATTGTGACCCATTTCGAGATTTATTAGCTTTAGAAATTCCATAATGATTAAAAAAGTAACTAAACTATTTATAAATACAAAATATATTTAAAAAATAATAAATAACAAATATAATGAATCAAACAAGAATTTATATATTTTTTTTGTTTTTAGTTTTTCAGATATTATTTAAATAATCTATTTAATTCTTATATCAGGAATTGAGCCTGATTACAATTAATAAATGATTGTTACTCTCCATATAGAGTATAAGAAGTGTTTTTAAAATAATGTATAATATATATAATATATTATATATAATAAGTAACATCTAATAGATAATATTTAATAAATAATACATATTATATAATATATAATATATAATATATAATATATAATATATAATATATTATAGATAATAAGGAAAGAAATTGTATAAAAACCAAACACTTATTATTCATTGCAGCCGCGGTCCGGTGCCGTTAGGCCCCGGACCTGCGGCGTGACCCTAGTATTTAATATAGGAAAACAAAAAAAGAGAAATTTGCTAATGCACAAGAAAAACAAAAAATACTATATTTATATACCTTCAATAACGTAACAGCGCGTTGTTTAAGAGTGTTTTGAATGACAATCATCAAGAGAACCTAAAAAAAATAAAATAAAAAGAAATGTAAAAAGATACCTTATTAAAAATATAAAGGCACGATTCCAGCTGATAAAAACCTTTTGAACCTGACCAAGGAAACTGTTTGACAAGAGACGGGAACCCAGAATGGAAAATCTAAAAGAATTATATAAAATAATAAGAAATATTTAATAAATACATAATGATGCAACACATACCTGTATCAAAAACTCCTGAGAAATGCATAAAAGTCCCTGGATCTGCTTGCATGCAACAAATAAAAAATGAATACGAATTCATGCTTAAATTCAAATTTGTTAGTCAAATACTAAAAATTTCTATGAAAATATTTTTTTAATTTTTTACATTTTTTTTATGACTCACTATTAAAATAATAAGTTTTAACACTTCACACACTACATTATTCACACAACAATACAGTATCCCATTATTTTTGACTTTAAAAAAAAATTCATTTCTTTGACTCTGTGATCTGTTGAATAACCTGCCTAAATACTATTGATTTCAACATAAAACATTTGCCTATTGCATAATTCATTATAAAAACTACGTTCTAAAAGACTCTTAATTGATTCTGAGAAAAAAGTATTTGTTTATGACCTTTGATAGATTTGTTGTATGCGGAACTTTAAGTCATAGTAAAATTAAATGTAAAAGACTTTCTAAAAACTTTATATCCTCTGATATATAACAAAATATAAATAGACTCAGTTTTGAGCAAGAAAACAATTCCCGTAAATATTCAAAAATTTAAAACTCTGGTCAAATTCTCCGCCAAACAAATAGGCTCGGTTCAATTTTTCAGTGTAAAAAAAATATAATTTTTTTACTTTTTGGCTGAATTTTGGTTTTGAGCCATAGAGGTTAGTTTATTCACTTTTACTTATATGTATGACTCTCAGAGGTCCTACACTTCAAACACAACTATAAAATGTTTTAAACTATTGACCCCAATAATCATCAAAATTATGACTTAAAACAAAACAAAAACGTTTTTGAAGTTATGTAACCCTCTACAAATAAAAAATAATGCCAATTCTTTAATAAATTGTATCTAACATGAATTTTGGAGTCTAATAAAAAGTCAACTGAAAAAAAGTGTCAGAATTTTGTCAAAAATCACGATTTTTGCCTAAGTCGCTGAAGTCAATTTCATTCTATTGGTGGAACAAGTTTTGAACCAAAATCAACCAATTGAAATGCTTTAAAAAATAGAAATGACCTGATAGTGTTGATTGACCCTCATAAAATCAAATTTTGACTTTATTTATGAATACAGTGATTGTAACCATACACAAATATGTCATTACTGGGTTTTTCATAAACAATAATGAAAATTTTACAAATTTTCGTGATTTTTCACAAACATTCGTTTTTTTTTCATTTAGATTCGCAAAAATTTCATTTGATTTAATAAAAATTTTACTTTATTTCACTTTATTTTTATAAATATTCGTAATTTTTAACTTTGATTATTTTTTTCATTTAAATTTAATAATTTTTTCATTTAAATTAACGTAAGTATTTTTGACTTTTTACTCTTTTTTTAAACTTTTATAAACATATAGACTATGAGCGAAAACAATTTAAGCCGAAACCAGCGAGGCCATTATTCCATCATTACTGATGAGACGAGAAAGCGAATTATTGACTTTTATACAAGCGGTGCCACCGATTTCTCAAGTTTTTGTCAAACTATGAAGGTTAATGAAAGTACTGCCCGATCAATCATTTCAAGTTATGTCAAAAATGGAAAAGTTGTCCGTCAAGTTCCTTCAAGTCGAAAAGCGAAAGTCGTCAGTCAATAAATAAAAGATCAAATTATAAAGTCAATTGACGAAAACTGCTGTATTACTTTATAAAAGATCAAATTATAAACACTATCAGGTATTCCCGTGATACTTTTTGGAGAGTTTTGCCAAAAAATGACTAAATGACTTTTTAAGACTTTTTCAGCTATGCGAATAGCGTCGCCAAAATGAGGCTGATTTTTCTCGGATATAATCTGTCTTTCTTATTCATTCATTACTTTTATAAACGTCATTTTTTCATTTATTTTATGGTTGTGGAATGATAATTAAAATAAATATAACAAAAGACAATAAATAATAATTATAATAATAATAAAAATAATAAAAATAATCATTATTTGAGTTTGTTTTGAGATAATTGGAATCTTATTTTGAGGACTATATATAAAAATCATAATAATATAGATAATATATAAATATATACCTTGATAGAAGACCTCAAGACAAACTGACGAAGGAAAACAAACACTATAAAAATATAATCAATAAAAATATATATAATATAATAATATACCTTCAACTACCAAACAGTTGTTGACCAACAGGGACTACCGAAAGTACCTTGAACCTATATAAAATAAAAATAGTTAATTGCAAAAAAATAAAATCAAATAAAATACCTTAAGAACCAGGGAGTTGTTGACCACGAAGACAAGTAACAATACCTGAACCTATAAAAGATAATAAATAGTAATAAGAAAGAGAATGTAAAAAAATACCTTTAATAGCACCAGATTTCTGGTCTCCTAGACTCTACAACTCATAGGCTAACTAAATACAATAAAATAAATGAAAAAGAAACATACCTTAAAAAATGAAGACCAATTGCGACCTATTTGAAATCATTTGGATAGACCATGGAGACTATATAGTATAAAGCAAATAAAAAATATTATATACATTTTATAATATATAAAATATATCTGAAAAATAAATAAAAATAAAAATAAATATGTGAAAAAGTTGAATTTTATAAACAAAGAGAAATTCCCCCATATAAAATCTTTTTTTCTATAATAAAAGTCTGTATAAATTCTGGGTTTCAAGGGGTTAAAACATTTTAAAATTTTCATTTTTTCTCTACTAATAAGTGTATTTGAATGTAAAAATGATTTATAAATATATTATGTGTTTATGAACCTAAATTATTTAATTTCAACATGTTTAACACTTAATAGAACCAAAAAATAGTTATTTTTAAAAGTTTTAATTTCAATTAAATATATTTGTCAGTTATAGTTATATAATAGTATTTGATTTATAATAAGAATACAATAGATAATCAAGATATATATTTATTATAATCACTTATAGAGACATGATTCATAATTTATAATTCTTTTGTTTTTAGTATGTTTTATTAAAACGAATTATTGAATATTATAAGTAACTGAATAAACTGAGTTTTTTTTTAAAGGTCATCAAGTTGTTTTAGATATAATAAAGAATATAATTTATTAAAATATAAAGTAGATTAATATTTACTCTTTTTCATTATTCTAAAAGAATTCTATAAATAATCTTATTATTTAAATACTACAAAACAAAAGGAGTAATATATAAGTAATTGAAACACAATAAAAGATAGATAAAAAAGAAAATATATAGTATATATATAATAATCTATCATTATAATATATATAATATATGAATAAATATGAAACTTCTTTCTATCCTATATATACATGATTATAAAACTAGATATAATTTAAATATATATATATTGATATAGTATTATAAATATATATACATGGGAGAATAATAATTATCATTACATATAAAGTGAATTATGCTAAAGTCTATATAATAATAATAATAGTAATAATATTTAGTATATATATATATACAGGATATATAATAACCATGTTTCTGATAATTATGGTTATCAATAAGGGACATAAAACATAGGTATTATAGGATGTATATAGTATAGTATATATTGACGTATTTGTAGTTTAGAGATATAATAAACATTGTTTGTAGTATATCTAATATTATAATACCTATATATATATATTATATAAAAGTATAATAATAAAGTATATATAAATATATTGTATAAAAAGTTTAATAACAAAGTATATATACATATGTATACAATTGAGAAATACTAAAGAATAAATATTTCCCGCGATTATTGATCATAAAAACAACATGATACTCTTAGGATAGAAGATGAAGTAGGAGATAAAAGGAGAAAAGTATATAACAACGGGAATAAATTAGTATATCTATAAGAAATAGATATTGAATATTATATATATATATATATATATATATATATACAGTAAAATATTAAATAAAATAATCATGTGACGTTAGAATTCGATAGAGAGATTTATATATCTATAGATTGTATATAATAATAATAATAATAGTAATTTGGTTAATAATAATATGGTTAATATAAATAATAATATGGTTAATAATAATAATAATAAATATAATACACATAATAATAATAAGTATAATAATAATAATAATAATAATAATAATATATATATATATATATATACTTTTAAGTTTAGATATAAGTCATTAGATATAATAAATAATACTCGAATCCTTACATGTTTCATCATTCATTATATAATTTTCTTCTTCATTTCCTTCTTCTTCTTCATCATCATCATATCATCAATTTTTTCTTTAACTTCTTCATCTATATAAGTGTTTTCTTATATTTCTTTTTTTATTCTTATCTTCATTATTCTTATCTTCTTAACTTCAATACATCTCTTTCTTTTTCTCTTTCTAAGCATCTAACTTTTCATATAACTTCTATTACTTCTTCTTTTCTTCTTCATAAGTATTTATTGGTTTTCTTCTTAATTTGTTATAATATAATTCCATTTAGTTGATTTCTTAGTTCTTACCTGTGCTTTAATTTAATCACTTCATTATTTCAATTCTTCTTTAGTAACATCAGAAACATTAAATACCCAATAATATAATAAAACACATAATATATGAATTGTTATCTTTTCACCAGGTTTCTTATTCTGTATATATAGGATATATATATATATATAAAATAATAATAATAATAAAAAAGTAGTTAATAATAATAATAATAATAATAATAATAATAATAATAATAATAATAATAATAATAATAATAATAATAATAATAATAATAATAATAATAATAATAATAATAATAATAATAAATAATAATAAATAATATATATATATATATATATATACCATTTTAATTATATATCTGAATAAGAATAATGTTTGAGACCAGGAAGAAAACGATTAAAATACCAAGTGTATTAATACTAGAAAGCAATTATCTATATAAAAAATTAAAGATATTATAGTCATAACTTTTATATATAATAAATATAATAATAATAATAAATATAATAAATAAATATAATAATATACCTATTTTAGTGGTATCTTCAATAAAATGAATTAATAAAGGAATAATTATATTACTTAACGTGCTATTATAAATAAACTCTTAGAACAATCTGTAATATAATTATTATTCAATTTAATTTTATTCTTATCAATTATAATATTATTTTCTTTATTCACTTCTACATTATTACAATTCTCTTCTTCTTCTTCTTCTTTTTCTTCTACTACTACTACTAATTGACTCTCATCATAAATTATATCTATAGATTCTTTCATTAATAAGTCATTTCTTCCTCTTCTTTATCTTTTCTTCTTCTATTCCTACTTCTTTGACATCATATTCGTTTCTTCATTTTTAAACTTTTTCTTCAATTTCTTATATTTCTAATTCTTCTTTCTTCTTTCTCTCTTCACCCTATCAACAAATAATAATAAATCACAGTGTTATGCAGGATCATTCTATATATATATATTATTATTATAATAAATACTGTTATTATAAATACTATTATAAAAAATATTATTCTACAAATATATATACAAGATGTTTTAAAATATAGACAATATGTCCCAATAATTGAACAAGGGTCGACGAAGGATATAATTATTATTCTTAACTCATATCGTATAGTATGTAATACTATATTCACTGTACCCTTATATATTATATATATATAAATATAAATAAAAATAATATTAAATATAATAATAATAATAATAATAATAATAATAATAATAATAATAATAATAATAATAATAATAATAATAATAATAATAATAATAATAATAATAATCATTACTATATATATGAGAATAGGCAAAAAAATTCCCATTGGTCAGTTTTTGGAGAATGCATTTGATTGGCTACTATATACTAGAGTTTGTACCCACAACTCCTCTAAACTTACGGGGAGTTAACTTTTCGTTGAAACACAGTTCAATAGGATATAACATGTAGTTGTGCACCATATATTTGGTTAAGCGATATTATTAATAATTAAAAAGTTATTAATAAAAGAACAGAAAACATGATTTTTGAGTCGTTTTTGATTGGCTCTTTGGGATGACCCCGATAAAAATTGTTGACCAGACAATTGGAAAATAAACATGGGGTAAACTTGATTTTTTCTCAATCCCACAATATACGTTATCCGTGTTTATTCTTTATATTTATCTATTTTTTAATACTTTTTCATATTGAACACGTGAGGCCTTAACGGTCAAATTTAGATTCTTATTTTGACATCATATTCTGATTCAGGAGGTCAAAAAACCTAGGTGTACCAATTTTGAGCTCCTGAGGACGATTTTTGAGTGATCCATATTTTCATCGATCTTCTTATAGTGGACTAATATTACAGCATAGTAATCAATAGGTCATTAAACTACTATAGTTAAAACAAAGTCTTAAAATAACGAGTTTAAAAGTGACAATTTTGAAAAATGTGAATTAAGTGGTCTTAGAGTGAGAGATTCAATATAATGACTTTTATTTAGTAAACTAGAGATAGTACTCTATACTATATTAAAAGGAGAGTCAAAATTATGAAGGTCAAAGTGTATGACCAAATGACAAAATGTGTCTTAAAAAGTAAAAGGGTTTGCATATGTGTTTAGAATCATGTATTAAGTATATTCTATGAATAAGAGCTTTAAATAAATAGTTTAAGGTTGTCAAATTTAAAAGAATGTGTAAAACATAGTCTTAAACTGTGAATAAAAAATTTAGAGATATTAATTAGTATACAACTGTAGTAGCTCTACAACATATCAAAAGTTCAAAGAAAATAATTTTTAGAGAGTGGATGTGTGAGGTGTTGTGACTATTATTCAAAATTTATTTTTACTTCAGTTTGTTTAAAATCGTGAATTTCGTGCACTGTAAAAAAATTGAGTCAAAAAGTCAACTCTAAGGGTCTTAAATTTAAAAAAATGTAAAAATGAGTGACTTAGAGGACGAGATTCAAAATAAGAGCTTTTATTCATTAAACTAGAGTGTATGATCTATATTATGTTAAAAGGAGGGACAAAAATATTTTGATCAGAGTGTATGACCAAATGGTAAAGTGTCTTTAAAAAGTCTAAAGTGATGACTAATGTGCTCATAGAGTCATATAGAGTCTACTATGAAAATATTAGCTTTTAAAAATATGTTTAAGCCTTTCAATTAGTAAAAATATGTTTAAAGAGAGTCATAAAATGAGAGTTTTAAGAAACGAGATATTGTTCAGTATACACTAAGAGACACTCTACAACATATCAAAAATATAGCAAAATCTATTTTTAGAGACTGCATGTGTAAAGGGTTGTGAGAGTTATTGAAAAAATATTTTTACTTCAGTTTGAGCAAAATCATGTTTTTGGAACACTGTAGAAAAATTAACTTCAAAAATCAACTCTAAGGGTCTTAATTTTTAAAAATGTGAAAATGTTTGACTTAGAGGACGAGATTCAAAATTCCATCTCACTTTCATATAACTAGAGCACACACTCTATATTATATCAAAAGGAGGGACGAAAATATTTTGGTCGAAGTAAATGAGCAAATGCAAAAGGTTTATAAAATGTCTTAAAGTGATCACCAATGTGTAGCTAACACTATACTGAGTATAGTATGTAAATATTAGCTTATAAAAATGAATTTAAGTGTGTCAACTTTTCATAATGTGTCAAAAAAGGTCTTTAAGAAAGAGATTCAAAACATTTACTTTTATTTAATAAATAGTATGATAAACTCTATACTATATCAAAAGACTGAAGGAAATTATTTTGATACAGTGGATCTTGAATGGGTAAAGTCTCTTTAAAAGTTATATTTTTGAGTTATTTGTGTTTAAAATCATTAGTTGAAATTAATATAAAAATATTAACTTTTTAAATAATGTTTTAGTTGTCAAAGTGAAAATGAATGTTGACTTTGTTATACTTAAAACTTCAAAATTCTTTTAAAAAGTATGAAAATGAGTTTAAATTATTATATTATGCTAATTTAAATGAATTTTATAAATTAAAAATACTTCAAAGTACTTCACATTGTAACTCATTTCTGAAGTTATTGACTTTAAAAATTCACAAAATGCTTTAAACAGTTGTTTAATCATTACTAAATACAAAATATATTTAAAAATAATTTTTTGTGATGAATATAACTCAAAATATTGTTTTTAATTAAAAGATAATTTTTATTTGTTTTCATTTCTTATTTAAAAAGTCTAAAATAATCTTATATCAGGAATTGAACCTGATTACAATTATAAAATAATTGTAACTCTCCATATAGAGTATAAGAAATTAATATTTAATAAATAATATATATAATATATAATATATAATATATAATATATAATATATAATATATAATAAATGACTCATATTAAAAACTATATATATAATATATAAGATAAAAGATAAATAAATATTCTTTATATACTCTTTATGCAGCCGCGGTCCGGGGCCGTTAGGCACTGGACCTGCGGCGTGACCCTAGTAATAATAATAATAATAATAATAATAATAATAATAATAATAATAATAATAATAATATTAATATATATAATACAATAAAAAAAAAAAAAAAAAAAAAAAAATAATAATAATAATAATAATAATAATAATAATAATAATAATAATAATAATAATAATAATAATAATAATAATAATAATAATAATAATAATATATAAACTTACCTTTTACTTTTGAAATGACACAATTAATGAGAAGATTCACAAATGGAAACAAGATAACTAATTCTATATATAAAATATAATATAGAAAACATATAAAATTGAAAAGTAGAATAAATAAAAATTAAACCAATATTTTATATAGGAAAATTTAAAAAATAGAAATTTGTTAATGCAAATGAAAAAATAATTATAGTATAATTATATACCTTCAACAGTGTACCGAGTGGCTTTTTCTGACAATGTTTACAATGTGAGTCATCAAGAAACCTAAAAAATAAGAAAAAAAGAAATGTAAAAAAATACCTTTGTAGATATATAGAAGAAGCAATTCTTTTTGATAAACACTTTTGATTTTGACCAAAGAAAGTGTTTGACATGATAGGGGAACCCAGAATGGAAAACCTAAAAGAATTATATAAAAAAGTACGAAATATTTAATAAACACATACTTATAAAGTACCTACCTACATAAGAAAATCCTGATATATGTATAAAAGTGTCTATATATGTCTGATTGTAATAAATTAAAAATAAAGATGAATTCATATTTAAATTCAAATTTGTTAGTCAAATTCAAAAAAAATCATGAAAAACATGTTGTTAATATTTTATTATTTTTATGATACAATATTAAAATTATAAGTTTTAATACGTCACATACCACACTACTGACATGCTACTACTATGTGCACTAATCATTACTATATATATGAGAATAGGCAAAAAAATTCCCATTGGTCAGTTTTTGGAAAATGCATTTGATTGGTTAAGGTATACTATAGTTTGTACCCACAACTCCTCTAAACTTACGGGAAGTTAACTTTTGGTTGAAACACAGTTCAATACGATATAAGCTGTAGATTTGCACCGTCTACTTTGTTAAGCTATATTGTTTATAATTAAAAAGTTATTAATAAAAGAACAGAAAACATGATTTTTGAGTCGTTTTTGATTGGCTCTTTGGGGTGACCCCGATAAAAATTGTTGACCAGACAATTGAAAAATAAACATGGGGTAAACTTGATTTTTTCTCAATCCCACAATATACGTTATCCGTGTTTATTCTTTATATTCATCTATTTTTTAATACTTTTTCATATTGAACACGTGAGGCCTTAACGGTCAAATTTAGATTGTCAATTTGACATGATATTCTGATTCAGGAGGTCGAAAAACCTAGGTGTAGCGATTTTGAGCTCCTGAGGACGATTTTTGAGTGATCCATATTTTCTTTGATCTTCTTATAATCAACTAATATTGTAGTATTGTAATCAATAGGTTATTAAACTACTATAGTTAAAACAGAGTCTTAAAATAATGAGTTTGAGTGTCACAATTTTGAAAAATGTGAATTAAGTAGTCTTAGAGTGAGAGATTCAATATAATGACTTTTATTTAGTAAACTTGAGATATTACTCTATACTATATCAAAACAAGAGTCAAAACTATGAAAGTCAAAGTGTATGACCAAATGACAAAATGTGTCTTAAAAAGTAAAAAAGGGTTTCTATATGTGTATAGAATTATTTATTAAGTTTATTTTATGAATAAGAGCTTTAAATAAATAGTTTAAGGTTGTCAAATTTAAAAGAATGTGTAAAACATAGTCTTAAACTATGAATAAAAAATTTAGAGATATTAATTAGTGTACAGCTGTAGTAGCTCTACAACATATCAAAAGTACAAAGAAAATAATTTTTAAAGAGTGGATGTGTGAGGTGTTGTGACTATTATTTAAAATTTATTTTTACTTCAGTTTATATAAAATCGTGAATTTCGCGCACTGTAGAAAAATTGAGTCAAAAAAACAACTCTAAGGGTCTTAAATTTTGAAAAATGTAAAAATGAGTGACTTAGAGGACGAGATTCAAAATAAGAGTGTTTAGTCATTAAACTAGACTGTATGACCTATATTATGTTAAAAGGAGGGATGAAAATATTTTGGTCGAAGTAAATGACCAAATGGTAAAGTCTTCTTAATAAGTCTAAAGTGATGACTAATATGTTTATGGTGTCTTATAAAGTCTACTATGTAAATATTAGCTTTTAAAAATATGTTTAAGCCTTTCAATTAGTAAAAATATGTTCAAAGAGACTCATAAAATGAGAGTTTTAAGAAACGAGATATTGTTCAGTATACACTAAGAGACACTCTACAACATATCAAAAATATAGCAAAAACTATTTTTAGAGAGTGGATGTGTGAAGGGTTGTGTGAGTTATTGAAAAAATATTTTTCACTCAGTTTATCCAAAATTATGTTTTTGGAACACTGTAGAAAAATTAACTTCAAAAATCAACTCTAAGGGTCTTAATTTTTAAAAATGTGAAAATGATTGACTTAGAGGACGAGATTCAAAATTCCCCCTCGCTTTCATATAATTAGAGCACACACTCTATATTATATCAAAAGGAGGGATGAAAATATTTTGGTCGAAGTAAATGAGCAAATGCAAAAGGTTTATAAAATGTCTTAAAGTGATGACCAATGTGTAGCTATGGTCTTATTAAGTAAAGTGTGTAAATATTAGCTTATAAAAATGAGTTTAAGTGTGTCAACTTTTCATAATGTGTCAAGAAGGGTCTTTAAGAAAGAGATTCAAAACATTTGCTTTTATTTAATAAATTGTATAATAAAATCTATACTATATCAAAAGACTGAAGGAAATTATTTTGATACAGTGGATCTTGAATGGGTAAAGTCTCTTTAAAAGTCACTTTTTCGAGTCATTTATGATTAAAATAAGTATTTGAGACAACTGAAGAAATATTAACTTTTTAAACCATGTTTTATTAGTCAAAGCTAGAATGAATGCTGACTTTGTTATGATTAAAGCTTTCTAATTCTTTTAAAAAGTATTGAAATGAGTTTAAATCATTATATTACGTTTATTTAAATGAATTTTATGAATTAAAAATACTCAAGAGTACTTCACATTGTGACTCATTTCTGAAGTTATTGACTTTAAAAACTAAAAAAATGCTTAAAACAGTTGTTTAATTATTTATAAATACAAAATATATTTTTAAAATAATAAATAATATATAATAATACAAATTTCGTTTTTAGTATCTAAGAAATTCTTTTAGTTTTTTACATATTATAAAAAAGAATCTAAAAGATACTTATATCAGGAATTGAACCTGATTACAATCATTTACTGATTATAACTCTCCATATAGAGTATAAGAAATGTAATAAATAATAGATAATAAATAATAATATACAGTAAATTAAAAATAATAGATAATAGATAATAAATAATAAATAATAATAGATAATAAATAATAATATAAAATAAATGATAAATAATAAATAACAATAGATAATAAATGATAAAAGATACAAAAAGCCAAATATATATGATTTTATGCAGCCGCGGTCCGGGGCCGTTAGGCACTGGACCTGCGGCGTGACCCTAGTTTCAAGTTAAAAAAATAACTCATTTTCTTGGACTCTCTGATCTATTTTCATACTTGCTGACAAACTATTGTTTGCAACTTAAAATGCCTCTCTATTACATAATTAACTCTAAAGGTGACTTTTTAAAAGACTTTTATTTGATTCTGAGAAAACACAGTTATTTTATACTCTTTGACAATTTGTTTTTATGCGGAACTTTAAGTCATAATAGAATTTAATGAAAAACCTTTTCTAGAACTCTTATGTCCTCTGATATTCAATAAAATATAAATAGACTCAGTTTTAAACAAGAAAATTATTCCCGTAAATATTTTAAAAATTCAAAATTCTGGTCTGACTGTCCATGAAACAAATAGGCTCGGTTCATTTTTTCAGTGTAAAAAAAATATAAATTTTTGACTTTTTGACTGAATTTTGATTTTAAGTCATAGAGGTCATTTTATTCACTTTTACACATACTTGTGACTCTAAGAGGGTCTGAACTTCAAACAGAACAACAAAATGTTTTAAAATATTGACCCCATTTTTTGTCGAAATTGCGACTCAAAACAAAAGAAAAACGTTTTGGATATTGTGTAACCCTATGAAAACAAAAATCAATGTCAATTTTTTATTAAAATATGTTTAATAGGGTTTTTGAGTCCAAATCAAAAGTTAACTTAAAATTTTTGTGAAAATTTTCATTTTTTGCCTAAGTCTTTTTCTTTATTTAGTTTTCATTGGTTGAATCAATTTTGAACGAAAATTAGCCAATCAAAATGCTATAAAAAATCAAAATGACCTCATAGTGAAAGTCAATTGACGAAAACTGTTGTATTACCTTGGATCAAATTAGAGGAAAATTAATCGCGGTTTTTCCAGGTCAACAAATTCCTTCGGTTTCCACTATTTTTAGAACCATAAATGGTCTTTTCTATTCGACGAAAAAGGTCTAAATTTCTCCTGCTGATCGAAATTCTCCAACCACAATCGAAAAACGCCATGAATACGCCGACGAGTTGGCTGATAATAGAGACAGTTTTAACTTCGTCTACGTTGACGAATCTGGCTTTAATTTATGGGAAAAAAGAATTTTTGGCCGAAGCAAGATAGGTTCTCCCGCAATTATGGTTGTTCATGGTCAACGTGGTTGTAACATTTCATTGGTTCTTGCTATTAGTGGTCTTCGGGGAAACGTTCATCATCAATTTTTCAGTAATTCTGTTGGTTCCGAGCAATTTCTTGAATTTCTTACTGGTTTATGCGAGACACTTCGTGGAATTCCAACTGCGAAGCCGTTTTGCATTATAATGGATAATTGTTCCATTCATAAAACCAAGGAAATCATTGATTTTTTAGGCGCTTCTGGTATTGCTTTTCATTTTCTTCCGCCTTGGTCCCCTTTTTTGAATCCAATTTAAGAGTCCTTTTCTTCAATTAAAACAAGAGCTAGAAACAATATTGCTTCTTTTGACTGGTCTAAGGAAAGCATTCTGTCAGAATCCAGAGAACACCAAATGACTTTACTCGATTATCGATATTTCATTCTTGATCTCATGTTGACTGACAGTTTCCCGTCTAGTCTGATTATTGAGAACGTCCAAAAGTGGGAACAACACTCAATGGACTTCTTAAGAAGATGTCAGAATGATGAAATCATTCTTTAAGTTATTTTTTAAGTTTTTTTTTATAAAAGTGTTGTTTAGTTGTTAAAATGTTAAAAAAAAGGGTCAAAAGTCAAAATAAAAATAACTAATTTAAATGAAAAAATTATTAAATTTAAATGAAAAAAAAATAATCAAAGTTAAAAATTACGAATATTTATAAAAATAAAGTGAAATAAAGTAAAATTTTTATTAAATCAAATGAAATTTTCGCGAATCTAAATGAAAAAACGAATGTTTGTGAAAAATCACGAAAATTTGTAAAATTTTCATTATTGTTTATGAAAAACCCAGTATATTCATATATTC
Organism: Blastocystis sp. Blastoise; assembly: GCA_039096225.1. Taxonomy (NCBI): domain Eukaryota; class Bigyra; order Opalinata; family Blastocystidae; genus Blastocystis; species Blastocystis sp. Blastoise. Next base: position 664,949 of record JBBPEB010000002.1, read on the forward strand.
CTTTGATATTTATTTTTCTCAAGAAATATTTTGAATCTTCATCTAGGATATCACGATTACAGAATCTAATAATATTATTTTCATCTTGCAATATAAGTTTTTGTACTGACGAATCTATTACAATACAATCATTATCATTATCTTTTTCTAATTCTTCATTTGCACATACATTCTTTTCAACATACGCATTACTAAATAATAATAATAATAATAATAATAATAATAATAATAATAATAATAATAATAATAATAATAATAATAATAATCTTATATATAAAGGCAATAGAAGTTGGACATTTGTGTCTCAAGTTCACGGACCGTTTATTCTATGATGGTTAAGACTATGATAATATCCTTTCAGTATGTTATAGATTATGTTCCAAATTTTATTTTAGTTTTTTTAAATTTTCAAAAATTCCATATCCAAGGCCTCAAAATAGTCCGAGAAGTTTTGCCGACCGTTAGCAAGTTGGCCGTCCTATGAAATCGATTAAAAATTTTTGAAAACTCATTCTAATTGGATAAAAAGAACACAAATATCTTTGTCTATTTTCGCGCCAAAAATTTATTGACATGGTCAAAGTTTATACTTCTAATCATTTTGTCTTCATTTTTTCAAAAAAATTTCAATTACATTTCTTTTTCTTTTGCAAAACTTTATTTTGCAATTTTTTTATCCAATTTTTTTTATCTTTTATTTTTAAAATTTCTTATTTCTTTTTAATTTCTTTTTTTATATATTTTATTTATTTTTTTATATTTATTATTTATAAATTTATTTTATAATTTATAACATTTTTCGCCACACATAAAAACAACTTTTAAAATATTAGAAACAATTTAGACCAGTAATCAGTTATCAAAGTGACTTAATAGACTTAATTTTAACCTATATACATAAAATAACCTAAATAATGATAATATATGAAGCTTTGAAAAAAATTGATCCACAGAGTGTTGAGATATCGGACACATTCTCTTTTGAACCTTTTAAATTTTAATGAAAACTATCTGGATCATCATGGTAACTCATGAAACCATCCTAAAAGTAAATTAAAACCTGTTTTTGACATGTTGAAAAATTAATAAAAAACTTCAATTGCGTGTTCTGCCAACATTTTTTATTTTATTAAATTTTAAACGTTACAGAGTTTATCCTATGTGTTTATGTTCATAAATTATTTGAATAAATTTTTAAAATAAAAAGGTCGAAGAGATATCGAAATCATTTCACTTTTAATAAAAATATTTGGACTTAATATTTGATATTTAGACAAAATCGCCACTCATTGAACCCATCATGTTTCTTTCAAGACAAGAATGAGTCGATATCTGTTTGGTTGACCCTCATAAAATCAATTTATGACTACATTTATGAATACAGTGACCTATATTATACACAAATATGTTATTATTGCATATTTATGACAACAAAGTTGGTGTATCGGCAGATTTCGACCACTTTAATTTCGACTCTTGACTTCATATTTGGTGTAAGGATGCGATATATGTTACACTATGATTTTTTTTGTCTTTAAAGACTTTTTAAAAAAGGTCAAAAAAAGTTAATTGCGGCTTTGCACCAAAATAAGTCGTTCTAACACACTTTTTAAAAGTCATATGAGTAGTTAATATACTATTACATATATATATATGAAGTTAAAATGTAAAATATCGTTGAATCTCGGTGTCAAAAATGAGAAACAAATTTTGATATTCTTCAAAAATTTTGTTTTTATTGTTTCAACTAAGGTCTATTTCTACCATCATTTTATAATATATATATAAAATATAATAGAATTTGTATATGTTATGTTATTCTTATTAAAAGTATATGAAAAAATTCTAAATTAATTAAAAATTGACAGAGTTATTAAATGAATAAATATTATGTCTTTTTTAAAGTTTTTTATTTTTGTTTTTTGTTTTTTTATTTAATTTTGAGTTGAATGAGAATGTTTTAAATTATACAACTACTATTTACAAATACATTAAGACTTTGGACATATAATATATAAATATTGGCTTTTTAAAAGACAGTTAACAAACAGATTGGCTGATGTAAAGATACTTTGATGAGTTGTTTGACAAATTAGCATTCAATTACTGAATACATGTATAACATAAGACTTTAAACAAGTGTTGGTTATATTTATATTGAAAAGTTGAAAACAGTATAATTGTGACTTATCACTATTAATTCTAAACATAAAGTGTAAAAGTAAGTTGGATACTGTTATATAGATATTTATAATTAAAAATTAGTTTTAAAATAGTTTTGTATTTTGAAGATATGTCTTCATTCTGACTCTATGTTTTTTAAATTCAATTGAAAATGATAAAACATAGTTTTAAAAGGAAATACAAATAAAGAAATTAAACCTATTTTTCAATATTTTGTTTTAAAGAGTGAATTTATTTACAATTAATTTTTACATAGTAGAGATTCAAGTCAATTTTTGTTATTTGTAACTGTGTATAGCAAATATTACTGAATGACAAAATTACAGACGATTTCATTCTGATGCAAAACATTTCAAAATGGTAAAGTCTTTCAAAAGTCTTTCTTAACTAAACGATTTTAATCAAAACCAAAATAATTTGTTAAACTGTTGATAGTTAGTTTTAAAAATTATTTTAAATAGTCAACTTGAAATGTTTTTTTTTTCTAATTGTTGAGTTGTAAAGTAATAGTAATAAATTTTTTTTACTGAATGTTTTTTAAATAACGTATATATTAAATATATATATTCAATTCAATTAAAAAATAAAAAAAATTTGATATTTTGACCCATTCTTTGTAATATGTTTTACAAACATGTCACCAAAGAGTTTTTCTAATAATGATAAGTATTCTAAACATGTTTGTAATTAAAACAATTGAAATTAATAGTAACAACAAAAGAATGAATTGCATTGTTATGTTTAGTTTTTTAAACAGTTGTTAGTTTTGTAAGTGAAATGGTCACTGATATGTATTCAAGCCATTATTGAAAGTCTATTAAAAATATTTTTGTCAATTTGTGATCAGAATCGTTTTGAATAGAAAATTTGATAGTCAAAAAAGAATATTTATTTTATTTATATGTTTATTAAAAAAACTGTTGTGCTTATATAAAAAATAGAAAGGTAATATATAAAGTATAAACAAAACACAAACTTCTGTTTTTAATTATTTTTTTTAATAATAGAAAATACAAAGAAATAAAACAATTGGCTTATTTTATCAACCAATAGAATTATTTATAATTTTTATAAATTTTATTCTTTTAGAACCACAAATAAAAAAGTCAAAATATGAAAAGAATAATAATTGGCTGTTCATTTTTTGTGTCCCATAAAATCTCAAAAATCTCAAAAATCTCAAAATATCTCGAAGATTCAGAATTTTGAAGATTCTTGAGACAAAAGTCATAATGGGAATGGTCTCATTTTTATTTTATTTCCTGTTATAGAGTTGCTTCTCGAAAAAGGATGACTAGATCCAAAAGAAATTATAATAGTCACGATGGTATATTATTAATTTTATTGAGATTTTTTAAATTATTTAGACTCAAGTTTAGATATGGAATACCCGTTATTGTCTTTGTTGTCACAATACAATCAAGAAGGTAGATATACATTTATATTATTATTATATTTAGTAATATAATATATTTTTATTAATAATTGGTTTATCTTTTAATTGATTAAAAATTAATATTTCTTTTTCTATTATTATATAATTCTTTATTTTAACACAAGATAATTGAATTTTTAAACAGTTTATATTTTCTAAATTAAATATATATATTATTTTTGATTTTCGTTTTCAACTCTTTAAAATATAATATTATTACAATATTAAATTATTATTTTTGTACATAATTTGAGTAAGAATCTATATATGAATAATGTTAATCAAACATATATATACTATATATATTATATATACTATTCTATATTTCTATAGACTCCAGTTCGATTCCGAATTCCATGAATAGTACATATACATATTATATATATTATATCTTATGAGTAATAATTATTTTATATATGTAGATTATTCAAATATTCCTTCTTTTTTGGGAGGTATATATATATTATAAATATTATTTAAATATTATTTTATAATATATAATGATATCTTTCTTTTATAGATTCTTTATCGACAATATATTCTATAAACTGTATATATATATATATATATATATATATTCAAATTCATTACTACAAATATGTTCTTTAAATAACCTTTTTTTCCTTAATAGTACATATATATATAATTTATATATATATTTAATATTACGTTATAATGTATATATTATTATATATATAGACCCTTCATCGAGCGCTTCTTCATTAAATAGTATATATAAAATATTATATTTTATATATTATAAAATATTTATTAAATATTATACTGCAATATCTTATCTCATTTATATATAGACTTCTCATCGATACCTAATTCCACAAACAGTAATTATACATTTTATATACATATTATATGTATACTATATATACTAATTTATTATTTATTTATAGACTCCTCATTGATACCTAATTCTATGAATAGTACATATACATATTATATATATTATATATGCTATATATATATTATTCTTTTTCTATTTATAGACTCCTCATTGATCCCTAATTCATTAAACAGTAAATATATATTATATATATAGTTTTTATATTATAATGTGTATTAAAATATAATATAAAATAAAAATTCTTTTATCTAGGTACTTCTTCTATTCAATCAATACCAAATGGTATGATTTTTTATTATATTATATATTTTTGGTACAAATATTATAATATATGCCGTAATATATAATAATCATTACATATATAGTTGCTTCTTCTATTCTTTCAAATCCAGTTGGTACATATCATATCATTCTAAATTATATTACTTATATATTTATATATTATGATTATATTATAATACATATATATATATATAGATGTTGATTTATCAATAATGAATAGTATATAATCATTTTATTTACTAATATACAATATAGACGATATAGCAGATACTGAAATCTGTTCAAGTATATATATATATATATATATATATATATATATATATATATATATATATATATATAGAAGATTCTAAAAGGTCAAAACATTATTTAAATCAAAGTATGTATTAATATTACTTATAATTATATATTTAGAAATTCGTTCTATGAAAAATAGAAATAATTCAAATGAAACTGCATTAGTAAAAAGTATATAGTACTAAATTCAATTATATCTATATATATATTAGGTAAAGAAGAGGATGAATGTTGTCTCACTAAGTGTGAAAAATGCAGGAAAGAATCTGCAATGTTTAATATAAATTGTAAAAGTATTTTATTTAATTTTATTTTTGTTTTACTTGAGTTTTTTAATTTTTTTCTGTTTTTAAATATATAATAATTTGTTATACTTGATATCATTTATTTATTTATTATTTTGTGTTATGTATTAAATATTAACCTATATAATAAGAATCTCATCTATTTATAATATTGAGTATTCAGTATAGTCTAAAGTTAGAAAAATTTAATATATATCAACGATATAAATAAATATTTATTTGATATTGATTAGAAACTTATTATTATATATTTTGTTTCTTTTCCATAATAGCATATCACTAAGAGTGATGCTATGCTATTATTATTTTTTGTATTATGTTTGTTTCAATTTGACTAAACGTTTTATATTTTCTTATATACATAGAGTACAAGAGAATAGAGAACATATTCGAATTTCACTCTTCTTGCTTTTGTTTAAATTATAAAGGAAGCGAAGGTACATTTTAATATTAACTATTTTTAATATATTTTTATTTAGAAAATAGTCATTTTAGTAATAATATTGAAAAACAATTCTTTGAGAGTAAACTATTCTCGGTTAATTGTGATAGTATGATTTTTAATAGAAATAGTTTATATAAATAGGTAACGATGACTCAGAAGTTATTAATAGATTTATATTCAAAGATAATACAACTCTATTTGCAAATAAAACTAAAGAATTATCCAGTAATAAAGAAAAACACTCAGGTATGTAATATATATATAAATTAAAATATTATAATAGTTCTTTTATCAAATAATAATAAAAATGATAAAGAAGAGGATGAAGAGGATCTATCAAGTCCTCCTTATAGTGATAGAGAGGTTTCACCTCCTACTTCACCTATTTGTCCTTTATCTCCTCTTGATTATTATTAAGAGCTTTGTTTTGTTATTTTATATTTTGTTAGATTTGTATTGTTATTTACTTTTTTTTTCTTTTTAAACTTACTTTTTGTTTGGTTAAATATTTTTTAATATAAATATAATGAAGATAATAATTTAAATATGTATATATTTTTAAGATAATAATACATATTTAATTACATTCTTATATAAAACTAATTATATGTAATACTATAGGGATAAAACGAATACAATCTAATTCTCTTAAAAGAAGAGATATATTTGGAAATTTTTTGAATACTCACAAATCAAAAAAGAGAAATAATCAAATATTAGACGAAAGTCAAAATGATTTAAATCAAGATAATTCATTATTCAATACAAATAATTCATTAAATAATGTATATCAAATAAGTGAACAACATCAAATACAACAAAACTATATAGAAACTATATCTTCTTCTTCTCTAATTCCAAGTGTTACTTCAACTCAAAATAATTATACAAACTTATCTATTAATAATGCAATCGGCACATTAATTAGTGAAACAAATTTTATTGAATCAAATTTAAATAATTATACAAATTTAAATAATGAAAATATTGCTCAAACATTAATTAATGAAACAGATTTTATAGAAACTGACATAAATAATAACAACAATGAAAATATGTCTCAATCAATAGTTGATGATAGTTTTAATTCTACTTTTGTTTTTGAAAATAATGATACAAATGATAATACACAACCTACTATATTAAATAATCCTATAACTCCTTTACATAATCAACACAATAATGATATTCTATCAGATAATAATAGCAATAATAATCATACTCCATCTATACATAATACACCAAATTCTAATACAAATAATCAAATAGTATCTCCTTCTACTTCTCTCATTATAACACCTCCTAGATTATCACCTATTATAACACCTCCTAGATTATCTCCTCTTGATTCAAGAATTATTAATTCTTCTTCTTCTTCTCATAATAATAATAATAATTCTATTATTCCTCCTCTGCCAAGATCATCGATATTAGATATATTAAATTATTATCAAATATCTCCTATTCAAAATCCTAATAATAATAATTTATTATCAGCAAAAATAAATAATCATAGAAGAAGAATTAATTTTGATTCTTCTACTTCAGATAATGATTCAAGTACAGATAGTGATTTCACACCTATTATTCTTTCTAATACTACTAATAATCCTATTTTGCAAATAGAACCAATAAACTCTACAAATAATAACGATATAGATATAGATAATCAAAATGAAAATAATAATGAAGAAAATAATGGCAATATTCCTATTGTAATAAGATTTGAAAACTGTGAAGCATGTATTAAATTAAGTATGTTTAATATTATATCATTATATTATTATAATTCTTTATGATAATAGAACTATTATTATATTATGTATAGGAAATGGAGAACAAATAATAGAAGAGAATGAAAGAGATATTCATAGAAATAATATATATGAATATTATAATATAGGTAAAATGAATCATGTTTGTATTCATTGTGAAGCTCTTCATTTTGAAGCAGAAAAAACAAATTATAAGATTACAAAATATTCTACATATAAAAAATATATTAACTTAATTAATAATTCAAGAATAGATTTTGAGTATTATGAAGGAGATCATGATTATATCATTACAAGAAATTCAAATTATACAATGTGTTGTAATAATGGGAAAGTGAAAGTAGAATCACCTATAAATCTTCCAAATGAATTATTAAATCAATTAAAGAGTCAGACACCAAATAATAAATTATTTAGAAATGAGATAAGAAGATATAATAATGCTTTTGCTTTTGCTTCTATGTCATGTTCTAATGTAGTAACAGGAATGAATGGTCCAGGACCATATTTTTATAGAGTTCATGGTAATGTATATCATTCTATGAGTGATTTATATCCTTCTGATAATTCTCCTCCTTCTTTTAATCAAATATATATTTATGATGAAGAAGAAGCTCTTCATATTCGAAATGGAAATAGTATGTTTTCAGAATTATCTTCTGATTTATTATTAAGTATTGATTCTATGATAAGAAATAATAATAAAATATATGAATCTTTTAAAACATTACATGAACAAGTAACAGAATCAAGAAGAATAAATAATACTACTTATTCACAAGTAAATTTAAAATTACAATTTAAAATAAGTAATTATGATGATAGAAGAAGATTTAATGTTCCTACTACAACAAATGAAATAGCTATGATTATACCAAAACAAAATGATGAAGGTTTACCAAATATTAATCTTTCATGTTATCCAAGAAGAAGAAGAAGAAATGATGATAATAATGAAAATAATAATGAAAATGAAAATGAAAATAATAATGAAAATATATCAGAACAACAAATGACAAATCTTAGTTATAATAATCCATTTTGTGAGCCATTAATATATCCATTAATGTTTCCTTATGGATTACCATTATGGAGTTTAGAATCTACTTCTAATATTATACGTAATTCTGAATTACATTTAAATCGTCAAAATAATAATAATAATAATAGAAATATTTCTACAAGAACAACAACTAATAATAATAATAATGAGAATGAAATAATAGAAGAAGTAGAAAATGAATTAAATAATAGAAATAATTATAGAATAAATAGTAATCATACAGAGAATAATGATAGTAATGGAGATGATTCAAGATCGATGAGAATTATTCCAATTTTTAGAAATAGATCAGAAAGAGGATTTCCATTAGATATTTTAGGAAATGAATTTTATACTATACCTACTATTTCATTAAGAGAATTTTATTCTTATTTATTATATACAAGACATCCTAATCATAAGAATTATTTATTATTATTTGAAAAATTATTATTACAATTTATGGTTGATGCAGCTACAAAAATAGAATATTCAAGATTATTATTTATAGCAAATAATCAAACAAAATTAAGATCAGAGAAATATTCAGTATTTAGAGATACAGTGAATGAGATGATACGAAATGGATTTAGTGATGAATATATAAGAAGTAGAATGGGAAAAGCAGTTATTATTCCATCAAGTTTTGTAGGTGGTCCTCGATATATGAAGAATTCTTACTTAGAAACAATGGCTATTGTAAGAGCTTATGGTAAACCAGATTTATTTATAACCATGACTTGCAATCCAAATTGGCCAGAAATCTTAGAATCATTAGAAGAAGGTCAACAACCTTGGATGAGACCTGATATAGTAGATAGAGTATTTTATATAAAATTGAAAATCTTAACTCATTTGATAACAAACTTTAAAGTATTTGGAGAAGTAAAATGTATATGTTATTCAATAGAATATCAGAAGAGAGGAATGCCTCATGCACATATTTTAATTACTTTAGAGAATGAATATAAATTAAGAACTCCTGAAGATATAGATTCCTATATATGTGCAGAAATTCCTGATCCTATAAAGAATCCAAGATTATATGAAATTATTACTTCAATGAATATGCATGGTCCTCATACAAGAACATCTCAATGTATGAAAGAAATAAATGGTCAACAATATTGTTCAAAGAAATTTCCAAAAGATTATAGAAATGAAACTACAATAAATGAAGATGGATATCCAAATTATAGAAGAAGAGATAATGGTAGAGTATATGTAATAGGTAGGCAATCAAATGTAAATAATACTTTAGATAATAGATGGGTAGTTCCATATAATCCATATTTATCATTAAGAATAGGTTGTCATATTAATGTAGAAGTATGTTCTTCAGTAAGAAGTCCTAAATATATATTTAAATATGCTTTTAAAGGACATGATTCTATTAATGCAGAAATAGAAAGAGAAGATACTAATAATAATGCTAATAATAATAATCCAAATAATTCAAATAGAAATGAAATAGAAATACCAAATGAAATGAAATCTTATTTAAAAGGAAGATATTTATCAGCTCCTGAAGCTATGTGGAGAATATATGGCTTTCCAATAAAATATTGTAATGTGAGTGTAATTACTTTAGATATTCATGATGAGAATGATAGAACTGTATATTATGTGGAAGGAGATGAAGAAAGAGCTTTAGATAGAATAATGAATCAAGATACAATGTTAACAGCATATTTTTAAATGAATGATTTATATATAAATGAAGAATCAAGAGGAACAATGGATGAACCCTCTATTTTAACTTATATAGAATTTCCTAAATATTATACATATGATTCAAAATTAAAGAAATGGAATCATAGAAGAAGAAATAATAAAGTAATAGGAAGACTTCCTTATATGGATCCTACAAATGATAATTTATTTTGTTTAAGAATACTTTTATTACATGTAAGTCGTCCATTAAGTTTTGATGATTTAAAATGTTATGAAGGTCAAATATATAATACATATAGAGAATCCTGTATAGCAAGAGGATTATTAGTAGATGATACAGAATATTATGATATTCTTGCAAATGAAGTAATAGATGCTACTCCTTGGCAATTAAGACAATTATTTGGTTTACTTTGTTCTTATTATCCTATTACTGATCCATTATCTATTTGGAATACTTATAGGAATGATATGATAGATGATTTCTTTCATCAATATATAAATGAATATATAAGTATAGATAGACAAGATGCATATGTATTAGATTCAGAAGATAATGAAGTGAATAGAATAATAGAAGAATATTGTATACCTAGAGCATTAAATCATATAAGAAGTGTCATAGATACAAATAAACATAATGGAGGATATCAAAGTACTAATTTACCACAATTTGATAATAATACTAATATGATAGATTATGAATCTGAAGGAATTAATTTTGAAGAAGATCATAGAATAGCAGAAAGAAATATAAGTTTATTGAATGAAGGACAAAGAAGAGTATATGAATCAATAATGGAATCAGTGAATAATAATGAACCTCATAGAAATAATATGTTTTTTATAGATGGACCAGGAGGAACTGGAAAAACATTTCTTTATAATACAATAATTAAATCAATAAGAAATAATATAGATGATGTGATAGCAGTTGCATGGACAGGTATTGCAGCTACTTTATTATGTGGAGGAAAAACATCTCATTCACAATTTGGATTACCTTTTGAATTAAATGAATCTTCTTCTTCTTCTATTTCAAGAGGATCTCCAAGAGCAGAACAAATTAAGAAATGTAAAATAATAATATGGGATGAAGCTCCTATGGCTTCTAAATATGCTTTAAAAGTAGTTGATCGATTATTAAGATTCTTATATAATGATGAGATAGATATTCCATTTGCAGGTAAAACAATAGTATTAGGTGGAGATTTTAGACAATGTTTACTAGTAGTAGCTCATGGAAAAGAAGCTGATATAGTTCCTTTATGTATTAAATATTTAGATATTTGGAATGAATTTAATCAATTTCAATTGACAGAAAATATGAGAGCAAATGCAAATGAAATAGAATTTAAAGAATTCTTATTGAAGATAGGAAATGGTGAGAGATGTAATAATAAATTAAGATTATTATCAAAAGATAAAGTACATATTCCAAGAGAATGTATTTGTGATGAGAATATAGGTGAAGAGATATTTCATGAATTTATTAATGATTCAAATACAGATATATATAGACAGAAATTAGCTTCAAATTGTATATTATGTGCAACAAATGAACAAGCATATTTAATTAATGAAAGAATTCAAAATATGATAAGATCAAGTTCTAATCATTATTATAGTCATGATGAATTAGCAGAAGAAGTAGAAGATATAGATGAAAGAGATGCTTATAGTACAGAATATTTAAATAGTTTAATTCCTCAAGGATGTCCACCTCATAATTTAGAATTGAAAAGAGGTTCAGTTATTAGGTTATTAAGAAATTTAGATATAAAGAGAGGATTATGTAATGGAACGAGATTAGTAGTATTAGATACAAAACCAAATGTAATAAGAAGTCAATTATTAGTAAGAACTGATAATATGTTAGAAGGACAAGATATAGTATTGATTCCAAGAATTAAATTTATAGTAGATGATAGTGATTTACCATGTAAGTTAAGTAGAAAACAATTTCCTGTCAGATTAGCTTTTGCTATGACTATTAATAAATCACAAGGTCAAACATTTCAAAATGTAGGTATTTATTTAGAAAGACCAGTATTTAGTCACGGTCAATTATAGGTTGCTTTAAGTAGAGTACGTTCTTTTCATGGTATAAAAATGTTTATAAAGAATGATAATATTAATCAAGGTCAATTAATCAGAAATAGTAATGAATGGTATACTAAAAATTGTGTATTTAATGGAGTATCATAATTTATTTTTTTATTTTCGTATTTTTGTTATGTTTTTCAATTTTCTTATTTTTCTTATTTTTCTTATGTTTTATGAATATTCTTTTGTTATTTTTCTGTTTTCAATGATTTATTTGTTTATTTATTATTTGTTAATAATTAATTCTTAAAATTTATATTGTTTAGTTTATAATTCTTTATCATTATCAAAAGAAATCTAATAGCTAACGAAAAGAAATAATTGACAAAAACAGACTTAATAGACACATAGCATCGGCGAAGCCGATGCCACCCGCTAGTATTAAATAAAAATATGAAACATAGATGACATTTAGGTTGTATTGTTTGCAAATATTTTTTAAATTTTATTCTATGTTGAATATTGACAGGGATCTAATGATCATAAAATTGTGTGTCAAACACTAAAATTTTTAGAAACAAATATTTCTTTATTAAAAAGTATATGACAAATATAAAACATATTTATAACGGATATAGAGTTAAATAAATGCATTAAAGCTCAAATAAGTTTATTTAAAAGGAATGTGTTGGATATCAGTTTGTCTTTTGTTGTTATTTAAAAGAGTTATTGCTGTTTCAGAGTAGTCAAGGTCATTATCATGACAACTTAAAACAACTTTAGAGTTTATAGTTAGTGATCTGTGTATTAATATGCTGTTAAGTTCTTAATATAAACAAATTTACCTGTCAAAACTATTTATAAGACTAACCCGTAAATATTTATTTTTTTTTTTTTTTAAATAAATATAAACAATGTGAGTGGATATGATAAAAACAAGAAAACAATAATAATGTAAAATGATAACTGTGTGTTTTAAAAAAAAAAGAATATTGGATAAAATAAAAATAATCCAATAATTTTGGCTAAAATTTTGTGTGAAAATATTTTTTTACTCTTTTTAGCCAGAAATTCTGAATTCTTGAAAAATATTTTAATGGCCATTTTCTAAATTGTATTCCGATTTTTATGATGTTATTTTTACTTTATAAAAGTTAATAACAAAGCTATAAATAGTAAAAGTGTATGAGACACCGTACTTTTGGGCTGCTAAATTAAGGATATTAATTTTTCTATAACACTAGTCTATGATCTATTTAATAATAATAATAATTTCTCAAGATATGGTATAGAATGGAAAGAAACGAAATTAATGCAAATACTAGTGATGATGCTTTAGATAGTACAAACTTAAATAATGCTGATAACTCTGAAAAAGAGTTTGCTGAAGAAGATACAATTGTAAATGATGAAGAAGAATATCAAGAAAGGAAGCAAACTAGACACCAACGATCTATCAAATATTTTACGCAAATACATATGATTGTAGTGAATCTCTTATTAATTATAATAACTTTGAAAATTTGTCTATGGAGGATAAATTTAAGTCAATTCAATTGAAAGGTGAGCCTCACTTCTTATTCTTCTTCACGAGCATCAATTGAAACTTTTCAATATTGAAACTCAGTGAGAAGCTAATATTTTTGGATGGAACATTCTTCTACTACTCGAATTTTGTTTCAATTGTTGCATGTACAGTAAACCTTGATCGAAAAGTAGTTCCACTTGCTTTTGGCATATATGAAGGTGAAAATTAAGCTACATGAACTTCCTTTTAAACACATTTTAAGCAATCATTGGGTACTAGTAATCTACAGAATGAAGAGTTTACTTTCTTTAATGATAGACAAAAATGTTTAATCAATACTGTTTCTTCTCTATTCCCATTATCATCACATTTATTCTGCCCATTTCATTTGATTCAGAACTTAAAGAAATTTAGAGATAATTCATATTTGTTAATTAAAGACATGTGCTTAGCTTCAAATATTGATGAGTATAATGCAATATTTTTAGAATTGATAAAAAACTTGTCAGGACTATCTTGCAAGTCTACCAAAAGAAGTATATTGTGTGTTTGCTAATACTTCAATAAGAAGATATGGGTATATTGCCAGCTTCACGATAGACTCCTTAAATAATGTACTAAAGGAATTTAGAAAATCTAATATTATTGATTTTATTTTTTCTTTCTATTCTTACTCTGTTGAGAAACAGCAACAATTTCGATTGTCTTTAAATTATGGTGGAACAATGATTTCCTTCTATCAATCCTTTATGATTCCATTAAGAATTCTATCCTTAACGATGTAGGAAAAACATTAGTAAAAGCAAAAGTTATTAACTGGAATAATGGTATAAAAATTGGTGATATTAGATATAATAACAGTTCGTATCATGTTAATTATTTAGTAAACTTGTTCTTGTATGATTTATCAATACCTTAATGCACCATGTGAGCATGCTATTACACTATATATCCTATTAAAAACGAATAAAACCTCTTTTTCTCAGATAATACGGAAGAAATCTTTAAATGTATGTCTATTAGCAAGTTAATTAATCAATATATGAATTATAAATCTCAGTATATTTCATTAATATATTTTATATTATATGTACTATATTTTTCTCTATTACATTCTACCTTATTATATATATATATATATATATGTATATATATATTATAGATATTTTTCTAAAGAAAATCTACAATTCTATGAAGAAAATTATGTTCTTCATAAACCACTTTATCTTGTTTCGAATGTCGGTAGACAGGCCATTTATAGCTATGGATGTTTACTTGAAATATTATCAAAATTAAAATCGTACTCAAAGAGAAAATTAGAAGTTATTGATAAGACATGGAAGATATTATAGCAAACTTTCAGGAAATAACTACATTTGAAAAAGAAAAAATTCATGATACTGACACTAATCATACTAACAAATACTATAATTTTAGAACAAATAGAACTCCTTCATTGAAAAGAAAGGCTATCGAAAGTTCCATAAATTAAAAGCCGAATAGTATATCAAGAAATAGGGTTTTATTAGTAGCTAAAAGAAAACGGCAACATAAAGATAAATAAATATTAATACATTTAGTTTTATTCAATTAATATATGCATATTGTTATGTTCGTTTTTTAAAATTACGTGTTGTAAATTATTTATTTATTTTTCTGTTTATTTTATTATATGTCTATTATCATTGAATAATTTATTATTGAATTGAGTTTGCTCCTACTTTTATTTATATCTGAAACTAATGGAACAAATATAATGAGAGCATAATATGAATTTTCTTATGATATCTAGAAAACAGCTATTGGAATTATGCAAAGACTTATGCCTTTTTATATTTACCATTGAATAAGCTGTTGATAAAAAATTTTCTTTATACATAAATAAGGTATTACTAACAAAATATATATTTATAGAAATCAGACTTCATTTTGCAAGAACTCACATTATTATTAAAGTTATCAATTTTGAATAAACAATAAGAATGTGGAACAGAGAAATAAGA
Source organism: Blastocystis sp. Blastoise (assembly GCA_039096225.1). Lineage (NCBI taxonomy): Eukaryota > Bigyra > Opalinata > Blastocystidae > Blastocystis > Blastocystis sp. Blastoise. The sequence goes on from JBBPEB010000002.1 coordinate 680,824, forward strand.
AATTTAATATTTTAAAATTCTTTAGATAATCATAAATATAATTTTAATTGATTTAGATTAGATTAATATTATTATGATTATGTATGCTACATTCTAACTTGATTCTATTTGTTTTATGTATCAATGTATACAAATTGAAATTCATTACTAAAATTTTAAAATATAACCCAACAAATTATAACTGTTAAAAAGCAATAAATAGCATAGTAAAACATTTATTATGAAAGAAAGTGTGAAAAGATTCAAAACTGTCATATTAAAAATATAAATACCAACTTAGAACATGCAGAGTATTAACTATCAACTTGGAATATGTAAAGTATTAACTGTCGACTTGGAACATGTAAAGTATTAACTGTTAAGTTAGAACATATAAATATTAACGGCTAATTTAGAACTTTTAAAATATACAAATGTCAACTTGGCACCACTATTAGGCATTTTGACATTTTAAGAAAAATGATTGGATAAAAATGTGAATTCTGCCAATCATTTATTCTAAAAGGTCAAAAGTGCCTAATAGTGCACTTTTAAAAATACAAATATAAACTTGTAGACTGACTACATAAATTCTTAACTATTGGGAAATTACCCATATTCTTGATTTCTTTTTTCTAATATTGACAAAAGAAATAAAAAATATTTTATTGGTTATTAAGAAATTTGTGTTTTCAAAATAACAATCGTTTGAGTCTTGAGAAAAATGTGGATATTTCTAACAATTTTGTTTAAAGTCTTGGATATTTTGGAAAAATTTCTAGTATTTTTTTGTATTTCTAACAATTCGATTTTTTGGGTAAGTTAAAATAATTATGTTTTTTGGGGTATTTCTAGCAATGACTCTAATAATATATATAAAAAAAGGTATTAAATATACTGAAAGTCTTTATCAATTTTGTAATTTTATTTAACTGGACTGTGAATAGAATCCAATGGCTGTGTTTAAATATGAGATTATTTATATATATATATATATACATTAAGTATGGAATAATTACTATAGATGGATTACATTTTATAATTCTCTCAATAATAGGTTCATTCAAATAAAAGATGATAATAATAATAATATATATTAACATATATAATACAGCTATTTTATAAATTTTAAGAGGTTTGAGATTTTTTTTAAACTTTTGAGGAAACTCCAGAGCTTTTCAAGAAAAATACTGTGTCTTTGTCGTAAAAATCCTGAGTATTTTGAGTAAAAATATAAAAACATTTACAGTCTTTTCAAAAACCTGTTTTTTTATAAAAACTCATCAATTTTTGAAAAAACCACGTTTTTTTGGTGTTATTTTTGTTTTGTTTTTAAAGAATTCAATTGATTTAACCTCTTGCGGATAAAGATATTCACATCTTACGAACAAGACAGATATTGCCGTTCATGTTTGGCTTGGCATACAACGACTTAAAGTCCCATTCAGAATGACAAAAAAGTAGTATATGCACATTTTGGTATCTTCTGCTAGATTGAATAGGGTAGTTAAAGCTATTAATGAATCAAATGAAGTAGGAGTGAATGGTTGTCCAAAACTACTAAATAAAAAACAAATTGATCAATTTGTGTTAGTTAAAAACAAAGATCTTGAAAATGAGCCACTAACAATACTTCAAGAGATCTCTGCAATGGTCAATATCATTAACAGTCATCAGCTCCCATTGGCCAAAAAAAGAAGACAGTTTCGCGAGCTAGTTTTAGCAATTATATCTATAGAAACGATCTTCGATTGAAATACGCTAATATTGTCAAGAAGGTTGATCCTGAACCTACTTAAAAAGAGATTCAGATGTTTTATGATAACCTAGAAAAGCTTTGAAAAATGAATTCCTACCCTCCTGAATTAATTTTTAACATGGATGAGTCGTGGTGTACATATAATGTTAAGAATAGAAAATACAAAGTAATTGTCGAAAAAGAATCATATAGATATAAAAAAAAAGAGTGAAATTGAAGATCATGTTACTGTTGTTTGCTGTGTGTCAAATGCTGATGATTTTTCGATTCCCATGTTTATTGTACCTTTCAAAACATTGGATATCAAAAGTACGAAAGAATACAATTTATCAAGAATAACTATAGCAAATTCAGAATCTTGTTGGATGACAAAAAGTACATTTCTTCAATGGATTGAGAGTATTTTTATAAAATTTGTCGATGAAAACCGAAATAATGATCACTCAAGAAGAGCTCTTCTATTACTAGATGGTCATGAAAGTCTAAATATTGTTGAAGTTTGGAAGTTATTGAAAAAGAATAATATAGATTGTATTACATTTCTTGCATATTCAATTCAGTTTTTACAACCACTTGACCATATTATATATTCTGATTTTAAATCGAATCTACATAAGGAATTCGCCTCTGGTAGCAAATATGTTTTTCTTCAAAGTTGTAGAAATTCAATTATAAAATCTATGAATGTATTTTATATTGAAAAAGCCTGGGAATAGTGTGAATTTTTTGGAAAACCGTTAAATGATATCTTGAATAAGTTTCCTGTTGATAGTCCAAAAAATAAAAATGTCAAAAGATTCTCAATCTCAAACAAAATTTGTAACTAGTGACGATGGTATAACTCAATTAGAAGATGAACAACGAAAAATAACTAAACAATAATTTATTTTTTATTTTATTTGTTCCTATTCACTTTGTTTGTTATAAAATAATATTTGAAAAATTGAAAAAACACAAGAATTGATGGGTTTTTGAAAAGACTGTGGCCTGTATTTCATCCAAAAGTTAATTCTCTATAAGTTTAGAGGAATTGTGTCCACAAAAGTATAGTATATAGTAGTCAATCAAATGGTTTTCCAAAAAACTGATCAATGCGAATTTTTGTTGCCTATTTGCTTTATAATAGTAATTATTTCAACTATTTTATATATTAAAAAGCTAAAAAAATATTTATTGATTTTAATTTTAAAAAACTCTCCCAGACGGGATTGAACCGTCGACCTCCCGGTTAACAGCCGGATGCTCTAACCAGCTGAGCTATGGAAGATTATATCCTTTGGTTAATATCATCTATACTAAACATATCTTTATATACTTCTATTCTATTTTCTTATTGATTTGTGTTTATGATAATTATATTTTCTTTTTTTATAATAATAATTATTATTATTAGTCAAATTTACAAATTATATTTCTTAAAACATTTTAAACCATGCCTTCACTCATTTTTGTGGCTGTTTCCATAATAATAGTTGATTATCAATTTCAGTCAAACTTAAACTAACTTATTCAAAAAAAATATACAATTCTACTTACATGAATAAATATGTTATCATATATTTTTTGTGATAATTACTTGTTATGAATTCCATCAAAAGACTTGGGAAGAGACTAATCTTAACTTTCTTAAAAAAAAATTGTATTTTATTATTTTTATTCTTAATTAAATAGTATTTTCTAATTATCTGATTGTATTGTGATGTTAATCATTTTCAATTTAAGTGATAGAGTGACTCTATAATTATGTTATATATAATTCTATATATTTATATATTCTTTATTTAAGAAAGTTTTTAATTTTTCTTTTACATTTCATTATTTTTATTTATATGTTGTATGATTATATATTTATCAAATATTTATTGTATCATTGGTGGAAGAAATCTTTGTTAAAATTAAAATATTTATTAATCTTTGAGATTTAGTAATAATACTTATAATATATTTATATATATATATATTTCGAATTTTGTTTATATCACAGCAAGTTATACATAAATGCAGATTTTCAAATAATAATTTATAATTTCTTTTTATATAATTATAAATATTTTATTTTATTTAGCATTATATAATAAAACCATCCATTTTATTGTGTGACTAAATAGAAGTAATATTAATAGTTTATTCTATAATAGTATCTATTCATTCCAAATTTTAAAATATCATGTCCAGTGCCTTCCCGACTTTTTGTGACACTTGCGGTGACTTTTTTTGACAGTCACATAAAGTCGCTTTAAGTCAGGCTTAATATGACTTAATATAATAATAAATATTTTTACACTGTCAAAAATTAACAAAAGTGTCACATTTTTCTGTGACAATTGCGGCACCGCAAAAAAAAAGGGCCTTTTGGAAGTCACTGATCATGTCATTCTTTTTTTTAATTTTATTTCTCATCTTCTGTGTTTGAATCAGTATTTAATATTAATTTTTTTGTCATTTTTCTAATGAAAATAAATTAATATCTAATAATAATATATTTTTTTTAGTCAATTTTCTTATTCAATTAGTTTCTATTCCCATTTCTATTTTTTTATGTATTTATTTTTAGATTTCATTTATTTTCATATTCTTTTTTCCATAATTGTCTTTTTATATATATTTTATATTTTTTTATGTCAAATTAATCGCATTATTAATCATTATAAAATTAAATTTGTTATTTTTTACATTCTAAATAAATATATTTTTTATATTATTTATAATAATAATAATAATATTATTATTATTATTTCATTTTTAATTCAGTTAGTTTATTTTTATAATATATATATATATATTCAATTTATTTGTCATTCTCTAATAATATCATTTTTATTTTGTTGCCTTTTATAAATTTTTTTTTAAAGATGTTCTCTTTCTCTTCATTTAAATTTTATTTTATCCTATTTTATTTTTCACTTCATATAATCATGTTTATTATTTCTTTATTCATAGTACTATTCTATTTTAATAGAACAAATATTTTTATTATTATATAAGTTTTCGTTTTATACATCTTTTTATTTTTATTTAATAATTTAGATCTATATATATATACTTTTTTAAAAATTTAATACTTTATATTTAATAATTCCTTTTTATACTTCATATTATTAAATCATTACTATTATAAAGCAAATAGGCAAAAAAATTCCCATTGGTCAGTTTTTGGAAAATGCATTTGATTGGCTACTATATACTATAGTTTGTCGCCGCAACTCCTCTAAACTTACGGGGAGTTAACTTTTGGTTGAAACACAGTTCAATACGATATAAGCTGTAGTTGTGCACCGTATATTTGGATAAGCGATATTGTTTATAATTAAAAAGTTATTAATAAAAAAACAGAAAACATGATTTTTGAGTCGTTTTTGATTGGCTCTTTGGGGTGACCCCGATAAAAATTGTTGACCAGACAATTGGAAAATAAACATGGGGTAAACTTGATTTTTTCTCAATCCCACAATATACGTTATCCGTGTTTATTCTTTATATTTATCTATTTTTTAATACTTTTTCATATTGAACACGTGAGGCCTTAACGGTCAAATTTAGATTCTTATTTTGACATGATATTCTGATTCAGGAGGTCCAAAAACCTAGGTGTACCAATTTTGAGCTCCTGAGGACGATTTTTGAGTGATCGATATTTTCTTCGATCTTCTTATAATTGACTAATATTGTAGTATTGTAATCAATAGGTCATCAAACTACTATAGTTAAAACAGAGTCTTTAAATAACAAGTTTGAGTATGACAATTTTGAAAAATGTGAATTAAGTAGTCTTAGAGGATAAGATTCAATATAATGACTTTTATTTAATAAACTAGAGATAATACTCTATACTATGTTAAAAGGACAGTCAAAATTATGATGGTCAAAGTGTATGACCAAATGACAAAATGTGTCTTAAAAAGTAAAAGGGTTTCCATATGTGTTCAGAATCATATATAAAGTCTATTTTATGAATAAGAACTTTAAATAAATAGTTTAAGGTTGTCAAATTCAAAAGAATGTGTAAAACATAGTCTTAAACTGTGAATAAAAAATTTAGAGATATTAATTAGTATACAGCTGTAGTAGCTCTACAACATATCAAAAGTACAAAGAAAATAATTTTTAGAGAGTGGATGTGTGAGGTGTTGTGAAAGTTATTTAAAAATATTTTTACTTCAGTTTATGTTAAATCGTGAATTTCGTGCACTGTAGAAAAATTGAGTCAAAAAATCAACTCTAAGGGTCTTAAATTTTGAAAAATGTAAAAATGAGTGACTTAGAGGACGAGATTCAAAATAAGAGCTTTTATTCATTAAACTAGAGTGTATGAGCTATATTATGTTAAAAGGAGGGACGAAAATATGTTGATCAAAGTGTATGAGCAAATGGTAAAGTCTTCTTAAAAAGTCTAAAGTGATGACTAATTTGTTTATATTGTCATATAAAGTCTACTATGTAAATATTAGCTTTTATAAATGTGTTTAAGTCTTTCAATTAGTAAAAATATGTTTAAAGTGAGTCATAAAATGAGAGTTTTAAGAAACGAGATATTGTTCAGTATACACTAAGAGACACTCTACAACATATCAAAAATATAGCAAAAACTATTTTTAGAGACTGCATGTGTAAAGGGTTGTGAGAGTTATTGAAAAAATATTTTTACTTCAGTTTGTGCAAAATCGTGTTTTTGGAACACTGTAGAAAAATTAACTTCAAAAATCAACTCTAAGGGTCTTAATTTTTAAAAATGTGAAAATGTTTGACTTAGAGGACGAGATTCAAAATTCCCCCTCACTTTCATATAACTAGACCACACACTCTATATTATATCAAAAGGAGGGACGAAAATATTTTGGTCGAAGTAAATGAGCAAATGCAAAAGGTTTATAAAATGTTTTAAAGTGATGACCAATGTGTAGCTAACGTTATACTGAGTATAGTATGTAAATATTAGCTTATAAAAATGAGTTTAAGTGTGTCAACTTTTCATAATGTGTCAAAAAGGGTCTTTAAGAAAGAGATTCAAAACATTTACTTTTATTTAATAAATAGTATGATAAACTCTATACTATATCAAAAGACTGACGGAAACTGTTTTGATACAGTGGATCTTGAATGGGTAAAGTCTATTTAAAAGTTACTATTTTGAGTTATTTATGTTTAAAATCATTATTTGAGACGAATATAAAAATATTAACTTTTTAAATAATGTTTTAGTTGTCAAAGTGAAAATGAATGTTGACTTTGTTATACTTAAAACTTCAAAATTCTTTTAAGAAGTATTAAAATGAGTTAAAATTATTTTATTACGTTTATTTAAATGAATTTTATGACTTAAAAATACTTCAAAGTTCTTCACATTGTTACTCATTTCTAAAATTATTGACTTTAAAACTCAAAAAAAGCTTTAAACAGTTGTATAATTATTAATAATGTCAAAATTGATTTAGAAAATAATTTTTTATAATGAATATAACTCAAAACGTTGTTTTTTATTTAAAATAATTTCTTCTTTATTTTTATATATTATTGAAAAAGTATAATAGATTCTTATATCAGGAATTGAACCTGATTACAATCATTTATTGATTATAACTCTCCATGTAGAGTATAAGAAATAAATAATAAATGATTAATAATAAATAATAATAAATAATAATAAATAAATAATAAATAATTAATAATAAATAAATAATTAACAATAAATAATAAACAGTAAAAAATAAACAATATATAAAAATAATGAAGGATACTAAAAAACTAAACACACATATTTTCATGCAGCCGCGGTCCGGGGCCGTTAGGCACTGGACCTGCGGCGTGACCCTAGTATACATATATTACAAAAATATATAATATTTGATTATTCAAACATAATTATTCTTTTTATTCAGCACAACTCTTTAATATAATTCATTTAATTATTTTTTTTTACTTTTCTTTAAAAACTATATTATTTTCAAAATCATGTATCAATTTTCTAATAACTTAAATGACAAATATAATTATCATTCTCTACCTAACTTAATGTGACTAAATAAATGAAATTAAAGTTACTATTATTAAAGAAATATTTGGCCACTCATTATGGTGTTAATTTCTATGTAACAATTTTCTTTAGTGACATAAGAATGGATCACAAAATATTCTTTTTATATTCAACTTTCTTAATCTTTGTTCTAACTATTATTTTTTTTATATCTTATTTTTTTTACTACTCTTCTTACTATGTATCTTTTTATAACCCTTATTAACACTTTTATATTTCTGCATATTCTTTCTTCTTTCTATTATCTTACGATGCTACTTTCTATTAATATTACTCTTCATTTTTTTTAATTCTTGTAATTCATCATCATTTTATTTATTTTTAATAATTTTTACAGTGCCTTCCCAACTTTTTATGACACTTGCGGCAACTTTTTTGTGACACTTTTTTTCAGCCAAGCTTAATTAGACTGAAATAGGATTATTATAACAATCAACTAAAGTAGAGACTTAAGAGAAACCCGTGAAAAATTCTTCACGGGTTTCTCTCAGATTACAGTCAAAATTCTTTCACGGGTTTTAAAACCCGTGAAAAGAGAAACTGTGTTTCGAATAATAGACTTCATTTATCTTTTCCAATTATTGTTTAAAACATATAGAAAAATATAAATTATTCATTTCGCCATATATAAAACACTTGAGCAAAAAATAAATAAAAATTAGCAGTCATTTCATTGTTATCAACATTTTTGTTATAACCTTTTTTTAGTTAACATAGATAATACTGTATGTCACACATGTTTCAAATGAACAACATAAAGAAAAGTAAAAAGAAACGTTGAGATAATGCAAGTCTTGTCTCACTTACCAAATATAAAACTTAAAAACATGTAAATATTCAATTTCAGTCATTGAAATAGATATGTGTCTACTCCTCTGATATTTAATAATTGTGTTTAGTCGTAATTGTAACAATTATGCTTTGAAAATTGGTTTTTCTTATTTTATAACAATAAACAGATTCTGTATTGACATTTTGCAAATCAATAAATCAATAATTACTTTTTTACATAGAGTTTAACAAAAAAATATAAAAATAGAAACCCGTGAACTCTTTTCACGGGTTTTAAACCCGTGAAGAATTTTTCACGGGTTTCTCTTAAGTCTCTAAACTAAAGACTTCAATAATTTGAAATACTATAAATGATGATGTTAGAATACTTCATAATATATAGTTCTTATATGATAATAAATATAAATTATGACTATAATCAATTATCCATTCCATTATAATTTCAAAATACTCTTAATATTTTATTATGACTTTTATTAGCATATATTAATTTTAAGTAACATATATAGTACAAAATCAAAAAAAAAATAAACAATAATTATGACTTTTAAAGAAACGTTGTTGTCAAAAATGTTTATAATGATTTAGAAAAGAATTCACAGTGATATTAGATGATGTTTACTAAATTTTAAAAAATTAGGAGCAATATATGTAAGAAGAATTATTTGACAATTGTAATAATCGACATAGAACGTTCAAGTTTTCAATAAGTTAAGTAACTAGAACTAAAATACAGTTGATAATATCTTAAACAGATCAACATTTATATTTGAAAAATAAGAATGATTAATAACTGCCAGTAAACTGGGCTTATATTTTTATAAAATAAATGAATCAAACAGAATAAGCTATATTGTATATATGCATTACAAATTTAAAATTATATGATACAATTACAAAACTGATCCTTATAAAAAGTTATTAGACAGCTTAAATGTTGTTTCAATTATAGTGTATTGTGTATATTCATGCATCTTTCAACATTTTAATATAAATAAAAATAGCAAATTGTATTATACCATACTCTAAGAAAGTGTCAGCCTAATATTCACAATGGAATGAAGTAAAGTATATCAAGTAATGGCCATGATCATACAAATATTATAGAATTAGATTAATCCAATAATAGAATAAATAATGTTTTATTAATTCATGAAAATTATTGGTTTTTCACTTAAAATTTGTAAAAATTCGATGATTATTCTATTTGTAAATTAAATTTATTATATTTAATTAATGGCTTCAATTTGGTTATTATCAATCTTAATCTATAATTCTATTGTATGAATAACTTTTATTTTTATTGTATTATATAGAAATGCTAAAAAAAGTTAATTCATTCTACACATTTCTATACAGTTGTCTTTATATAGATTATATACTGGCTCTTCAGTTAAGCATGTGTTCAACCCTTACAATTCTAATATGAAAACAAATTCTTAGACATACGTATGTGCAATTGAAAGAAGATGTTGTCGTTGTTGATCATGTATTTCTTATGTTATTATTATTACTTTATATAGTAAACAAAATAGTTATGATTTCATGTATAATCCATCATTAGAAAAGACATTCGTTCTTTTCTTCTTTATAAATAAAATGGTCATTCATTTTTAATATTTTTCAAGGTATTTTTAATTGAATCAATCATTTATATATATTATTAGACTATACAGCGGTGGATTCATGATAGTTACTAATTCTGATAAAGGTATATACGTGTTAATTATTCGATTATGTTACATATCTTATTACTTTTATTAATAATTATTTTTGGTTTATTAAAATATTTATTTCTTTTGAGTCACATATTTAATAATTCATTTATTATAATTAAATAATAGTTGATCTTTTCTTTCACCTTATAATTACTCTATAGGTTAAAATTTGTTAGTCTATTACTACATCATTTCAAACTCTCTTAAATCCATAGTTACTCATACTTCTTGTTCTATATACCGTTTGGTCTATCTTGAACAGTCCTATTTTCATTTTTTAATAATTTATTCCCTTCATTGTGTTTCATTTATTCTTAAATCACTATTATTAACAATTATCATCATTAGTTAAAATTTCATTAATAATTATTTTTAGCCTACTTTCTCTTCTAATTACAAACTGATTACTGTTATATATCAGCTTTTCATCTTCAATTGTGTCATCATTATTATACCTTATTTCATTTTGATTAAACTTGGTTCTTCTTCTTAATAATATGTATTCTTTTAGAGTAACAACGACATTAGCAGTCTTTCCTATAATTGATTTCATTATCTTTTTAGCCCTATTATTATTTTTGTATACATAACATCTTCCTTGACTGCATAAGTATTATGTTACACTTCAATAACCATGCAAAATGTTTTCCTATATTTAAGCTAATTTTCTCTATTTATTGATAATATTTTAATAATTCAATATATTTATTATTTCCAGAATTATTAGTGATAATTGTCAATATACATCCTCTTTCATTAAAGTATCCTCAGTTCTGATGACTTCATTATTAACTCCTTCTTTCTTATCATCAAATATCTTAATACATATTGAATTTCACATTTTTTAATAATTGAGTTTGGATTTCTCTACAAATGTTTGATCATTCCTGTATTTTATTTTCATTTCATTTCCATATCATTAGGGTTTTCATTATATACATCTTCCTAGTTTTTATATATATTTTTTGAATGACTTTTATTACTATTCTTGAACACAATTACTTTTCCATTCTCATTTCTCTTTATATATATTAATATTAAAAAATTTCTTCGATATATCTTCCTTTGTGTTCTTCTTTAATAACGAGCTTATATATACATTTACTCCTTTTATATGTTTCTATTCTTCTTATTCCAATTAGTTTTAATCTTATTTCATAATATATCTTAATTATATCCTTCGTATGATTCGTAGCTATTATTACATATCTGATATGCAGTTCTCTTTATATTAATAGACTATTTTTTGGCAAAAACCTCTTTTATCAATTGTTTTCATTTTATTTAACATTTATTTCTATTTCAATTATAAAAGAAGTCTTCTATTCGTGATTTCATTTATTCTTTTCATTATAATAATAGTAGTATACACTAATTATTGATTTCTTATTGAGCTACCAATGATTTTGTCATTATTTTAATTTATGCTAATATTATCAAAACACAAGTTTTCTTTTTCTAGTTTTTTCACTTTATATTTCGTCATTTGTTTATTTTTATGATTTTTTTCAACTCTATCACAAGTTTTTATTCATTTAAAGCATTTCCTTTATCACTTTCTCTTATTATCAACCTCTCTTTCGTATAAATATAAGTGCCTACATATATAATATATGCTTTTAAGCTTCAACTATTATCTATTGCTATTCATCTTCTTTATCCTATTTTATTCACACAATTCGCTGTGTTTATACATACTCATTTGAGTGCTTTATACAATTAAAACTTTATGTTTTTATTTAGCTATATAGGATTCTTAGATCAAAATTATTTCATTATTATCCTTATTTTAATGTCCTAGTTTGATTTCCATAATACTTATTATAATGATGTGAATTTATTAATTTGAAGATAGTATTAAATTTTTTATTTTTAGTTAATGATTTCTATTCTTCATCTTCTTATCAGTGTTCTGTCTCTACTATTCCTTTATTGACTAACTAATTTGAAATCTTCTTATGTGCCTTATACCATTATTAATCCATTCTTAACTTATGTCTTGTCGTTTTTATTATGTAAATATTATATTCTATTATTGGTTATATTTCTTCTACACTACGTTTTAGTTTCCCTTCTTTTCTTATTTAATTTTATGATTTTCATCAGTCACTACTATTTTACCTTCTCTCATTATTTGTTTCTATTTCAATATAAGTTATTTACATAAATGTACATTTATGTTAAAAATTTTATTTTAAAGGATATATAACTCCAACATCATCTTCCTTTAACATTAATTATGTAGTATCTAACTACTAATTTGCTTAGCATATTCATTTTGTATATCATCAAGATTTTAGTATTTCTTTTCTTGTTTACTGTCTTAACAAACATTTATTATTATTTCACAAATTATATATCACTCTTGATGGTTATTATTATTAATGCTTTTTTTTATTTCATCTTATTTATTGGTATTTATTGTATTTACTAACCTGAGTTTTTGATACATTATTGCTATTATCATTTAATTACTGAATTATCTTAAATGAATTCAATGCTTCTTATTATTTATTGTGATTATCGTCTTCATTCTTTCTTTAAATTAGTCTTCTTAGTTATACCTTATACATATAGAAATATTTTTTTAATGAATCATATTGTTTAATGTTCGCTTACATTATTTTCATTGTTTATTTATTGACAATATTATTTCACTTTAAAAGAAATATATGATTTTTGTTTCTCGCTCTAATTTAATTATTATTAATTTATTCTCATTATCCTATTTTGGATTTATTTACTTATTTTAATTTAATTGAATTATCTTTTACTTATCATCACCTTGGTATATCATTTTAAGAATTAATATTACTATAATTTATAATTAGCATTTTTAAATATTTCTTTAAAACCTATTATTTGATTTGATGATAAAGTATTCTCTTTGCCACTCTGAAATCTCTCTTCTCTTTTATTTTCTAATTGTCGAATTAAAATAAATTGTATTCTTTTATATAATCATTTAAATATAATGTCTCGCTATACCTTAATATGTTGATAATAGTTAATTTAGCTAGTTATTAATCTTAGATACTATCATAAAGAGAATATGATTCACATAATCAAACGATTGATCATTCTTCAATTATCCTTTTTCGTATATATTTACGTTCCTTCACATTAATCATTAAATATATTCAACATTATTTCCTCTTTATTATAAGCAAACCTTTTTCATGGTATTGATGGACATTAGTTCTAAAGATACTAATAACAGAAGAAGAGTTATTATTTATAATATAATACACTATTATTATTTTATCATAAATATTTTCAATGATTTATATGGTTTCGGTTATGGAAATAAATTAGTTTGTAATATAATGGAAATTAATTCCTTTAACCACCGTTAATAATAGATTATTTCATGTCTATATTGTTGTGTATTCAAAAATATAATATATCTCTGCAAAATAGAATTATTATAATCATATTGATGTTTAGTAAGAATAGAGTTAAGGATATATATAAATATAGATATGTATAATCAGAGTACGTTAAAAGAATTTAAACAAGAAGAATATATATAATAATATATAATTGATATATAATATAAAACAATTTTTATTCTTATCAGAAATAGCAATAGAATAGCATATAATACTAGTCACAATTTAATAGTGAACTTTTTAAGACCTTTGTGGTAAGGTTATTACTGAGTATTGGTAATCTAAGATCTTCCATATACTTTTCCACAATTTCGCTGCTATTCAATGATGAAAGAAGATCTTGATTACACGTACTTGACATGTATGCTTGAAGCAACTCAGGCTTCATAGATGTTTGAAAACAGCTTTTTATTCTTCGTAAAGTACTAAAACAAGTCTCACTTTTGATACTTGTTGGGTTGACTGTTAAACATATTTGCACAGCGACCTCATACATTGTATAGTTTATTTGATACTTTTTGCGGATCATTTCAATAATATCACTTATTGAAGATTCAAGAGAAATAATTGTTTTTAAATAATTTATCATCTGTCCTATTTTAGATACAAAATCAATAGGAAGGCGAAAAGAGAATAGAGAATAGAAAGTCTGTATGCACAATAATTGAGTATCTTCACTAGTTCTGAGAATAAGATCAGGTGTAACGAATAATGAAAGTGATAAATCCTTAATTATGTCTTTGTATAATCTTGTTATCATACTTTGTTTTATTCGTAATATCATAAGATTAATATTTGCTGAGAATTGATAAATATTATTTCTATTATTTTCGAATATAATACTATATATATAATACTTTAAATAAAAAGAATATAAACTGAGTTATATATATATATATATATTCGTATAATATATGAAGATATATATGGAAATGTATATAAAAATTTCTATGGAAATGTATATGTATAGTTATATTAAATATATACTTATAATTTGATGAATCTAATTTAGATTTTACATATAACTTCTTCTCATCTAAAGTTGTATTTGAAGTGGTTTCTTGAGATAATGACTCAATAGTACCAATCTGGTCAACATTATATGTTGAAATAATTCGTTTTTTGTCAGGATATAAAGAACGTATATCTTTAATAATATTTTCAGAGTTTCTAGTACAATTCTATATCTTCCGTGGTCTACCTCTTGATCTCTTAGTTTCAGATAATAATAAAGGAGCATTTGATTTGCTTTTACTAGAATTATTTGAATTATCTATATTCTTTAATGAATTATTAGTATTATGTAACGGTGATAATTCGCTGTATAATATAGAATAAAATATATCTATATCTTCATCTAATATATTATAGATATTCATTATCGGTTTTTCTGGGCAAGATGTGATTGATGTAGACGAAGAAGTAGGAAGAGAAAGAGAAGAAGATTTTTGTTTTGTCTCTTGTAACAATATAAATTGAATATATTTATCTGAATTAGTATTGTTTATATTTGATACACATCTATTCATTCTTATATCTTTACTATGCTCATTAGCAGCAACAGGGGCCATGTTAATATCATTATCACGATTAATCAGAATGTTTTGCTTTACTCTATAATACATAATAATATATATATGAGAATTGTTATAGTAATTTAATTATGATATTTGAATATATATATATACCTTTTTGTTTGTGGAACTTGAAGACCTTTATATATATACGTTCTTTGTAAATTTTCCTTTTCCATTTCTTCCCTATAATTGAGAATTGAAAGTATTGACTCTGATATAGAAAATGAAGACTGTTGTGGAAATGAAGTATCATAATTACTCAACGATTCTGAATTCAATATCTCTCCACTTTCAGAAAAATCATCGTGACTTGAATTTGTATCATCATATGATAAATCATTTGCTGAATTTTCTATTATATCTATATTAAACTCATTAATATAATTAGGCATATTATTCATGATATTAATAATAGAGTCTATACAAGATTTAGATTCTATGTTACTATACTTCTTAAGACATTGTGCTAAAGATTGAATATTAGAATATAAATAGTCTCTTCTATTAACAGCATTCTTATACATTTTCTTTATGGTTTGTGGAGAACATAGGTTAGAGAGACGATCGAATGTTTGGTTAATAATCCTAAGTGCTTCAGAAACAGTAAGAGTATCCGATTGTAACTGAGAAGATGCGTCATGCATAATACTAAGTAGATAAAACCAAGACTCAATATATAATTGAAATGATACCTCTCCTATTACCTTTAACATTTGTTCACAATTTTTGAAACATATATTATTTTTGTTATACGAATAATAATATAATAGAAATATTTTGCATAATGTCTGCTTTGAATGAATCATATAAGGATAAATAGAAAAATATCTAGCTATGAATCTTGTATCTGATATTTGTGGTAGAGTGTACAAGCTAAATCCATGATTCTTTATAAGAACCCTAATTCTTGAGCATCTTGACCAACTAGTAGCAATATTATTAATAGTATCTATGTAGAATGAAGAGTCAATAATACTTTTCTGTAAGTCCAAGAGAGAGAGATTAAGCATGTGTACACGGCATCCATAGCCGATTATTGAAGAAGGATTCATTGACAAGCCGGCAATAATACCAGATGTAATGCTTGTATTACAAATACAGTTGTCGTATGATATACAACATAAATTACTTTTAATATAATTAAATTGCTCGAGACATTTAAGTATTGATTTTGCAATAAAAACACCTGATGGTGAAGTTTCTTCTAAGATATATAAAAAATACTGATGAATCTTAAAATTATCATCAATATAACGAATAGTAATTGTTAATTCTTCTAATTTTTGTGCTGTTGTTCCATCAGTTGTAAGACTATACAATTTGTTTCCAACATTATTCTTTAATATTTCTATAAGGCTTTTTGAAATAATACTTATCCATTTTTGGATTGATCTTATTGATTTATATATCCTTTCATTCTCTATTAAAAATTGATTAAATATAGGGTCATTTTTTCCAGTAAGCTTTAACAGTGTAAGAAACATACCACAATTAGTTGATGATAAAGTAGTAGTGTCACCATATATAGAGTGTATATGAGATAAACAAACACAAATACAATTATAAAACTTTGAAAGGAAATATTTCCATACTAGTTTATTATTCGTGGTTATACAATGATTTGTTGAATTAGATATTAATGTTTGATTATTTTTCAAATTTTGAAGAAGACTTCTGAATTTCTTTAATGCTATTTTATGAGTACTTAAAGACATATGTGATTCTACTGTAGTGTATATATATTTATTTCCTGATAACATAGGATCTTCAGAATAAAGGAGACAAGCAATACAATACCATTTATGTTCATCTTGATTATATGATATAAACTTATTGTATACTCCATTATGCTTCAAAATACTTTTAAGTGATGGATACTTTAGAGACTCAACATCATAGAACATATTATCATCAGCCAAATATGAAAGTAATTGTATTATATCACTTCTATTATTATTCAAGTAAATCTTCCATCTTTCATTCTTATTAAGAATAGAATTCATATCCTCACTCATAGAAGATTCAATACTATTCTGCTTAACTAAACTGAAGAATTGATCATTACATTTAAGACAAGATTTAATATTCTCTATAGGATAATAATGAGAATTATCATCAACTTGTTTTGCTATTTCAGATGTTTTATAAGATATATTTTGACTAATATTAGTATTATATTGTGATTCGTCTCTTGCAGAAGATTTAGTATTCATATTTTTATAAGAATCAGGAAGAAGTAAATACATGTTATTAACAATATCTATTGTTGTGGAAGCAGAGAGTAGGAGAGATCCAAATGAATCTGAAATGTATCTTGATAAGGAAATTAGTTTGGCAGCAACAACTTCTATTGCTTTCGTATTTAAAGATGTAACTGTATAAACTTGTTCTAAATATAGTATATATATACTATAAACTATATATATACCTAAAGAATTATTATCCTTCTTCTTCTCCTCTTCTCTTTCAACTGATAATAAATCTACTATATATATTATTAATTATTAATTATTAATTATTAATTATTATATATATATACCTAAAGAATTATTATCCTTCTTCTTCTCATCTTCTCTTTCAACTGATAATAAATCTACTATATATATTATTAATTATTAATTATTATATATATATACCTAAAGAATTATTATCCTTCTTCTTCTCCTCTTCTCTTTCAACTGATAATAAATCTACTATATATATTATTAATTATTAATTATTATATATATATACCTAAAGAATTATTATCCTTCTTCTTCTCCTCTTCTCTTTCAACTGATAATAAATCTACTATATATATTATTAATTATTAATTATTAATTATTAATTATTATACATATGTATATACAACTAAACTGTAAGCTGGGGTCTTCTATGCTGCCATTCTTAGATATAATACCATCAATGAATTTTAATTCTTTCTTTAGGGATACTTTATTACATATAGTATTGATAATTAGGTAATTAAAAAACATACCACATATATATCCATCTTCTTGACAATATACACTTATTTTCTCATTTGCTAATCGTACAGATTTATAACCTTCTTGAATAATACGTTTTGACAAAGATTTATTTACTAAATTACATATATTTATTTATATATACATATATAATACATGCTGCTATTTCTTTTAGTGTTTTTATTTTACCTTTATAAAACGCTTTTTGTTTATTCTCAATTTCTAGACATTTTTAATAATAATATCTAATGAATACCTTCAATAATAAAAATAACATTGTAACCTGACTTTTGAACCATATCTATGAACTTCTTATATTCTTTTATTTTTTGAACTCTCCCATTCTATATTTAAAATGACTTTACATAAAATATTAAATTACTTACATGTATTTTTGGTAAAAGATCGCTAATAGAGTGTTTATGATGAGTATCATCATAATAATTTTCAGCATTTTGTCGTAAATATTTTCTTACATATATTGGAAGCAAGTATATAATAAATGAAGCTGTTATCATGGTATATAATGCTATATAACCCTTTAAAAAAGTATATTTTATAAAAAAAAGAAAAGAATATTTTTCTTTTTTGCGATTAAAATGACTTTTTCAAAATATTTTTTAAATATATATTTCATTTATTCCTTTTAAGACTTAGACTATAGCCGTTTAGGTAGAAAATCATTTAAGAAGTCTTTGTTTTTTCATTTTATTCAGTCTTCATTAAAGTATTGAAAATTCTTTAAAATGATTATTGTTTTGTCTATACTTTTAAATATGTCTCCTATCCAATTTTGATAATTACGATGATTCCTAACGATTTAACAACTTTTTTACTAAATCCATTGAATGCTCAGTCGATCTGATGGACACTTGACTGCTATGGAAATAGTTGATATGTCACAATTTAGTTATATTAATAAATTTATGAACACTAAAGGATATGAAAGAAGTTTATATTCATCAAATAATTAGTTTTTAAAAAGAAATTATAAAAATAAAATGTCAAAAATGAACACAACGTGGGTAGATCCTCAAGCTAAAGGAAACATTAAGGCTTCCCAATCTCTTGGACTATATTTTTAATAAAATTTTAGTATATATTGTTTATATAATGTTAATAAACTTTATTTATTATTAATTTTATTCATTTTGTTTCACGACTCTCAAAGTATAGTTTATCTACATTAGTTTAAAATAAATCTTACGTTAATAAGTTGAATTCATCCTAAAAGTATAGAAATAATCAACATCTTTATTATTGATAAAATAAAATGCAATAAGACTATTTTAAAATTCTTAAAGTACAAATGTTCTTCTATATAGCATGAAAATGTCTTATATTGTATATTTAAAAAGAATCTTGATTAAATACTTTAAAAAGTTTAAATTTTATATCATTCTATTTTAATCATGTATATATATACACTTGTCTCTTAATAAATCTTCTAAATTCTCTTTATTATCATAACTATCTTTTAATATACATCCTATAACAGCTAATATATAATGAATAAAAGAACTACTACGATTTCTCATATATTGTATTAAATCATAACAACTATTTAAGAATCATAATTTACGAGTATCAGGAACTTTCTTTACAGCTATATGAGTTAATAATATAGCTACATCTTCTTCTGATTGAACGGGAGGTATAGATAAATCTTTTGTAAATGAACATAATATCATAAATAATAATGGCTTTAATTCTTCATAATCTAATATAGATAAACAATTTAAAATAGCAGACGTTTCACATAATAAGGTGTTTTTGATTTCATCTTCTTATCTAATAATCTACCATATAAAATACGTTCTATAATAGGTATAATAAGATCTCTATGTTCTACTTTGATAACTCCTTGATCTTTCTCTATATATAATCCTAACATAGTATCACGATAATTCAATTCATCACATAATCCTAATAAACTTTCCTTATATAGAACAGTAGGTAAATTACTATAGCAACATAATACTTCAACACATAATTTCTGTAAAGAAGAATCATTCTTATTTAATAATAATATACATATATTCTTTAAAGAATCAGCTAAATAAATACTTTGAATACCAGTCCAATTACTGAATATTTTTAAGAAGACTTTCAGACGAGCATCAGCATCACGTGGACGTAACGTATAATTATACATATATTCTAATTCATTATTTACTTGATTTTCTTCTTTTCCTTCTTCTTCTTCTTTATGAATAACAGTAGGAGTAGTAATATTCTTTTGTTTTAGAAGTTCTTCGAATTCAGTATGAATTGGTTTCATCACATCACGAGCTTCAACATCATAGATTATTCGATAACCATAATATTTCTTCTTTAAGAAATCTATAAAGAATCCCATAAATTGCTTATTATATGGACGAATATAAGTAGCTACATCAGTAAGAGAAGAGAATAAAGACGTCCAATAAGTATTAACATCTGTATAACTATATAATATATATATATTATATAATAATAATAATAATAGTAATAATAATAATAATAATAATAATAATATATATATACCCATAAAATAGTTCTTCTCCCATCGATAATCGTTGTTTTAATACAAATGTAAGTGTAGAATATTTAATATAATGTTTATATCTATCTTGTAACCTTTCTAAACCATAGACAATACCATATCTCTTTTCTTCTTTAGATAACATACTATATCCTATATGATTATATATATTTATATCTATATAACCATTAATAAGATATGCTTTTTCATAAAAACAATTCCAATATAATTTATTATCAAAACTCGCAATTCGAACACAGCATTCTGTTAATTTCTGCCAAAAACGATTCCATTTTAAGTAATAAAGACCAAATATATGATATACTAAGCACATAGGATAACATTCAGGTAAGGATTTCGTTAATAACATTTGAACTGCTTTCTCTATATATGCATTTCTTATACGTTCTTCTGTTAAAGATACCTATATATATATATATATATATATATATATATATATATATATATATATATTATTATTATTATTATTATTAT
Source organism: Blastocystis sp. Blastoise (assembly GCA_039096225.1). Taxonomy (NCBI): domain Eukaryota; class Bigyra; order Opalinata; family Blastocystidae; genus Blastocystis; species Blastocystis sp. Blastoise. The sequence continues at coordinate 702,057 of JBBPEB010000002.1, forward strand.
TATTATTATTATTATTATTATTATTATTATTATTATTATTATTATTATTATTATTATTATTATTATTATTATTATTATTATTATTATTATTATTATTATTATTATTATTATTTGTAAAATATAATATATATATTATATATTATATTCATTATACTATAATATATATACAGGGACATTTTCAAGGTTAGTAAGTACATTAAATAGATCTACAGGACCTACAAAGGGATAAGATGAATTATCTTCTATATCAGGTACTAAGTACTATATTTATATTATTATTATATATATTATAATATATTATTATTATATTATATATACAATAAGTTGTGCCGTTTCATCATCTGGACTCTTCTTTAGTTTCTCCATAAATTCATATTTCACCTTAATAAACATAGTATATGTACGTTCATGACCATCCGTTTTATATTGGAAATGATGATGTATGGGTCGAATGACACTCTGTATGTCGATACGAAGAATGTTCGAAGAGAGTAACGTTTTGTGCTATAGAGAAATATAACTATATAAGTATTAATATTATGTTTTTTTAATGATATATAGAGAGTAATAGAAAAAAAACAACAATAATAATACTATTATTATTATTTATATACATAATTTGTCTTTACTCGCTAATCCAATTCTATCTAAGAATACTTCTAAATTCTTTGTATATAGGGCGTGGATGAAGGGAGAGCGAGTAACGAAGTGGAATAACAGGAGAATCTGTGAAGAGAGAAAATAAGAAAAAAATAGATATAGATATAAATAGAAGAAATATATAAAACTTAAAGAATAAGAGAGAATGATGTCATTATATATATATATATATATATATATATATATATATACCATAAACAGTGTCTTCTACATAATATAAAGAAGGATAAATAGAGTGATCATCGAAGAATGTTGTAAGACAAAGAGAAATGTCCCGCGGGGAATTGAGAGATAGGAAAGTAGTGATAGCCACAGAGAGCAGTTCATTAAGGGATTCCGCGGGAAGAAGAAGGAGGGAAGATAATGGAATATCTACATACTATATATATATATATATATATAGTTATAAATAGAGTAATAAATATAGAATATGTATAGTAATAAATATAGTAATAATAGATAATATTATATATATATACTTGATATCTAAGGAATTCAGGACTATCATATAAATCATGTATATTATCTTTATTCAATTGTTCTTGTAATAGATATACATTCTTATATTTGGTTCCCGCGTCGATAGTTGCCGCCAAGGAAGTCACGAGAGGTTCATTGTTATTAATCATAATGAATGAGAAGAGAGAGAAAGAGGAAGTGAAGTATTGACGGATGTCCAGTGTAAGAAGGAGAAATGACTAGAAAAGAGGGGAATATATAGCTAGAATAAATATAGGAATATATAGCTAGAATATATATAATAATAAGCATAATAATATGTGGAATAACAATAATAAGTAATTATAATAGAGTATAAAAAGAGAAAAATAAGAGAATGTCACAGTATGCGCCACATACGACGATCTACTTTGATATTTTGCTTTAGAATTCGAAGAACAGTTTTGTCAGATATAGGACGTGCTTTGAACGATAAATAATTAATAATGGCACTATATATAAAAGTATATATAGGTATATATAGTGAGAAAAAATAGATATATATGGTTATATAAAATACTATACATATATATATATACTTCATAGTAGCTTCTCCATTGATTCTATCTACAAATAGATTACGACTATGAACATTCTCAACCCCGCGGGAAATCATCAAATCAAAGGGTAATTGTAAATACCTATATAGTTATATATATAGTTATATATATATATAGTTATATATATACAGATCAATAAGAGTAGGTATATATGTAGAATTGAGACCCAATCGGAGTAGAGAATAAAGAGCAATACCATCACTCACCTATATATATAGTTATATATAGTTATAAATATAGTTATATATAGTTATATATAGTTATATACTATTCTTATAATATCGTTAAAGAATTGAGTGTAATCTTTGTTATTCTTATACCTATAATATAATAGTATATAATAATAAATAATAATAAGATATAATAATATATAATAGTATATAACATATAATATACTTATCAAGATTGTCTAGAAGAAGTCGGCCTTGACTTTCTTTGCTTATCAGATCCCCACGGGGATCTGTGAATAATTGATGCATAGTATCAATAAGTGTATAGATAGGGGTAATTGTATATATGTATATAAAGACAGAGAAAAGAAGCATATAAGTCTTCAGATAGAGTCCTAATATATATATATTGATAAATAGATTAAAAAAAATATATATATATATACCATCTGAATTTAGATTGTTCAATTATACTTAATATCAGTCCATTCTTAGTATTTGAATATGTATATAAGAATTAATCTTTATTCCATTTTGATATAGTTTATTTAATGTATTTTTAGTTACATAAAAACTACATATATATACATTATGTATATCGGGCATATTCTGTAGAGTTGATTGAGCATATATATTGTTGAAAAGTGGCTTAATATTGATGAATTGAATCAAAGGAAGACTTCCCGCCAATTTCACAGTCAATAAACCAGTATTTCTATATACATATATTTATATATAGATCATATATAATAAGAAGATTAGCAGAAAATACACAGAATATATATTATTCATGTATTATATATACTATTATATATATATATACTATCCATAGATAGCTACTGTTTTATACTCATTTGGCGGGATACGAGGTAATAAATAGGAAAATAAATTAGATACATGACTATATTCCCGTGAATAATAACAATTAATAAATCAACTATAAATATAAGTATATATAGAATCATATATATATAGATTGATATACAATTAATAGTATAGGAATTATAGCCAGCCTTAACGTTCTTTGAGGAATGGAGGAGTGCGTCAGTGAGGGACTTATAAGAAGTAACTATAAGAATGTATATATATATATATAATGATTATTATGAAGATATATATATACAGGCAGATCTTTCAATAGGTTGAAGACGACTATATATATATATAATTATTATTATTATTATTATTATATAAAATTATATAAAATAATATATATATATATACATCAAGTTGTTGGAAGCTCTTTAGAATACGAAGTGCATGAAGACGATGTGTATGTAAAGGGGAGGCGAGAAGTGGTGCGAGGGTAGGCATAAGGGCCTGAAGGCGAGAGGATGAAAAGTAAGGACTCTCAGGAGATAATGATGCATATATATCTATACATATATATATAAATAGTATTAATATATAGATAATATGAATAAAGTATAATAATCTAATATATATATATATATATACCTGCAAAAGTAGCTAAAATCATAGAATAATATTTATATATAGGAATCAATTCAGATAATATTGAAATCAACTATATAATAATAATAATAATAATAATATATATATATATATATACATATTCTTGTTGTTGTAAGGAATTCGTCATAGCATCTCTTTGAAAAACATTTATATATATATAATGAATAATTTTTGACCAATAAACTTCATTCTCCATACATAAACCTATATATATATAATAATAAGCATATATAATACAATAAACATAATAATAAGTATATATATACAATCTCGTTTATCATTTAATTGGTTTAGTAGTTGAATAGCTTCCTCAGCATATTGTTCACTAATTGTTTATATATATATATAAGATAATAAATGATAACAACTGGATAATAATTCTAAAGTTGAACTATATATATATTATTTTCATAATCATAAATATCATAAATATAATCATAAATACTATAATAAATACACTAATAAATATAACAATAAATATATACTCATTGATATTTTTATACATAAAAGGAACAACAAATAATTCTAAATATAAAAAGAATTTCACACGCAATTAAAGTATTGACCTCTACATCTATATATATAATTTGTTATCAAAAATGAAATAATATTCCTTTTAAATATAAGTAACAAAATAACGATCACCATAATAAACTAATATAAAAATAAATCAATGAAATAATAATTATAGAAAGCAATTATAATATAATTAATATAAATACTAATCAAACCTTATAGATAACGCACAATAAATACTCTTGAAAAATAGTGACCATCCTGAACTATAAAATAAAGATAAATCAAATAAATATTACGAATGAAGAAACGAATTATATACAAAAAATACTTGTTGATCCATTTGAACCATCTGGAATGCTTATAGATCCTGATTTCACAGTATAAAGAGTTGTTTAAAAGCTAAAAGCCTTGATACCTAAAGAAAGAAAGTAATTAAGTAAAGCAGATTATAAAAATTAAAATAAATACTCAAGGCGAATACTCTTGATAAACTAAGTTAATTAAATTAAACCAAAATGAATGATCGTATCAAGAGATAATCAAAATAAATATATAAAAGAACAAGTTTCATAAAGAGATGTTTTTCCAAGAAATAAAAATAAAAAAGCCTCTTGCGAGACTCGATCCAGCGACAATTACCATAATAGCTACAGCGCTGGTCAATTATACCAACCGATTTCTCAATTTTATTTTTTCATGTGTTCTATATAATAAGTTTAAAATTATTTGATATCTTCAAATATTATATTTATGCTCTTTTATTACATTTATAACATTCTAGAAATACTTAGAATTGTTTTTAAACAATAATTACTATTTTTTGAAAAAAAAAGTTTGTTGATATGTTGATTCTAAACTAAAAAGCAGATATCAATGATGTAAATAATGTTTACAGATAATAAAAATGAAACAAAGTTGATTTTAAATAAAATCATTGTAAATAGCAGTCAAAAGAAAAAGTTTAAAAAAATAGTTCCTCGTAAGATTCGATCCGTCCACTATGTAAAAATTTTATACGCACTAACCACTCGATCAAACAACTTCTCTATTATATGTGTCATGTAATCATATAATAATTATAAAACTAGCGACTACTAACCGTTTTTTTATTTTTTTATTTTTAAACATAAAAACAATATATTTTATGATATAAATATTATAAATGTGTTGTGTGACTTATTCTTCATATAAAATGCATTTTAAAAGCATTTTATAAGGCTATTAAAAATCATTTTGTTGGACGTATTGTTTTTTCAAATCCAGCTTTTGTTCATTGTATTGTTTTTTGTTTGATTTTTGAAAAATAATATTTTAATATGCTTTTCGTTTATTTAATTTTTATTACTTGTCAGGGTCTATCTGTAGAGTTCCTACAAGACTACTTCGTGATATTTATATAAAAATAAAAACTTTTTAATTACATTATTATATTATATATTATTATTTTTGCATTTATTGAATTTTTTTTGATTGTAAACATAAGTAAAACTCTTTATCATAACCTACAAAAAAATATATTAAGCAATTGACTTTTGTCACAAATAATTTTTATTTGTCACCCAAATTAACACAAATAGTCATACATCCAACTCATGTTCGTTGTTATTTGATGACTGATGAACTTTTCAGTCATGTATTTGTCACAACATGTGTCACAAAAATCTTCTTAGATTACTTATTTCAAAACAGTTATACATTATATATCAAAATGATATGTTTTTAGTCAAAAACTGTCACGTCATAATATAATAGTCAATGAATGAATTATCTTTTTTATGTCACCAGGTCCTTTTTTTGTGAAAAGTGTGTAAATCGACGTGTCTTGATGAGCTGAGTTTGAAAATATTTTTTTTAGATTTTTAAAAAGAAAAACAAAAAAGTTATTTATCATTTTTCATTTTTGTGTCACAAATTTTGGTGACAATTGCGACGCCGCAAAAAAAAAGGGCCTTTTGGAAGTCGCTGAATTTTTATTTTTAATAATATTACAATTTCTTCAGTTCTTTTCAATAATTACTACTAGGGTCACGCCGCAGGTCCGGGGCCTAACGGCACCGGACCGCGGCTGCATAAAATAATAACAGTTTGGCTTTTATTTTCTTTTTTTCATTATTATATATTATTTATTATTATTTATTATTTATTATCTATTACATATTATATAGTATATATTATTATTTATTATTTATTATTTATTATATATTATATATTATATATTACTTTAATAACACTTCTTATACTCTATATGGAGAGTTACAATCATTTATTGATTGTAATCAGGTTCAATTCCTAATATAAGAATTAAATAAACTATTTAAATAATATCAAAAAAATAAAAAACAATACTTGAAAGAAAATAAAAAAACTATTTTGAATCATTATATATATTATTTATTATTTTTAAAATATATTTTGTATTTAGTAACAATTAAACAACTTTCTTAAGCATTTTTTGAGTTTTTAAAGTCAATAACTTTGGAAATGAGTCACAATGTGAAGTACTCTCAAGTATTTTTAAGTCATAAAATTCATTTAAATAAGCATAATATAATAATTTTAACTCATTTTAATACTTTTTAAAAGAATTTTGAAGTTTTAAGTATAACAAAGTCAACATTCATTGTCACTTTGACAACTAAAACATGGTTTAAAAAGTTAATATTTCTACAGTCGTCTCTAATAATGATCTTAAACACAAATAACTTGAAAATGTAACTTTTAAAGAGACTTTACCCATTCAAGATCCACTGTATCAAAATAATTTCCTTCAGTCTTTTGATATAGTATAGAGTTTATCATACTATTTATTAAATAAAAGTAAATGTTTTGAATCTCTTTCTTAAAGACCCTTCTTGATACATTATGAAAAGTTTACACACTTAAAATCATTTTTATAAGCTAATATTTACACACTATACTTAATAAGACCATAGCTACACATTGGTGATCACTTTAAAACATTTTATAAACCTTTTGCATTTGCTCATTTACTTCGACCAAAATATTTTCGTCCCTCCTTTTGACATAATATAGAGTATGTGCTCTAGTTATATGAAAGTGAGGGGGGAATTTTGAATCTCGTCCTCTAAGTCAATCATTTTCACATTTTTAAAAATTAAGACCCTTAGAGTTGATTTTTGAAGTTAATTTTTCTACAGTGTTCCAAAAACACGATTTTGCTCAAACTGAAGTAAAAATATTTTTTCAATAACTCTCACAACCCTTTACACATGCAGTCTCTAAAAATAGTTTTTGCTATATTTTTGATATGTTGTAGAGTGTCTCTTAGTGTATACTGAACAATATCTCGTTTCTTAAAACTCTCATTTTATGACTCTCTTTGAACATATTTTTACTAATTGAAAGGCTTAAACATATTTTTAAAAGCTAATATTTACATAGTAGACTTTATATGACAATATAAACACATTAGTCAACACTTTAGACTTTTTAAGGACACTTTACCATTTGCTCATACACTTTGATCAAAATATTTTTGTCCCTCCTTTTAACATAATATAGCTCATACACTCTAGTTTAATGAATAAACACTCTTATTTTGAATCTCGTCCTCTAAGTTAGTCATTTTTACATTTTTTTAAATTTAAGACCCTTAGAGTTGACCTTCTGACTCAATTTTTCTACAGTGCACGAAATTCACGATTTAACATAAACTGAAGTAAAAATATTTTTAAATAACTTTCACAACACCTCACACATCCACTCTCTAAAAATTATTTTCTTTGTACTTTTGATATGTTGTAGAGCTACTACAGCTGTACACTAATTAATATCTATAAATTTTTTATTCATAGTCTAAGACTATGTTTTACACATTCTTTTGAATTTGACAACCTTAAACTATTTATTTAAAGTTCTTATTCATAGAATATACTTAATACATGATTCTATACACATATTCAAACCCTTTTACTTTTTAAGACACATTTTGTCATTTGGTCATACACTTTGACCTTCATAATTTTGACTCTTCTTTTAACATAGTATAGAGTTATAAGTCCAGTTTACTAATTAAAAGTCATTATATTGAATCTCTTACTCTAAGACCACTTAATTCACATTTTTCAGAATTGTGACACTCAAACTCATTATTTTAAAACTTTGTTTTAACTATAGTAGTTTGAGGACCTATCAATTACAATACTGTAATATTAGTCGATTATAAGAAGATCGATGAAAATATCGATCACTCAAAAATCGTCCTCAGGAGCTCAAAATTGGTACACCTAGGTTTTTCGACCTCCTGAATCAGAATATGCTGTCAAATTAAGAATCTAAATTTGACCGTTAAGGCCTCACGTGTTCAATATGAAAAAGTATTAAAAAATAGATAAATATAAAGAATAAACACCGATAACGTATATTGTGGGATTGAGAAAAAATCAAGTTTACCCCATGTTTATTTTCCAATTGTCTGGTCAACAATTTTTATCGGGGTCATCCCAAAGAGCCAATCAAAAACGACTCAAAAATCATGTTTTCTGTTTTATTAATAACTTTTTAATTATTAATAATATCGCTTAACCAAATATACGGTGCAAAACTACATGTTATATCCTATTGAACTGTGTTTCAACCAAACATTAACTCCCCGTAAGTTTAGAGGAGTTGTGTCCACAAACTATAGCATACATTAGCCAATCAAATGCATTTTCCAAAAACTGACCAATGGGAATTTTTTTGCCTATTCTCATATATATAGTAATGATAATTATATACCTTTCCCTTTTTTGTTGCTAAACATGGATTACGAGAAACTTCATCCATTACTCCATCACAGATACTACAGAAGACCTTATCTATTCCATCGACATTCAAAATATAAAATAAATTTTCTTCTTTTTTTGTCTTTTTATTTAGGAATGTTGCTTTCCAAATCAGTGAATTTTCTATATATAATACTAAAGAATATATAGTATTATCCATACTTGATGATATATTTTTCTGCTTAATTTCATGAATACAATCATGAGTTGTAGTTGGAAGTTGGTTTGACGATGTTTGGGGAACACTTAAGACCTATAAGTAAATGCATTGCAAAAAAATATGTACTTTACTTTTTGAGTTTTTTCGTTACTAGTATCATCGGACAGTATCTCCGACGTATCTGAGCAATCTAAATCCATTATATGATGGAGAAATACAAAGAAATAATAATAATAAAATTATCAAAGTCATGACAACTCCCATAAAAAATCGATTTGACTTTTAAAAAACAGCAGTGACTTTTCCCATAAATTTTTAGTAATCATGAGTCACGATGACTAAAAAAATCACGACTATAGTCACATAAACCTTAGTCATTGCTCATCTCTAGTTTTTTTGCATTTTAGACCTTTCAAATATTTGTATTCTCAGTTTTCAAAAATTTTTAATTTTTTTTCATTATTATATTATCAACATGAACAGTAAATTTGTTTGGCCTTTATTTACTGCGCAACAATTGTCACAAGAAAAGTTATACTTTTGATACTTTTTTGAAACTGTAAACATATTTCTTTTAGTATTTAGCCATATTAAGTCTCACTTAAGTGTCTTTTTGTGACAGTCACAGCAAGTGTCACAAAATGTTTATAAGATACTGAATTTAGCAATAAAAGTTAAGAAAATAAATGAATATAGAAAAAAAATATGTATTAGAAATAAAATTAATCCTTTTATGGGTTTTTCTTGTATATTTCAGGTTTTTCACGGTTATAACAAAACACGAAAAATTATGGTTTTACAACAATAACTGACCTGTAAAATATTTTACAGCTTTTCACCAACATTCATCTCCTGACTGAAAGATGTTGATTTTTTTATATCTTTATTACTAACAATATTGAAAGTAATAGAAGAATTATTGAAAGTACAGTTACTGAAAAACTTACCTAAATCAGCTACTTGTGAAACCTCAACATCCTCTTGTGTTTGTTGTACCTTCTTCGGTGATTGCATCAGTGTCTTCTTGGAAATCATCAATCTATTAGTTATAGAAGAGTCTATATAGTGTTGAGCAACGGCAGCACTCTTCCAACGGCCTTGAACTTGCAATTCATGAATACTCGCGTTTCCATTAGCTAGCAATGTTGCCATTGTACGTCTGAAACAATGACCAGTATATTTCTCATAGTTATTTAAACCTAAATATTTAGCTATATATTTAGGAAAATCACCTATTGCTTTTAGGCCCACATTCTGAGATGTAAATCCATCGTTTGAAACCACAAGAAAGAAATGTACTTCAGGATCATCAGGTAGAAGGTTATAGTAAGTAGATAAATGATCATAAATCATTATTCCATCATTCTCATTAGGAATTATACCATCGAATCCACAACCTGCTTGATCAACCTTGCTTCTTTCAATATGGGCAGTTATCTGTCTATTTTCAATCTATATATTATATATAATAATTAATATTAATAATATTTATATATGTTTATATTTATATATGATTACAATAATATTTTTCTTCTTCATAGAATACAGCTCACTCCTACTCAATCCACAATAGATACCAATTATTAGTGCGACCTTCAACTGTAGAAAGTATAGTCCATCGACAGGAAAATTAATGAATTGAATGCATTCTTCTTTACTAAGAGCCTTGCTTTGCTTGGGAGGAGGACATACCTTGACATGATTTGTTACAGCAGAATTTATTAGTGAATTAGAAACAGGATTAACAAAGATTTCTTCTTTAGATGTTATCATTTTCTTTATTCCGGAGAGTTTAGATCTTATTGTTGAGCTAGCGAAGTGTTTATTGATCAAATACTGGGTGTAAATCATTAGACACTGATCAGTAGATTTCCCGGGCATTCTAGATGAGAAGTTTTTAAACTCTTTGTACCATTTATCGTATCTATTACCACTTTTAACAGGAATAATATCAAGTTTAGTAGGGATTTCTTCTTTTTCATCCATAATGTAAATAAAATATTTATGCTATTATTTTTGTTATTATTAACATTTCGTTGTTTAGTTATTTATAAATTTTATAATAATCAAATAATAATAGAGAAAAATGTCAAATCATTATTTTTTATTGGATAAAAATGGGAGTAAGAAAAGATAATTGGTATAACAAAAACACTATGATATTATTGATTAAAAAAACCCATAAAAATCCATAACAGGCCTATTTTGGTAAACTGGGCAATATTTCACGTGTTTACTATTAATAGGGGTCTTTACTTCGTAAAAGACCCCTATTAATAGCAAAACACCTGAAAATTACCCAGTTTACCAAAATAGACCTGTAATATACTATTTCGTGAATGAATAGACTATTGATTATAATTTTTTGAAATAAATTAATATTTCATTTTTATAAATCAGCTTTTTATTCATAAATTAAAATAATCTAGAAAAATCTCAATATTTATTAATTGTTTTAATTTTTTTTATATCTTGAATGGCTATAATAATGCAAATATTTAGAAATATATAATATATAATTAACTTTGAGTGTTATATAAAAATTATTACCTATTCATATATGGCATTATTAATATTTTTTTATATTAAAAGTTGTTTCTAGAGTTATAATATTTATCTATCGATATACTATTAGATTCAATTAAACTATTATTTTTTAATGAGACAATTACTTTTAATAAACAAATATGATGTTAGTCTCAGTATATCAGTATATAATCATAAGAAACGATAAAATCATAAGTAAAATCTCCTTTATTTTTAGAACAGTTGCCATGGCAATAGCTGACTCTCACTTTCAAACAGAATTAAATTGACTTAATCAAAAATAAATAAAACTATACAATCAAAAATAAATATTTTGTCACAATTTTTGATGATAATTACCACGTGGTAATTCCTCCTAAAAAATAAAAACACACGTATTCACAGGTACTATCTAATTCTACATTAGTAGAAGAAATGGAATTAGAAGAAGTATACATATCAGATTCTGAAAATTTTTTTTCTTTTTCAAAATAAGTTTTATCTAAAACCATATTTTGAGAATTTGAAGAATTATTATTATTTATATAAAAAGTATTTTTTATTATTATTACTCAAATCTTCATTAGTTGATGAATCCATATCTGAAGAATAATCATGATTATCAGAAGAATTTTCAACTTGGAAGAAAACAGAATTAGGAAGAGTAACAGAAATAGAAGAATGAGTATATTCAATTTCAGAATCAGACATAGAATAACAAGAAGATTCATTTTCTGAAGATATACCATAATCAATGCTTATATCATCAGATTCAGTTTCTATAAAGTCATTAGATTCCATATCTTCTTCTGAAAAGGATATATCTTCTAATATCATATTATTATTATTATTTTCATTATTTTCATTTAATTTCTCATTATTAATCATTTCTTTTTCATTCTTTTTGCTATTTAAAGTTTTGTCATAGGATATAGTATCTTTATAAATATCATGTGATTCATTATCTTCAATTCCCATGGAAATAGTATGACAAGTGTTTAGAGTATAAGAAGGAGGTTCAATCACTTTGATATCAATTTCTTTAGAAATAGAAGGAGGAATTATATTATTATTATCATTAGATATATTAAGTATAGTATGATGATAATCAGTCAAAACATTTTCATTAATATCTTTATTAACAGAATTATTATCATTTTTGTTCATATATATAGATTGTATATATACATTATTTTTATCATCTATTTTTGTATTTTTTATATGGAAGGAATTATCGTATTGAGATAATTCCAATTGATTCTGACTGTAGATAGTCTGCTCTTCATTATAGTATAAACCATTTGCGCAGAGCTCCGCTACTTGGTCAACATGACCAAAAATCTTCCCATTCTCTATATTTGTATATAGAGTCGAAACAGTAGAAATCTTTTCAATCACTATAGTATTTGATTCTTCAACCATATGAGTATTCAGAGTTTGATTATTTGCGTCAGAAGGACCTAATTCTAAAATACACTATGAGGCAGTTTTCTTTTGCAAAATCTCTCCAAAATGAAGATTTGTATATCAGACTGAATCAGAACCCTTTCAGCTTAGTTATAAGCATGGGGAAAAACCTTAATTAATATGATAAATTGACGGGAATATATAAAAATTCTTTATTAAAGACCCAATAAAAATGTCTTTTTAATTGATATTGTCCAATAAAACATATTCAAAATAAACAAAACGATTGGATAATTATTCAAGCATTAATTTACAAAAAATAGAACAAAGACAAAAAAAACAAAAGAGAAAAAAGGAAAATGAGAAAAGAAGAAGAAAAGAAACTATTTAGCTTTTAAATCGAGTAACCTGGACACATACTGAGCTCCCCCACAAGCAGCTTTTTTTCATTTTATACCTATATAAAAGAAAAGTAAGAATGTAAACATAAAGAGAGAAATATAAGTATATACCTTCTACGATAGCTTTTGTAAAGGACAGCAGTTGAACTAGATACCATATTTTGGATAGCTAGAATATAATTAATAAAAATGAGTAAAAGCATACCTTTCCAATTGCAGTTTTTTTGATATTTTGAGTTGATAATGATATAATAAACCTACAGAATTAGTTATAGAATAAATATATATATACCTAATTCATAACTGTATTCATTTGCTTATTATTTTGATGATATAAAGAAGCCTATATACTATTATATGTAAAAAATAATAAAAATACATTTTATAGAACCTTTATTATATATTTTTGAAATATGAATAAAAGAAATATTTATGTAAAGATTGAAAAATATAAAAAAATTAGCAGGGGTGGGGGTAACAGAGAATCTTTTTATTTATATATAAAAATTTCATAAAAATTTGATTTAAATCCAGGAGATAGATGAAAACGTCTGTTTTTCTCTTTTTTTATACTAAAAAGTCTTTCTTAAGCAAAAGTCTATTAATAAAGTATTAAATGAGTTGTATACGTTTATATATTGTTAGTAATAGCGTTTAAAGACCACTGACAAAACAATTTAAAGATTCTCAGAGAATGAAGTCTTAATTATGTTTATGAATAGGTTCTATTGATATATTTGCGTGATTTAATTGATAAGAACAGAGTGATGCATAAAATAAGACAATTTACATTGCTTTATGTTTATATAATTAGTACATTCTTTAAAAAATAATTATTTTTTCTTGTTTATAAGAGTAGAAACATGCTTGTATAAATGATTTAAATAAAAAATAAATATAATTTAATTGCTTAACTAAAAGTTTATCAAAAATAATAGATATAATTAGAACACAAAATTAATTATTAGATAATTGAATAACGACACTTATTTATCATACGGTTGTATATAAATCAGTTTTAAACTAAACAGACAATAATTTAAATTTATACTAATATTATAATAATAGGAGAATAAATATTTATGCATCAAATACATAATATATATTAATAATAGAAGGAGGAAGAAGAGTAGTTAATATATAGTATACTATTTCTATATAGGCTATTTCTTTTGATATATTAATTGGAATAGAAAGAGCAGAATAGAATGAAGATAATTAATCATATAAAGAATTATATATGAAGATTCTCTTGAAAGAAGTTATTATAATAGAGTAAATATATATTCAATTAAATTAGCCTATATAACATATATAATACTAATAATAATAATAATAATAATAATAATAATAATAATAATAATAATAATAATAATAATAATAAGTATAATAATAATAATAATAATAGTAATAATAATATATGTATACATAAAATATTTGCTATAATAATACTTTACAGCTAGCATTATCTTCATAAGTTTTTGGCATATGATTGATTGTTATATATATATATATATATATATATATATATATATATATATATATATAATAATAGATTTTGAATTGACTTCTTTTTCGATAGCATTCGGAAAAGAATTCGGAAGGTATGATATATACGTGAATTTCTTTATTATTACATATATAGGAAGTAGTAGGTTGAATTGATTTCATAATATATTTCATCATAAACTTATTCTGATTGGATAAAACATTATCCAATGCAGATGATTGGATACTATGCTTCTCACACAATGTTTTAAAGATATATGCTCATTATATAAATAATCAACTGCTTTTGGACCTATATATATATATACATAATAATAATAAATATAATAAAAAGTTTTATAATAATACTAGATTCTTGAATTATGTTCAAAACATATACATACCTGTTACTGCTTCTACTCTTGTTATTCCCGCGGAAATAGATGAATTCTTGAGAGTTATAAATGGATAAATATCTTTAATGTTTTCACAATGAGTTCCTATAATAATAATAGTGTAATAATAGATATAATAATAATATATATATATATATATATATATATATACTTACCTAAACATAATTATTTACTGATTCCTTCCACTTCAACTCCTCGAACAGTCTCTTTGTAATTATCCGCAAATATACCAGTATAACCACGGGAAATCGAGTCAGTATAGGACATATAATCATAATGAACAGAATTAGCTATATATATATAATATATATATTATATATATTATATTATAACTATTATATACTATTCTATTATATTATATAGTATATTATGTTATACTATTATATTATAACTCCTATATACATCGTTAAGTAATAATATTCATGCTTTTCTCAACGTTCTTTAATACTTGTGATAAGCTATTTTGATCCCCTTTAAATGAATAATCCAATCGCATTATAGAAGGATCTACATGACTTCCTGCCTGAAGAGGAGAAGTTAGAGGGAATTTTGGACTCAAAGGATTAATAAGGTCTATATATATATATATATATATATATATATATATTATTATTATTATATATATATACATGGATCATTAATCTATCTTCGAAGTAGTTCATGAAGGAGATGAGTAGAAGTGTGATGAATAGAGGTCTGACTATATATATATATAGATAGAGAAAAATAAAAGCAAAATAAGAATAAAAATATTAATATAAATATATATACGTTCAATTATCAGAGTTAACAGAGAGATTGACACGTGCGTGAAGGAGGGACTTGGGAACAGAAATGGAAGTCTTTAATAATATAAAATGTTCATTCACACGAATCTATATATATATATATATATATATATATATAATTGACTAACAATATATAATAAAATAGCATATATACAGTATCTATAATGGGAATAGTGTTTCCATCATCAGTTAATAGTGTTCCTTGATCCCCCAGTTGACCCCCGCCCATGGGGAAGAATGGACATGGATCGATACAAACATATGAATATTTAGCTTTATTCCCGCGGGGAGGATTCAATATAGCTTGTATACTAGACGTTGATTGTGTTGAAAGAAGAGGAGGAAGATTATTATTATTATTATTATTATAATGAATTGTATAACCATTAAATGTATGAAACGAGGGAAGAACAGAAAGGGTGGGAATAACATAACTATCTAAACCTATATTTGTTCTTTTAGATTTATTATCTTTGGCTTTTGATTGGCCGATTTCATCCTCAGAAATATTTGTGTTCTGTAACACAATTCAACATTCTTCCAATAATACAAGAGAGAGATCCAATGAAATTCCTGTACTTCCATATAATTGGTTTAAATCCACGAGAGATGGGGGAATAGATCGTTTCTATATATATATATATATATATATATATAATATATAATATATAATAATAACATAAGCTAATTCTACAATACAAATAAGCATAACAATAATAAAATTAAAAATAAATAAATCAACACAAGTATATACTTTTAATGATTTTACTATGTCTTCAAGTTTATCTTTACCGCACTCAAATGCCCGCCAAAAATACATTTCCTCATTCTCCATAATCGACGTTATGTCCTGCACGTGACTTGAAATATCAGGATAAAACAGTTCTATTATATATATATATATATATATATATATATATATATATATATATATATATATATATATATAAACCTAAAGATTGAATAACCGCGGGAATACAAGAAGACAAGAAAGGGAATTGAATATTGTATATATACTCATATTTTAAACAACGTCTATATATATAGAATTATATATGATTGTCCTTATTGTATTTATGAATAACAATTATATATACATATATATACCTGATTAATTTCCTCAGTATATATCCGCGACAGGTAGGCGATAGATATATACCTTGATATATAAGTGCTGAAACTGTTCTGAAATGGTCTGAAAGAATATTAAGCAACGTAGTATACGGTGATAGGTTTACGCGGGAAGTGATTGGCGGGAACTTTTAATTGAGCACGTGCTTTTTATCAGTTTTTATATAGGGTTGCAGAATTAACTGTATATAGTTATATTATAATATATATATATTATATATAATTAAGAAAATATATATATACATATATATACAAGTAAATTATATTTCATTGAATAGAAAACATCTGTATCAAAATTTGAATATACGCCTTGAAGATATATATATATAGTATATTATTAGTATATCTGTAATGAATTATATATATATATATATACAACACTGGCCATTCATTCTGCACCCATTCGTGTGTCGACGTAGTAGTGTGTCAGAGGAACGAGGGAAGACTAAGATAAAAGGAGGGATATAATATATATAACTATAAAATTAAATATAAAATTATTCATTATATTGTATATATATACTATAATATACAAATATCATTAAATATAATTATATATATATACTATAATATATAAATATCATTAAATATAATTATATATATATACTATAATATATAAATATCATTAAATATAATTATATATATATATATATATATATATATATATATATACTCCTTCTGCTCTATACTCCGTGAATACAGTATTCCACATTTCAAGAAGATCATCATATATATAATAATAAGGATCCTATATATATTTAAATAGTATAAAAATATCATCAATAATTATGATTCATATTATTATTATATATATCTATATCTATATACATGTGCATAAAATTTTTCAGTACACTGACCGCATGGACCGACACCATCACCCATCGACCAAGAATTATCTTTTTTCCCACGGGAAAAATAGATTTATAATCAAATTCGGCTATCTACTTAATTTATATATAAAAGAACAGATAATATATAATAATAATAATAATAATAATAATAATAAATATAATAATAATAATTATATATACCCATCTATATTTTGATATATAATAAACACTACAAAAAATAAATTAAAAGATAAACAAGTTCTTCACTCAATGAAAGTTAACCCCGTATGTCTATATATATATACAATTTATTATCATAAAAATAGAATAAAAATTATATTTAAAAATGTAGAAATAATAAGATAGCGATTAAACTATAAATAAATATAAAAATAAATAATAAAATATATATATAATAGAAAAAATAAGTGATTGTAATTGAATTAATATAAATACTTACTAGACTGACATATAATAAATAAATACACACTTTTGATCACCAGCAATTATTCTACACTATAAAATAAATATAGATTAAATAAATAAAGCTAATTAAGAAATATAATTATATACTGAAAGTACTTTTGATCCAGTTGAGCCACATAGGAAAACACAGAACATGATTTAACAATGACTGGGGCTGTTTTATCTTAAAAGACCTGATACCTAAAATAAGAAATGAATTAACTAAAATAAAATATAAAAAATACAACAAATTTGAAACGCAAACATCCTCACTAAATAAAAAATGATATATTAAAACAAAAAACATATTCATAAATCAAGTTCAGCAAAAAAAAAGTAATCAATAGACCCAGTTTCAAATTTTGATTTTTCTTTTGAAATGAAAAAATTACCGTGTATAACAAAATTTGACTGTCTGAATTTTTGTTTTTGACTTTTTTTATAAACATCATGAAACAAGTTTTTTCATTTATATTATGAGTCTACATAGTCTATTGAATACATATTGACAACTTTTTACTGAAAGCAAGTCAACATTTCCAAACCACTAATGTGAAGAAAACAAACATAAAAAATAGCTCTGTTTGTCAAATAAAGACCCTATTGATTGAATATAATGTCAAAAATCTCATATAAACTCTATATGAGAAGAATAAAGGAAAATAGAAAAATAATATTAACTTAGAATTATTTTTTTTTGTTTTTCAGAAAAATTCCTTCTCTAAACCACTTTTTTAGAAGGTCAAATTTTTAAAGAAAAATTATTGGACTATTTTTAAAATTAGCCAATCAAAACTCTTAAATAGGCCACCCTGCCTCATAGTGATACATTCTTTACCATTCTTAGTTTTTTCTTCTAGATTCATTATATTCTTATTATTACTATCTTTATTCATATCTATATTCATATTTTTAAAAGAGTCCTTATTTTCATCCATAATTAAAGGATTCTTTTTTATAAAAGTCTTTGATTCACTCTTTTCTTCCATTAATCCGTCATTATTATCTATGATACCATCATTCATAGATTCTAATTGATTAGAAGAATCATCTTGTCTCTCAAAAGATGATTTTTCTACAGGATGTGTATCAAAGTCATTCACTTGGTTTCTCTCAATACCAAGTTTGACTTGATCATTATATAGGGGAATATTAATATCATTATTTAGATTAGTAACTAATTTGTTAGAGTTAATATCCATGACGGAACACGAAGAAAAAGAAAATTCATCATTTAGAATTTTGTCATTTTCATCAATTTCATTATTCAAATTTGTTCCATGATGTGGCCAATGGTTTTGAACAAAACCTGTGGTTCTCTTTTCATAAGGTTTCCCTTTATGAAAATGATTACCAAAACATCTGGGAGCAAATGAGAAGGAAATTTGATTTTTAGTAGAGCAAAGTCCCAAGTGAGAATTTGAATTTTTGGCTAAAATTTGAATTTTACCAAGAGTTTCCAATTGATAGCGTGTTTTATAGACATGCCACCTTGAACTCTTTGAAGGGTTAAAAGTAGACGAGGAGAGGACCAACTTGTTAACAGATGTCGACATTCGTTGAATTACATGAACCTTTCGGAGCAGGAGCAACGACAGCGGATTTCTTTCATGAGTAATCACCTTCATCTTTTTAAGTTGTCCGTTGATCTCCAAACCACTTCCAAAGTGATCCTTATCGACCATAGACTATATAAAAATAAACAAAAATAAAATTACGCCTTGACCCGGGATCGAACCAATTAATTTAAACAAGAGAAAAGAAAGATAAGGAACAGAGAAACACAAATAAAAATAAAATAATAATAAAATTGAGAAAGTCAACTTTATTTTAAGATCAAAAACTAAACAAAAACTCCATGTCAGCATGGAGAAAAAGACATCCAAAGAGGGACGTCAAAAACAAGAATTATATAAAAAAGTTTTAGTTTTTTAATTTTTTGCCTATAGGACAGGATAGGTAGGAGTTTTTGATCTATATAGTTCCTAACTATATATATGATAAGATATCTATATATATATATATCTTTAGATAATATAAAATTTATGATAATAAAATTAAAGAAATCTTATATTATTAATAAAACAAAGGTCATAATATTATATTTATATATATGTATATATATATAAATATAAGGCATAGTAATATATTATATAAAAAAATATTATAAAAAAATATTTTAATTTTATTATTAAAATTAATTAATATTATATTAAAATATGTCCTATTTTAAATTAAATAAAATTATAAGATAAATATATAAAAGAAAAATAAAATATGGTTTATATATATATATATAGAGGAGAGGAATCTATATATATATATATATACAATATATATAAAAAAATTAATGAATTGTATTAAAAAGTGATAATAGAGAGAAAGAGAGATCAAAATAGAATAAAAAAGATGGATTTAATAATGAGATGAAATAATTCATCATATGAGAATAAATAAGTTTTGGATGAAAAATATTTAAGAGAGAATCAGTTAATAGAATATAGAGTATATGAGTAAAAATGAGAATCATGATTTTGATAAAAGTATAAAAATGAAGATGAAAAATAAGAAATATGAGAATATTTATTTAATAAGAAATGTAATAATGGAAGTAATGAACAATATCATTGCCAAGGAACACAATCATGTGCGCTTTGAATACTGAGAAAAAACGATAATAATGAGAAGTATATTGAAAATTTTAGTATAAAATGATGTATAAGTAGTAAAGTAGAGAGACTTATGAAAATTGGAATATATATTAATATGAAGGGTAAGGAGTAGTATATAATGAAATTTTAAAATTTTTGAAAACTCGATATTTTTAAGTTAATTTCGGTTTGACTTAGTAATAGGAGAGATAATATGAAAACATTAAATTAGTTCTCTTGACTCTATTAGAATTCTAAATTTGAAGAAAACAACTTATTTGTAGTTGATAGATATCCTAGTTGGATTTTATTGTGTTTTGGAACACAAATAAGGAAATTAATTTTTTGGGTAACTTAGTCAAAATTTTGAAATAGTGAAAAATATCATAAAAAATGAAATTTTCAGAATCAAGATTTGAATGATAAATAAACCAAATATAGCTCAATACAAGATGTTTGAGGTATAATAGAGCCTATAAGACCATCTAGAAGGTAATGAAAAATCGATTTTAGAGAGGACGTCTATATGAAAAAGTATATCTAAAAGTATATATATATTCCAAAACATAAATTGATTTCCTGATTCCATTAGAGTTCGAAATTTGAAAATTTCAATTGATTATATATATATAAATAGAATATCAACTATTAATTGTGTTTTGGAACACAATCATAAAATTTTGAATAAAATTGATAATTAATACTATATATAAGGTATGTATATAAAATCTAGTAAAATTGAAGACTTCATTTAACATAAAGATAATTACATATAAATCATAGATATTTGAATAGAATTGATAATAGAAGAATATAATGAAGAAATAAGAAGAAAATGATTGATTTAGAGTATATATAGAAATATGAATTTTGAAAATAATATAGAATGAAAAGTAGAAGAGAATTGAAAATAAAAGAAAATAAATGAATAAAATATCAATAAAAGATAAATTAATATGATATATTAATTTAAATTATTGAGATATATTATTATTATTATTATTATTATTATTATTATTATTATTATTATTATTATTATTAGAATCTCTTAAATGAGTAGAAATAGTATGACTATCAGGAAGAGATTTTAACCAGAATTTATATGACCAATCTAAGATAATATTATTTAATATAGAAGCATAATAAGATACATTCTTCTTAGAAATATCTAATATCTTTCTAAGATTATTTAAAGTATCTTTAGGAATAACTCCAGAAGAACCAAAGATTAAAGAATAATTACTCACTCTATAACCATTATTATTCAATATTTCTATTACATTATCATAATCATGATCTTTCTTCTGTTTCATTGTTTGAAGAGGATCTATTTGATTAGAAGATCCTTCATATGCTATACCTACATCTGCTATTATTATATCTTTGTTATTTGGATTTGTAGGAATAATTACTATATCAGGACGAAGATTATTCATATTTCTATTAAATATATCATTACCAAAGGAAGTTGATAATGATTTATCTATACTTATTCTATATTCTCCTAATTTATATTTTCTTATTAATTTTTTATATAAATTATTTAATATTTGATTATGTCTATTTGTAATTAAACCACCTATTCCATTATTATCTGTAATTCTATCACATGTAGTAAGAATATGATTCAAATTATGAATAGCTCTTTTATTATGTTCTAAACAATAAGGACAAAGAGCTTCAGTATCATTAATCTTAGGAGATCTCTTCTTATTATATAAGAAAGATTGAGAACCAGTAAATGCTGTTCTCATTCTTATATTAATTAAAGCAGAATATTTCATAGGATGACATCTCTTACCATTAAATAACCATCTATTACTTTCTATGTTATTATCTAAATATTTATAATAATAAGTATTCTCATAATTATTTAATAATTGTTTTGAATGTTTCTTCTTCAATAAATTATTAATTTCTTTACATATCGTTCTTCTTACTTTCTCATAAGGAATAGTAGTATTTAATTCAGGAATATCTTTATCTATTAATTTTATTTTAATCCCTAAAGATATATCATTAGCATCTATATAAGCTATATTAACACCAAGTTTATAAGCAGCATCTACAGCTTTACGAAGATAAGGAAAGAAATTTGTTAATGATTCATAAGGATTATCATGTATTATTATATTACCATTTTCTATTCTTCCTTTTACTATTTTATGATTATCATTAATTAACCATTGAAAGAATAATAAATCATTCTTATGATTTTCAGGAATATTATTATTATCATTATTATTATTATCTAAGTAATCAATAGGATTAGGTATCATAAATAAATCATTAGTTAATGAAGATTTATTAATAGTATATTGAAGAATATTTCTAATTTGAGGATCATCAGAAACAGCCATTCTAGTAATTAAAGATATCTTTCCTATATAATATCTATCAATTAATTGCATAATACCTAAACCACCATTATTAATAGGAGTACTAAAGAAGTGAGAAGGTAGATTAGTACCAGTTCCTAACCAATTCATTATATATTGTTTTATAGTAGTATCAATAAGAGTAATATCATTTTTATTCATATCACCATTTCTAAATAAGAATTCTAAACAAGGTAAGATATATTGTTTTACTACATTAATTTTTTGACAAGGAGTTAATAAACTATTATTTAAACAAGATAATCGTTCACTTACTTTCTTTATATTATCTACCCAAAATTCTCTTCTTTTTGTATATATATAAGAAATAGGACAACCAAGATATCTTACAGTCTCTTCTTCATTCATTATAGGAATTGATTCATTCTTATAAATAGGAGGAGTAATAGTATATTCTAATTTTCTATTTCTATCATCACTCATCTTCATTCCCATACATTTACATTTTGAAACACTCAATTTCATAGAATAATAATCTAATACTTCACCTACTCTTTCTAATAAAATATTATTATCATTAGTACAATTTGATAATAATACTATATCATCAGCATAAGCATATGCATTTGATTCTAATATTATAGTATCATTATCTTTTATTTGTACTTTCATATTATTGTTATTATTAATATATTTAAGAAGAGGATCTATAATAATATTAAATAATAGAGGAGAAAGAGGATCACCTTGACGAATACCTCTATGAAGATGAATAGAAGAAGTATATTGATGATTATCATATCTAATTTTAGTAGAAGCATTATCATACCAACTCTTTATTATATTAATAATATTATTAGGAAAATTCATCATATGAAGAATATTTAATAATATCTTATGAGGAACAGTATCATAAGCTTTTTCTAAATCTAAGAAATTAATTAATAAATTAGAATTTCTTATTCTTTTTAATTTAAAATCAGCTATGATATTACTAAGAATATAATTAAGATCTTCACAACCAGCTACATTAGGAGTAAATCCTTTTTGATAAGAAGATATAATATGATAAGAATTATTAATGTTATTAATATAATCTACTATAAGAGAAGAAAATATTTTTGATTCTACATTTTGAAGACATAATGGTCTCCAATTATTTAAAGAAGATTTATCATCTTTTCCTTTATCTAATAACCAAGTAATAGATTCATTCCAACTATTTAAAGTAATTTCATTATATCTACATACTTCTAAGATATAAGTTAATAATAATCTAGCAGAAGTACTTCTTTTATAGATTTCATAAGGAATTCCATTAGCACCAGGAGTACTATTATTAGGAAGTTTCCTTAAAATTCTAGTAACATCTTTAAATTTAATAATATTGAAAGAAGAAGAATTTTCAGGTAGAGTAGAAATATTAGTAGATAACCATAGAGGAGGAGGAGTAGAAGTAGAATTAGTATTAGATTCATGAGAGGAATATAACTCAGAATATAATTGAGTAAGAGTATCAGGAGGAATAGTACAATGTTCTCCAGTATTATTATTCCATATTTGAGAACGAAGAGTAGATTTAGAATTAATTTCAAAATCTTTCCTTATTTTAGATGCTTCTCTATGATTCTTTATATTCTCTTTATTCTTTAATAAATCTTCAATCATTCTTTTTGAATTATCATAAAAATGATTTAATGAATTCTTACTATCATTCCATAAATCTATATTCATTATATTAATAGATTCATTAATATTTGATATATTTAGATTTTCTAATATTGTACCTAATATAGGTTCTTCTGTATTCATTTCATATATTTCTACTAATTTACCTATAAATATATTTATAGAAGATTGAATAGAAATAGAATTATTATTATTCATCGATATTTGAGAAGTAAATGTATTAATAGATTGAATACATTCATTAAGAAGTTTAGATACTTTCTTATAATATTGAATTTCTGAATTTATTAATTCTTCATTCAATTCATTCTCATCATTTATATTATAATTAAATCTATTATTATTATTATTTGAATGATAATTATTATTTCTATTTCTATTATATCTATTATTATTATGAGTATTATTATTAGAATGAGTATTAGAATTATTATTAGAATTATTATTAGAATTATTAATATTAGATTCTCTTTCTGATTGAGTATCATTATTAGAAGAATTAGAATTAGAAGAATTAATTTGATTAGAATTATTATTAGTATTATTAGTATTTTCAGATTCAGTTTCAATTTCCATTTCATTATTCATTCTTCTTTCATTTCTATTCGTATTAATGTTTCTAGTATTTCTATTATTCATATTAGTATTTCTTCTTCTATTATTATTATTATGATTTCTATTATTATTATTATTATTATTATATCTTCTAGTATTTCTATGATTATTATTATATCTTCTTTGATTTCTATGATTATTATTATTATTATATCTAGTGTTTCTATTATTATTATATCTACTAATATATCTTCTATTATTATTATTATTATTAAATCTATTATTATCATGAAAATGATGATTTCTATTTCTAGTTTCATTATGATAATTACGATCTTCATTAGCTGAACTACCTACATCTCTATTATTATTATTATATCTATCATTATGATTTATTCTTCCTCTATCACATTGTGATATCCATCTATATATTTCATTAAATACATATTCACAACTCTTATTAAATGATTCTATTAATTCAGGAGTCATAGTAGGATTATGATTTGAATCTTCTATAGGATAACATCGAATATGATCATATAATCTCTCTTCTACAAATCTATTAAATCGATTTATTGTTTTATTATTAGACCAACGCTTTAAAGCTAATCTAGATAATCTTCTTTTCACATTTGAAGTATAATGAAGATTATTTGATCTATTAATAATATTATTAATATTATTTTCTGAATAAGTTGATATTAAATCTATTTCTGTATTATTATTATTAGGATTATTATTATTATCATTAGTATTTCTAGTATTATTATTATTATTTCTTTCTTCTTCATTTTCTATTTCCATTTCATTATCATTATTCATATTATCATTATTATTATTTAATTCTAATTCTCTTGTTCTTCTACCTTGAACTGTTCTAGGATTATGATTTATTCTAGTTTGTAAAGTAGGAATATTAGAAGGTCTTGTATTATTTCTATTATTATTATTTCTTCTATTATTATTATAATTATTATTATTAGAATTAGAATTATTTAAATTCATATCTATATCAATATCAGAATCTAGTGAAGATTGAGAGGATATATTATTATGATTATTATTATTATTATTATTATTATTATTATGATTAGAATTATTAGAAGTAGAAGAATTAGATGAATTAGAAATATTATTATAATATTAGTATTATTAGAATGATTTATTTCATTATCTATTTCCATTTCATTTGATTCATTATTATTGGAATTATTATCACTATTATTATTAGAGTTAATATTAGAATTATTTATATTAATATCAATATTATTATTATTATTATTATTATTAATATTAATATAACCATTTTGTATTTGATTATTTCTTAATCTTTGATTATTTGGAATACGATTATTATTTCTATTACCTAAAGTAGGAATATTAGTATCTCTATTTATTTGTCTATAATTACTCCTTATCTTACGTAATAATGAATCTATAGCATTCTTTTCTATATTAGGAAAGAATAAAGTGAATGCATCTAATCTTGTTAAATTAGAATGATTAATAGATCTATTCCAAGATAACATTAATATTATATGATTAAAACATTCACGTATTTCATTTAAATATTTCCATACTTTTCCTTTCTCATGATTTCGTATTTCATTATAACCAACAAAGAAATCTGGTTTACAAGGAAATATCCAATTACATTCTGTAGGAAAATTAGGAATATTATTAGGAATAGAATTTATAGAATAAATAGAAGAATCTAATGTTAATACTCTTCTATTAGAATTAAATAATGTATTCATCATATTGTTTTCTATTATTCCAGTAGGTAAATCAAGATTATCTAAATTATAAGGATATATTCTATCTTGAATAGGAATATGAAGATAATTAGGAATAATAGGATTATTTATATGATTATTAAGAGATAAATCTAGATCAATGTTATTTATAGTATTATTAATATTATTATTAGGAATTGATTGATTTATAGTTTGATTATTATTTGGAGGAGAAATATTATTATTATTATTATTAATTTGTTGAAGAGGATTTGTATTTCTATTTAAATTTCTGATAATAGAAGGAATAATAGAAGGCATATTATCAATATCAATATCATTATTATTATTATTAATATTTGATTCTTCTATATTCATTCCAGATGAAGAAGAAGAGGAAGAAGAAGAGGAAGAGGAAGAGGAAGAGGAAGATGAAGAGGAAGAAATTGAGTCAGATCTATTTCTATTTCTATTATTATTATTATTATTATTATTATTATTATTATTATTATTATTATTATTATTATTATTATTATTATTATTATTATTATTATTATTATTATTATTATTATTATTATTATTATTATTATTATTATTATCTTCATGATCATCAAAGGTATTCATAGCATCTGTTTCATCTTCAGTAGCATCTATAATATTAATATTAGTAGACTTATCATTATTATCTATAGTATTATTATTAATATCGATATCTGTAGAATTATTATTATTATTATCAGAAGAAGAAGAATCTATTATCATATTATTATTAATATTAGTAGATTCATTTATATTAGTTGAGGAATTAATATCTAAAGAATTATTATTATTATTATTATTATTATTATTGTTAGACAATTTATTAATATTATTAAATCTATTTATGTCAGTATCTCTGTTAATAGTATTATTATTATTATTATTATTATTAGTATTAACATTTAGATGAGAATTAATATATAAATGGTTAATAGTAGTTACAGGAGTAATAGGAGTTATTGTAGTTATTGGAATTATAGGAGATATAGGAGTAATAGGAGTTATAGGAGATATAGGAGTTATAGGAGATATAGGAGTTATAGGAGTAGAAGGAGTTATTGGGGTAGAAGGAGTTATTGGGTTAATAGGAGTTATAGGAGTAGAAGGAGTTATAGGAGTTATAGGATCAAGAGGAGTTATAGGAATAGAAGGAGTTATAGAAGTAATATGAGTTATAGGAGTTATTGAAGTACCAGAAGTTATAGGGGTAGAAGAAGTTATAGGAGTAGAAACATTTATAGGAGTATTAGGAGTTATAGAAGTATTAGCAGTAGAAGGAGTTATAAGAGTTATAAGAGTAGAAGGAATTATAGGAGTATTAGGAGATATAGTAGTAGAAGGAGTTATAGAAGTAGAAGGAGTAGAAGGAGTTATAGGAATAGAAGGAGTTATAGGAATAGAAGGAGTTATAGGAGTTATAGTGTTATTAGGAGTAATAGGAGTATTAGAAATATTATTCATATCTTTATTATCTATATCATTTGATATTTTATTTTCATATTTATATTTATCTATATATTCATTTTTATCTATATAATTATTAACATCATTAAGAAGATCATTCATAAGTATATTTAGAGGATTATTTATATTATTATTTTCATTACTTATATCATCTATCTTCACTATTTCATCTTTCTGGAATGCATTTATATCTTCACTTTCATCCATATCTGATGTATAATAACTAGAAGAGGTATAACTATCAACATCATCCATTCCAGAATCTGGAACATATGAAGAATCATCACTTTCTATATAATTATTATCATTATCTTCCATATTAGTACCAATTTCATTAGTATTAGTATCCATAGTACTCATTTCTATTTAATATAGGATTATTACATCATCATATATATCTTTCGTAGTATTATTATCCATAGTATTATTATTTTATTATTTTCATCATATTCATATCTATTATATTATTATTCTCATCATTATTATTAAGGTTTATATATATATATTTTTCATCAGCATTCTTGGCTTCTTTTCTCTCATTAAAAGCCATTGAATTATTAATATCATCACAGCCATTCGTATTCATCTTTATCTTGCTTTCCAAACCATTTTCATCATTTTTTGAAACTTCTTTAAAGTCACCATTCTCTCTGTTTTTGGAAACCATAGAAGAATCTAAACGAAGACCATTATTTGATGTAGAGTAAGAAGAACCATCACGGATACCAATTTTGATATTTTTGGAAAGGACCTTTTTCATAATGTATTTCACCATTCTCTCTCGTTTCTGAGCTTTTGAGCTGAAACATGGTTTTTTGTAATGAGGACCCTTATCAGTAGTAGATGGAACCTTAGAAGCCAATTTTCGAACCACTTCACTTCGCCGATTAAGTAAATGAGCAAAATTTTTGTGGTTTGGATCTTGAGATTCAATGGCGGAAGACGTGTAGATTCCATTATTAGAAGCTTTGGAATTCTTAATTTCTTTATTAGAGAAATAAAAAGGGGTAGAAGAAGAACATGAAAAATTTGAATTTTTCATTTTTCTGATTATTTTTGAATTTTGACTGCAAATTTGAAACTTTTTATTTGGATGAAACTTCCAGCTGAATACATGAGTAGATCTCTTTAAACTCAGTTTTCTCAGTGAAGAAGAATGATAGTTTGACAACGACTTTTGATACAGTTGTTGTAGACCATCATCTCTGAACTGAGATTTCCAAATTTGAAATCTATAAAGATATTTTTCCCATTTAGGAAAAATATTTTTGGTGTAGAGTTTGAACTCCAAAGGACCACCATTATGATCCTTATGCTTCATAGAATCTAAAAAAATAAACAAAAATAAAATTACGCCTTGACCCGGGATCGAACCAGTTAATTTAAACAAGAGAAAAGAAAGATAAGGAACAGAGAAACACAAATAAAAATAAAATAATAATAAAATTGAGAAAGTCAACTTTATTTTAAGATCAAGAACTAAACAAAAACTCCATGTCATCATGGAGAAAAAGACATCCAAAGAGGGACGTCAAAAACAAGAATTATATAAAAAGTTTTAGTTTTTTAATTTTTTGCCTATAGGACAGGATAGGTAGGAGTTTTTGATCTATATAGTTCCTAACTATATATATGATAAAATATCTATATATATATATATCTTTAGATAATATAAAATTTATAATAATAAAATTAAAGAAATCTTATATTATTAATAAAACAAAGGTCATAATATTATATTTATATATATGTATATATATATAAATATAAGGCATAGTAATATATTATATAAAAAAATATTATAAAAATATTTTTATTTTATTATTAAAATTAATTAATATTATATTAAAATATGTCCTATTTTAAATGAAATAAAATTATAAAATAAATATATAAAAGAAAAATAAAATATGGTTTATATATATATATATAGAGGAGAGAAATCTATATATATATATATATATGTATATATAAAAACATTATTGAATTGTATTAAAAAGTGATAATAGAGAGAAAGAGAGATCAAAATAGAATAAAAAAGATGGATTTAATAATGAGATGAAATAATTCATCATATGAGAAAAAATAAGTGTTGGATGAAAAATATTTAAGAGAGAATCAGTTAATAGAATATAGAGTATATGAGTAAAAATGAGAATCATGATTTTGATAAAAGTATAAAAATGAAGATGAAAAATAAGAAATATGAGAATATTTATTTAATAAGAAATGTAATAATGGAAGTAATGAACAATATTATTGCCAAGGAACACAATCATGTGCGCTTTGAATACTGAGAAAAAACGATAATAATGAGAAGTATATTGAAATTTTTAGTATAAAATGATGTATAAGTAGTAAAGTAGAGAGACTTACGAAAATTGGAATATATATTAATATGAAGAGGAAGGAGTAGTATATAATGAAATTTTAAAATTTTGGAAAACTCAGTATTTTTAAGTTAATTTCGGCTTGACTTAGTAATAGGAGAGATAATATGAAAACATTAAATTAGTTCTCTTGACTCTATTAGAATTCTAAATTCGAAGAAAACAACTTATTTGTAGTTGATAGATATCCTAGTTGGATTTTATTGTGTTTTGGAACACAAATAAGGAAATTAATTTTTTGGGTAACTTAGTCAAAATTTTGAAAAAGTGAAAAATATCATAAAAAATGAAATTTTCAGAATCAAAATTTGAATGATAAATAAACCAAATATAGCTCAATACAAGATGTTTGAGGTATAATAGAGCCTATAAGACCATCTAGAAGGTAATGAAAAATCGATTTTAGAGAGGACGTCTATGTGAAAATGTATATATAAAAGTATATATATATTCCAAAACATAAATTGATTTCCTGATTCCATTAGAGTTCGAAATTTAAAAATTTCAATTGATTATATATATATAAATATAATATCAACTATTAATTGTGTTTTGGGACACAATCATAAAATTTTGAATAAAATTAATAATTAATACTATATGTAAGGTATATATATAAAATCTAGTAAAATTGAAGACTTCATTTAACATAAAGATAATTACATATAAATCGTAGATATTTTAATAGAATTGATAATAGAAGAATATAATGAAGAAATAAGAAGAAAATGATTGATTTTGAGTATATATAGAAGTATGAAGTATTAAAATAATATAGAATGAATAGTAGAAAGAAGTTGAAAATAAAAGAAAGTAAATGAATAAAATATCAATAAAAGATAAATTAATATGATATATTAATTTAAATTATTGAGATATATTATTATTATTATTATTATTATTATTATTATTATTATTATTATTATTATTATTATTAGAATCTCTTAAATGAGTAGAAATAGTATGACTATCAGGAAGAGATTTTAACCAGAATTTATATGACCAATCTAAGATAATATTATTTAATATAGAAGCATAATAAGATACATTCTTCTTAGAAATATCTAATATCTTTCTAAGATTATTTAAAGTATCTTTAGGAATAACTCCAGAAGAACCAAAGATTAAAGAATAATTACTCACTCTATAACCATTATTATTCAATATTTCTATTACATTATCATAATCATGATCTTTCTTCTGTTTCATTGTTTGAAGAGGATCTATTTGATTAGAAGATCCTTCATATGCTATACCTACATCTGCTATTATTATATCTTTGTTATTTGGATTTGTAGGAATAATTACTATATCAGGACGAAGATTATTCATATTTCTATTAAATATATCATTACCAAAGGAAGTTGATAATGATTTATCTATACTTATTCTATATTCTCCTAATTTATATTTTCTTATTAATTTCTTATATAAGTTATTTAATATTTGATTATGTCTATTTGTAATTAAACCACCTATTCCATTATTATCTGTAATTCTATCACATGTAGTAAGAATATGATTCAAATTATGAATAGCTCTTTTATTATGTTCTAAACAATAAGGACAAAGAGCTTCAGTATCATTAATCTTAGGAGATCTCTTCTTATTATATAAGAAAGATTGAGAACCAGTAAATGCTGTTCTCATTCTTATATTGATTAAAGCAGAATATTTCATAGGATGACATCTCTTACCATTAAATAACCATCTATTACTTTCTATATTATTATCTAAATATTTATAATAATAAGTATTCTCATAATTATTTAATAATTGTTTTGAATGTTTCTTCTTCAATAAATTATTAATTTCTTTACATATCATTCTTCTTACTTTCTCATAAGGAATAGTAGTATTTAATTCAGGAATATCTTTATCTATTAATTTTATTTTAATACCTAAAGATATATCATTAGGATCTATATAAGCTATATTAACACCAAGTTTATAAGCAGCATCTACAGCTTTACGAAGATAAGGAAAGAAATTTGTTAATGATTCATAAGGAGTATCATGTATTATTATATTACCATTTTCTATTCTTCCTTTTACTATTTTATGATTATCATTAATTAACCATTGAAAGAATAATAAATCATTCTTATGATTTTCAGGAATATTATTAATATTATTATTATTATTATTATTATCTAAGTAATCAATAGGATTAGGTATCATGAATAAATCATTAGTTAATGAAGATTTATTAATAGTATATTGAAGAATATTTCTAATTTGAGGATCATCAGAAACAGCCATTCTCGCAATTAAAGATATCTTTCCTATATAATATCTATCAATTAATTGCATAATACCTAAACCACCATTATTAATAGGAGTACTAAAGAAGTGAGAAGGTAGATTAGTACCAGTTCCTAACCAATTCATTATATATTGTTTTATAGTAGTATCAATAAGAGTAATATCATTTTTATTCATATCACCATTTCTAAATAAGAATTCTAAACAAGGTAAGATATATTGTTTTACTACATTAATTTTTTGACAAGGAGTTAATAAACTATTATTTAAACAAGATAATCGTTCACTTACTTTCTTTATATTATCTACCCAAAATTCTCTTCTTTTTGTATATATATAAGAAATAGGACAACCAAGATATCTTACAGTCTCTTCTTCATTCATTATAGGAATTGATTCATTCTTATAAATAGGAGGAGTAATAGTATATTCTAATTTTCTATTTCTATCATCACTCATCTTCATTCCCATACATTTACATTTTGAAACACTCAATTTCATAGAATAATAATCTAATACTTCACCTACTCTTTCTAATAAAATATTATTATCATTAGTACAATTTGATAATAATACTATATCATCAGCATAAGCATATGCATTTGATTCTAATATTATAGTATCATTATCTTTTATTTGTACTTTCATATTATTATTATTATTAATATATTTAAGAAGAGGATCTATAATAATATTAAATAATAGAGGAGAAAGAGGATCACCTTGACGAATACCTCTATGAAGATGAATAGAAGAAGTATATTGATGATTATCATATCTAATTTTAGTAGAAGCATTATCATACCAACTCTTTATTATATTAATAATATTATTAGGAAAATTCATCATATGAAGAATATTTAATAATATCTTATGAGGAACAGTATCATAAGCTTTTTCTAAATCTAAGAAATTAATTAATAAATTAGAATTTCTTATTCTTTTTAATTTAAAATCAGCTATGATATTACTAAGAATATAATTAAGATCTTCACAACCAGCTACACTAGGAGTAAATCCTTTTTGATAAGAAGATATAATATGATAAGAATTATTAATGTTATTAATATAATCTACTATAAGAGAAGAAAATATTTTTGATTCTACATTTTGAAGACATAATGGTCTCCAATTATTTAAAGAAGATTTATCATCTTTTCCCTTATCTAATAACCAAGTAATAGATTCATTCCAACTATTTAACGTAATTTCATTATATCTACATACTTCTAAGATATAAGTTAATAATAATCTAGCAGAAGTACTTCTTTTATAGATTTCATAAGGAATTCCATTAGCACCAGGAGTACTATTATTAGGAAGTTTCCTTAGAATTCTAGTAACATCTTTAAATTTAATAATATTGAAAGAGGAAGAATTTTCAGGTATAGTAGAAATATTAGAAGATAACCATAAAGGAGGAGGAGTAGAAGTAGAATTAGTATTAGATTCATGAGAAGAATATAAATCAGAATATAATTGAGTAAGAGTATCAGGAGGAATAGTACAATGTTCTCCAGTATTATTATTCCATATTTGAGAACGAAGAGTAGATTTAGAATTAATTTCAAAATCTTTTCTTATTTTAGATGCTTCTCTATGATTCTTTATATTCTCCTTATTCTTTAATAAATCTTCAATCATTCTTTTTGAATTATCATAAAAATGATTTAATGAATTTTTACTATCATTCCATAAATCTATATTCATTATATTAATAGATTCATTAATATTTGATATATTTAGATTTTCTAATATTGTACCTAATATAGGTTCTTCTGTATTCATTTCATATATTTCTACTAATTTACCTATAAATATATTTATAGAAGATTGAATAGAAATAGAATTATTATTATTCATCGATATTTGAGAAGTAAATGTATTAATAGATTGAATACATTCATTAAGAAGTTTAGATACTTTCTTATAATATTGAATTTCTGAATTTATTAATTCTTCATTCAATTCATTCTCATCATTTATATTATAATTAAATCTATTATTATTATTATTTGAATGCTTGTAGTATTATTATTTCTATTTCTATTATATCTATTATTATTATGAGTATTATTATTAGAATGAGTATTAGAATTATTATTAGAATTTTTTTTTTTGTTTTTTTTTTTTATTAAATGAGTATTAAAGATATTAGATTATTATTAGAATTATTAATATTAGATTCTCTTTCTGATTGAGTATCATTATTAGAAGTATTAGAATTAGAAGAATTAATTTGATTAGAATTATTATTAGTATTATTAGTATTCTCAGATTCAGTTTCAATTTCCATTTCATTATTCATTCTTCTTTCATTTCTATTTGTATTTAAATTTCTAGTATTTCTATTTTCATATTATTATTATTATTATTATTATTATGATTTCTATTATTATTATTATTATTATTATATCTTCTGTATTATTATTATTATATCTTCTTGTATTTCTATTATTATTATTATATTCTTCTTTGATTTCTATTATTATTATATCTTCTAATATATCTTCTATTATTATTATTATTATTAAATCTATTATTATCATGAAAATGATGATTTCTATTTCTAGTTTCATTATGATAATTACGATCTTCATTAGCAGAACTACCTACATCTCTATTATTATTATTATATCTATCATTATGATTTATTCTTCCTCTATCACATTGTGATATCCATCTATATATTTCATTAAATACATATTCACAACTCTTATTAAATGATTCTATTAATTCAGGAGTCATAGTAGGATTATGATTTGAATCTTCTATAGGGTAACATCGAATATGATCATATAATCTCTCTTCTACAAATCTATTAAATCGATTTATTGTTTTATTATTAGACCAACGCTTTAAAGCTAATCTAGATAATCTTCTTTTCACATTAGAAGTATAATGAAGATTATTTGATCTATTAATAATAGTATTAATATTGTTTTCTGAATAAGTTGATATTAAATCTATTTCTGTATTATTATTATTAGGATTATTATTATCATTAGTATTTCTAGTATTATTATTATTATTTCTTTCTTCTTCATTTTCTATTTCCATTTCATTATCATTATTCATATTATCATTATCATTATTTAATTCTAATTCTCTTGTTCTTCTACCTTGAACTGTTCTAGGATTATGATTTATTCTAGTTTGTAAAGTAGGAATATTAGAAGGTCTTGTATTATTTCTATTATTATTATTTCTTCCATTATTATTAGAATTATTATTATTAGAATTAGAATTATTTAAATTCATATCTATATCAACATCAGAATCTAGTGAAGATTGAGAGGATATATTATTATGATTATTATTATTATTATTATTATTATTATTATTATTAGAATTATTAGAAGTAGAAGAATTAGATGAATTAGAAATATTATTAATATTAGAATTATTAGAATGATTTATTTCATTATCTATTTCCATTTCATTTGATTCATTATTATTGGAATTATTATCACTATTATTATTAGAATTAATATTAGAATTATTTATATTAATATCAATATTATTATTATTATTAGTATTATTAATATTAATATAACCATTTTGTATTTGATTATTTCTTAATCTTTGATTATTTGGAATACGATTATTATTTCTATTACCTAAAGTAGGAATATTAGTATCTCTATTTATTTGTCTATAATTACTTCTTATCTTACGTAATAATGAATCTATAGCATTCTTTTCTATATTAGGAAAGAATAAAGTGAATGCATCTAATCTTGTTAAATTAGAATGATTAATAGATCTATTCCAAGATAACATTAATATTATATGATTAAAACATTCACGTATTTCATTTAAATATTTCCATACTTTTCCTTTCTCATGATTTCGTATTTCATTATAACCAACAAAGAAATCTGGTTTACAAGGAAATATCCAATTACATTCTGTAGGAAAATTAGGAATATTATTAGGAATAGAATTTATAGAATAAATAGAAGAATCTAATGTTAATACTCTTCTATTAGAATTAAATAATGTATTCATCATATTGTTTTCTATTATTCCAGTAGGTAAATCAAGATTATCTAAATTATAAGGATATATTCTATCTTGAATAGGAATATGAAGATAATTAGGAATAATAGGATTATTAATATGATTATTAAGAGATAAATCTAGATCAATGTTATTTATAGTATTATTAATATTATTATTAGGAATTGATTGATTTATAGTTTGATTATTATTTGGAGGAGAAATATTATTATTATTATTATTAATTTGTTGAAGAGGATTTGTATTTCTATTTAAATTTCTGATAATAGAAGGAATAATAGAAGGCATATTATCAATATCAATATCATTATTATTATTATTAATATTTGATTCTTCTATATTCATTCCAGATGAAGAGGAAGAGGAAGAAGAAGAGGAAGAGGAGGAGGAAGAGGAAGATGAAGAGGAAGAAATTGAGTCAGATCTATTTCTTTATTATTATTATTATTATTATTATTATTATTATTATTATTATTATTATTATTATTATTATTATTATTATTATTATTATTATTATTATTATTATTATTATTATTATTATTATTATTATTATTATTATTATTATTATCTTCATGATCATCAAAGGTATTCATAGCATCTGTTTCATCTTCAGTAGCATCTATAATATTAATATTAGTAGACTTATCATTATTATCTATAGTATTATTATTAATATCGATATTTGTAGAATTATTATTATTATTATCAGAAGAAGAAGAATCTATTATCATACTATTATTATTGAAGTTAATAGATTCATTTATATTCGTAGAAGGAATAGTATTTAAAGAAATATTATTATTCAAAGGAGAGGTAGAATTATTATCTATAGATATATTATTATTATTATTATTATTATTATTATTATTATCATTATTTATAATAGGATAGGTAGTAATACTTTGAAGACTATTATTATCATTAATAAAATTATTCATAGAATTATTATCATTTAATGTTTGATTAATAATAGGATTATTCAAAGAATTACTATTATTAGATATATTAGAATTATTATTATATATATCTTGATTATATAGAATAGAATTATTTATATTATTATTATTAGTAGTAGTAGTAATAGTAGATATAGGATTAATACTAATGTTTTGATTATTAGGATATAAATTCTCATTCATTTTTAAGTTACTAGAATTAGTATCCTGAGTAATATTTATATTAATATTAGTTTCAATGTCCATTGTATTATTAGTATTATTCATACTATTACTATCTAATAAAATTTTACTAGGATAAATAGTATTAGTATCTTCATTATTATTATTTTCTATCACAATATTATCATTCATGATATCATCATTATTGTTAATAATATCATGATAAGAAACCATAGAATCATTAGAACTATCTGATTCCACACTAATAGAAGAAAAGGAATTAGAAGAAGTATACATATCAGACTCAGAAAGAATTCTTTCATTTTCAAAGTAAGTCTTATCTAAATCTATATTTTGAGAATCTGAACAGTTTTCAATATTTGAGTAAAAATCATTTTTGTGTTCCTTAAATATTTCTTCATTAGTTGATGAATCCATATCTGAAGAATAATCATGATTATCAGAAGAATTTTCAACTTGGAAGAAAACAGAATTAGGAAGAGTAACAGGAATAGAAGAATGAGTATATTCAATTTCAGAATCAGACATAGAATAACAAGAAGATTCATTTTCTGAAGATATACCATAATCAATGCTTATATCATCAGATTCAGTTTCTATAAAGTCATTAGATTCCATATCTTCTTCTGAAAAGGATATATCTTCTAATATCATATTATTATTATTATTTTCATTATTTTCATTTAATTTCTCATTATTAATCATTTCTTTTTCATTCTTTTTGCTATTTAAAGTTTCATCATAGGATATAGTATCTTTATAAATATCATGTGATTCATTATCTTCAATTCCCATGGAAATAGTATGACAAGTGTTTAGAGTATAAGAAGGAGGTTCAATCACTTTGATATCAATTTCTTTAGAAATAGAAGGAGGAATTGTATTATTATTATCATTAGATATATTAAGTATAGTATGATGATAATCAGTCAAAACATTTTCATTAATATCTTTATTAACGGAGTTATTATCATTTTTGTTCATATATATAGATTGTATATATATATTATTTTTATCATCTATTTTTGTATTTTTTATATGGAAGGAATTATCGTATTGAGATAATTCCAATTGATTCTGACTGTAGATAGTCTGCTCTTCATTATAGTATAAACCATTTGCGCAGAGCTCCGCTACTTGGTCAACATGACCAAAAATCTTCCCATTCTCTATATTTGTATATAGAGTCGAAACAGTAGAAATCTTTTCAATCACTATAGTATTTGATTCTTCAACCATATGAGTATTCAGAGTTTGATTATTTGTGTCAGAAGGACCTAATTCTAAAATACACTTTTTTACATACATTCTTTATCATTCTTAGTTTTTTCTTCTAGATTCATTATATTCTCATTATTACTATCTTTATTCATATCTATATTCATATTTTTAAAAGAGTCCTTATTTTCATCCATAATTAAAGGATTCTTTTTTATAAAAGTCTTTGATTCACTCTTTTCTTCCATTAATCCGTCATTATTATCTATGATACCATCATTCATAGATTCTAATTGATTAGAAGAATCATCTTGTCTCTCAAAAGATGATTTTTCTACAGGATGTGTATCAAAGTCATTCACTTGGTTTCTCTCAATACCAAATTTGACTTGATCATTATATAGGGGAATATTAATATCATTATTTAGACTAGTATCTATTTTACTAGAATTAATATCCATGACGGAACACGAAGAAAAAGAAAATTCATCATTTAGAATTTTGTCATTTTCATCAATTTCATTATTCAAATTTGTTCCATGATGTGGCCAATGGTTTTGAACAAAACCTGTGGTTCTCTTTTCATAAGGTTTCCCTTTATGAAAATGATTACCAAAACATCTGGGTGCAAATGAGAAGGAAATTTGATTTTTAGTAGAGCAAAGTCCCAAGTGAGAATTTGAATTTTTGGCTAAAATTTGAATTTTACCAAGATTTTCCAATTGATAGCGTGTTTTATAGACATGCCACCTTGAGCTCTTTGAAGGGTTAAAAGTAGACGAGGAGAGGACCAACTTGTTAACAGATGTCGACATTCGTTGAATTACATGGACCTTTCGGAGCAGGAGCAACGACAGCGGATTTCTCTCATGAGTAATCACCTTCATCTTTTTAAGTTGTCCGTTGATCTCCAAACCACTTCCAAAGTGATCCTTATCGACCATAGACTATATAAAAATAAACAAAAATAAAATTACGCCTTGACCCGGGATCGAACCAATTAATTTAAACAAGAGAAAAGAAAGATAAGGAACAGAGAAACACAAATAAAAATAAAATAATAATAAAATTGAGAAAGTCAACTTTATTTTAAGATCAAAAACTAAACAAAAACTCCATGTCAGCATGGAGAAAAAGACATCCAAAGAGGGACGTCAAAAACAAGAATTATATAAAAAAAGTTTTAGTTTTTTAATTTTTTGCCTATAGGACAGGATAGGTAGGAGTTTTTGATCTATATAGTTCCTAACTATATATATGATAAAATATCTATATATATATATATCTTTAGATAATATAAAATTTATAATAATAAAATTAAAGAAATCTTATATTATTAATAAAACAAAGGTCATAATATTATATTTATATATATGTATATATATATAAATATAAGGCATAGTAATATATTATATAAAAAAATATTATAAAAAAATATTTTTATTTTATTATTAAAATTAATTAATATTATATTAAAATATGTCCTATTTTAAATTAAATAAAATTATAAAATAAATATATAAAAGAAAAATAAAATATGGTTTATATATATATATATAGAGGAGAGAAATCTTATATATATATATATATATGTATATATAAAAACATTATTGAATTATATAAATTTGTGATAATAGAGAGAAAGAGAGATCAAAATAGAATAAAAAAGATGGATTTAATAATGAGATGAAATAATTCATCATATGAGAAAAAATAAGTGTTGGATGAAAAATATTTAAGAGAGAATCAGTTAATAGAATATAGAGTATATGAGTAAAAATGAGAATCATGATTTTGATAAAAGTATACAAATGAAGATGAAAAATAAGAAATATGAGAATATTTATTTAATAAGAAATGTAATAATGGAAGTAATGAACAATATTATTGCCAAGGAACACAATCATGTGCGCTTTGAATACTGAGAAAAAACGATAATAATGAGAAGTATATTGAAAATTTTAGTATAAAATGATGTATAAGTAGTAAAGTAGAGAGACTTACGAAAATTGGAATATATATTAATATGAAGGGTAAGGAGTAGTATCTAATGAAATTTTAAAATTTTGGAAAACTCGATATTTTTAAGTTAATTTCGGCTTGACTTAGTAATAGGAGAGATAATATGAAAACATTAAATTAGTTCTCTTGACTCTATTAGAATTCTAAATTTGAAGAAAACAACTTATTTGTAGTTGATAGATATCCTAGTTGGATTTTATTGTGTTTTGGAACACAAATAAGGAAATTAATTTTTTGGGTAACTTAGTCAAAATTTTGAAAAAGTGAAAAATATCATAAAAAATGAAATTTTCAGAATCAAAATTTGAATGATAAATAAACCAAATATAGCTCAATACAAGATGTTTGAGGTATAATAGAGCCTATAAGACCATCTAGAAGGTAATGAAAAATCGATTTTAGAGAGGACGTCTATGTGAAAATGTATATATAAAAGTATATATATATTCCAAAACATAAATTGATTTCCTGATTCCATTAGAGTTCGAAATTTAAAAATTTCAATTGATTATATATATATAAATATAATATCAACTATTAATTGTGTTTTGGGACACAATCATAAAATTTTGAATAAAATTAATAATTAATACTATATGTAAGGTATATATATAAAATCTAGTAAAATTGAAGACTTCATTTAACATAAAGATAATTACATATAAATCGTAGATATTTTAATAGAATTGATAATAGAAGAATATAATGAAGAAATAAGAAGAAAATGATTGATTTTGAGTATATATAGAAGTATGAATTATTAAAATAATATAGAATGAATAGTAGAAAAAGAGAAGTTGAAAATAAAAGAAAGTAAATGAATAAAATATCAATAAAAGATAAATTAATATGATATATTAATTTAAATTATTGAGATATATTATTATTATTATTATTATTATTATTATTATTATTATTATTATTATTATTATTATTAGAATCTCTTAAATGAGTAGAAATAGTATGACTATCAGGAAGAGATTTTAACCAGAATTTATATGACCAATCTAAGATAATATTATTTAATATAGAAGCATAATAAGATACATTCTTCTTAGAAATATCTAATATCTTTCTAAGATTAGTTAAAGTATCTTTAGGAATAACTCCAGAAGAACCAAAGATTAAAGAATAATTACTCACTCTATAACCATTATTATTCAATATTTCTATTACATTATCATAATCATGATCTTTCTTCTGTTTCATTGTTTGAAGAGGATCTATTTGATTAGAAGATCCTTCATATGCTATACCTACATCTGCTATTATTATATCTTTGTTATTT
The DNA here is from genome assembly GCA_039096225.1 of Blastocystis sp. Blastoise. Lineage (NCBI taxonomy): Eukaryota > Bigyra > Opalinata > Blastocystidae > Blastocystis > Blastocystis sp. Blastoise. Next base: position 745,157 of record JBBPEB010000002.1, read on the forward strand.
GGATTTGTAGGAATAATTACTATATCAGGACGAAGATTATTCATATTTCTATTAAATATATCATTACCAAAGGAAGTTGATAATGATTTATCTATACTTATTCTATATTCTCCTAATTTATATTTTCTTATTAATTTCTTATATAAGTTATTTAATATTTGATTATGTCTATTTGTAATTAAAACACCTATTCCATTATTATCTGTAATTCTATCACATGTAGTAAGAATATGATTCAAATTATGAATAGCTCTCTTATTATGTTCTAAACAATAAGGACAAAGAGCTTCAGTATCATTAATCTTAGGAGATCTCTTCTTATTATATAAGAAAGATTGAGAACCAGTAAATGCTGTTCTCATTCTTATATTGATTAAAGCAGAATATTTCATAGGATGACATCTCTTACCATTAAATAACCATCTATTACTTTCTATATTATTATCTAAATATTTATAATAATAAGTATTCTCATAATTATTTAATAATTGTTTTGAATGTTTCTTCTTCAACAAATTATTAATTTCTTTACATATCATTCTTCTTACTTTCTCATAAGGAATAGTAGTATTTAATTCAGGAATATCTTTATCTATTAATTTTATTTTAATACCTAAAGATATATCATTAGGATCTATATAAGCTATATTAACACCAAGTTTATAAGCAGCATCTACAGCTTTACGAAGATAAGGAAAGAAATTTGTTAATGATTCATAAGGAGTATCATGTATTATTATATTACCATTTTCTATTCTTCCTTTTACTATTTTATGATTATCATTAATTAACCATTGAAAGAATAATAAATCATTCTTATGATTTTCAGGAATATTTTATTATTATCATTATTATTATTATCTAAGTAATCAATAGGATTAGGTATCATAAATAAATCATTAGTTAATGAAGATTTATTAATAGTATATTGAAGAATATTTCTAATTTGAGGATCATCAGAAACAGCCATTCTCGTAATTAAAGATATCTTTCCTATATAATATCTATCAATTAATTGCATAATACCTAAACCACCATTATTAATAGGAGTACTAAAGAAGTGAGAAGGTAGATTAGTACCAGTTCCTAACCAATTCATTATATATTGTTTTATAGTAGTATCAATAAGAGTAATATCATTTTTATTCATATCACCATTTCTAAATAAGAATTCTAAACAAGGTAAGATATATTGTTTTACTACATTAATTTTTTGACAAGGAGTTAATAAACTATTATTTAAACAAGATAATCGTTCACTTACTTTCTTTATATTATCTACCCAAAATTCTCTTCTTTTTGTATATATATAAGAAATAGGACAACCAAGATATCTTACAGTCTCTTCTTCATTCATTATAGGAATTGATTCATTCTTATAAATAGGAGGAGTAATAGTATATTCTAATTTTCTATTTCTATCATCACTCATCTTCATTCCCATACATTTACATTTTGAAACACTCAATTTCATAGAATAATAATCTAATACTTCACCTACTCTTTCTAATAAAATATTATTATCATTAGTACAATTTGATAATAATACTATATCATCAGCATAAGCATATGCATTTGATTCTAATATTATAGTATCATTATCTTTTATTTGTACTTTCATATTATTATTATTATTAATATATTTAAGAAGAGGATCTATAATAATATTAAATAATAGAGGAGAAAGAGGATCACCTTGACGAATACCTCTATGAAGATGAATAGAAGAAGTATATTGATGATTATCATATCTAATTTTAGTAGAAGCATTATCATACCAACTCTTTATTATATTAATAATATTATTAGGAAAATTCATCATATGAAGAATATTTAATAATATCTTATGAGGAACAGTATCATAAGCTTTTTCTAAATCTAAGAAATTAATTAATAAATTAGAATTTCTTATTCTTTTTAATTTAAAATCAGCTATGATATTACTAAGAATATAATTAAGATCTTCACAACCAGCTACATTAGGAGTAAATCCTTTTTGATAAGAAGATATAATATGATAAGAATTATTAATGTTATTAATATAATCTACTATAAGAGAAGAAAATATTTTTGATTCTACATTTTGAAGACATAATGGTCTCCAATTATTTAAAGAAGATTTATCATCTTTTCCTTTATCTAATAACCAAGTAATAGATTCATTCCAACTATTTAACGTAATTTCATTATATCTACATACTTCTAAGATATAAGTTAATAATAATCTAGCAGAAGTACTTCTTTTATAGATTTCATAAGGAATTCCATTAGCACCAGGAGTACTATTATTAGGAAGTTTCCTTAGAATTCTAGTAACATCTTTAAATTTAATAATATTGAAAGAAGAAGAATTTTCAGGTAGAGTAGAAATATTAGTAGATAACCATAGAGGAGGAGGAGTAGAAGTAGAATTAGTATTAGATTCATGAGAGGAATATAAATCAGAATATAATTGAGTAAGAGTATCAGGAGGAATAGTACAATGTTCTCCAGTATTATTATTCCATATTTGAGAACGAAGAGTAGATTTAGAATTAATTTCAAAATCTTTTCTTATTTTAGATGCTTCTCTATGATTCTTTATATTCTCTTTATTCTTTAATAAATCTTCAATCATTCTTTTTGAATTATCATAAAAATGATTTAATGAATTCTTACTATCATTCCATAAATCTATATTCATTATATTAATAGATTCATTAATATTTGATATATTTAGATTTTCTAATATTGTACCTAATATAGGTTCTTCTGTATTCATTTCATATATTTCTACTAATTTACCTATAAATATATTTATAGAAGATTGAATAGAAATAGAATTATTATTATTCATCGATATTTGAGAAGTAAATGTATTAATAGATTGAATACATTCATTAAGAAGTTTAGATACTTTCTTATAATATTGAATTTCTGAATTTATTAATTCTTCATTCAATTCATTCTCATCATTTATATTATAATTAAATCTATTATTATTATTATTTGAATGATAATTATTATTTCTATTTCTATTATATCTATTATTATTATGAGTATTATTATTAGAATGAGTATTAGAATTATTATTAGAATTATTATTAGAATTATTAATATTAGATTCTCTTTCTGATTGAGTATCATTATTAGAAGAATTAGAATTAGAAGAATTAATTTGATTAGAATTATTATTAGTATTATTAGTATTCTCAGATTCAGTTTCAATTTCCATTTCATTATTCATTCTTCTTTCATTTCTATTTGTATTTAATGTTTCTAGTATTTCTATTATTCATATTATATTTCTTCTTCTATTATTATTATTATGATTTCTATTATTATTATTATTATTATTTTCTTCTGTATTTCTATGATTATTATTATATCTTCTTTTATTTCTTGATTATTATTATTATTATATCTTCTTTGATTTCTATTATTATTATATCTACTAATATATCTTCTATTATTATTATTATTATTAAATCTATTATTATCATGAAAATGATGATTTCTATTTCTAGTTTCATTATGATAATTACGATCTTCATTAGCTGAACTACCTACATCTCTATTATTATTATTATATCTATCATTATGATTTATTCTTCCTCTATCACATTGTGATATCCATCTATATATTTCATTAAATACATATTCACAACTCTTATTAAATGATTCTATTAATTCAGGAGTCATAGTAGGATTATGATTTGAATCTTCTATAGGATAACATCGAATATGATCATATAATCTCTCTTCTACAAATCTATTAAATCGATTTATTGTTTTATTATTAGACCAACGCTTTAAAGCTAATCTAGATAATCTTCTTTTCACATTTGAAGTATAATGAAGATTATTTGATCTATTAATAATATTATTAATATTATTTTCTGAATAAGTTGATATTAAATCTATTTCTGTATTATTATTATTAGGATTATTATTATTATCATTAGTATTTCTAGTATTATTATTATTATTTCTTTCTTCTTCATTTTCTATTTCCATTTCATTATCATTATTCATATTATTATTATTATTATTTAATTCTAATTCTCTTGTTCTTCTACCTTGAACTGTTCTAGGATTATGATTTATTCTAGTTTGTAAAGTAGGAATATTAGAAGGTCTTGTATTATTTCTATTATTATTATTTCTTCTATTATTATTATAATTAGAATTATTAGAATTAGAATTATTTAAATTCATATCTATATCAATATCAGAATCTAGTGAAGATTGAGAGGATATATTATTATGATTATTATTATGAATATTATTATTATTATTTGATATATGACTATTAGAATTAGAAGAATTAGAAGAATTAGAAATATTATTAATAATATTAGTATTATTAGAATGATTTATTTCATTATCTATTTCCATTTCATTTGATTCATTATTATTGGAATTATTATCACTATTATTATTAGAGTTAATATCAGAATTATTTATATTAATATCAATATTATTATTATTATTATTATTATTAATATTAATATAACCATTTTGTATTTGATTATTTCTTAATCTTTGATTATTTGGAATACGATTATTATTTCTATTACCTAAAGTAGGAATATTAGTATCTCTATTTATTTGTCTATAATTACTTCTTATCTTACGTAATAATGAATCTATAGCGTTCTTTTCTATATTAGGAAAGAATAAAGTGAATGCATCTAATCTTGTTAAATTAGAATGATTAATAGATCTATTCCAAGATAACATTAATATTATATGATTAAAACATTCACGTATTTCATTTAAATATTTCCATACTTTTCCTTTCTCATGATTTCGTATTTCATTATAACCAATAAAGAAATCTGGTTTACAAGGAAATATCCAATTACATTCTGTAGGAAAATTAGGAATATTATTAGGAATAGAATTTATAGAATAAATAGAAGAATCTAATGTTAATACTCTTCTATTAGAATTAAATAATGTATTCATCATATTGTTTTCTATTATTCCAGTAGGTAAATCAAGATTATCTAAATTATAAGGATATATTCTATCTTGAATAGGAATATGAAGATAATTAGGAATAATAGGATTATTAATATGATTATTAAGAGATAAATATAAATCAATATCATTTATAGTATTATTAATATTATTATTAGGAATTGATTGATTTATAGTTTGATTATTATTTGGAGGAGAAATATTATTATTATTATTAGTTTGTTGTATAGAATTTGTATTTCTATTTAAATTTCTGATAATAGAAGGAATAATAGAAGGCATATTATCAATATCAATATCATTATTATTATTATTAATATTTGATTCTTCTATATCCATTTCAGATGAAGAGGAAGAGGAAGATGAGGAGGAAGAGGAAGAGGAAGAGGAAGTAGAAGAAATTGAATCAGATCTATTTCTTCTATTATTATTATTATTATTATTATTATTATTATTATTATTATTATTATTATTATTATTATTATTATTATTATTATTATTATTATTATTATTATTATTATTATTATTATTATTATTATTATTATTATTATTATTATCTTCATGATCATCAAAGGTATTCATAGCATCTGTTTCATCTTCTGTAATATCTATAATATTAATATCAGTAGAATCAATATCATTATCATATATACTAGTATTATTAATATCGATATCTGTAGAATTATTATTATTATTATCAGAAGAAGAAGAATCTATTATCATATTATTATTAATATTAGTAGATTCATCTATATTAGTTGAAGAATTAATATCTAAAGAATTATTATTATTATTATTGTTAGACAATTTATTAATATTATTAAATCTATTTATGTCAGTATCTCTGTTAATAGTATTATTATTATTATTATTATTATTATTATTATTATTAGTATTAACATTTAGATGAGAATTAATATATAAATGGTTAATAGTAGTTACAGGTGTAATAGGAGTAATAGGAGTTATAGGAGTAGAAGGAGTTATAGGAGTAGAAGGAGTAATAGGATTTATAGGAGTTATTGTAGTTATTGGAATTATAGGAGTTATAGGAGTAATAGGAGTTATTGGGTTTATAGGAGTTATAGAAGTAGAAGGAGTTATAGGAGTTATAGGATCAAGAGGAGTTATAGGAGTAATAGGAGTTATAGAAGTAATATGGGTTATAGGAGTTATTGAAGTACCAGAAGTTATAGGGGTAGAAGAAGTTATAGGAGTAGAAACATTTATAGGAGTATTAGGAGTTATAGAAGTATTAGCAGTAGAAGGAGTTATAAGAGTTATAAGAGTAGAAGGAATTATAGGAGTATTAGGAGATATAGTAGTAGAAGGAGTTATAGAAGTATTAGGAGTAGAAGGAGTTATAGAAGTATTAGGAGTAGAAGGAGTTATAGGAATAGAAGGAGTTATAGGAGTTATAGGAGTTATAGTGTTATTAGGAGTAATAGGAGTATTAGAAATATTATTCATATTTTTATTATCTATATCATTTGATATTTTATTTTCATATTTATATTTATCTATATATTCATTTTTATCTATATAATTATTAACATCATTAAGAAGATCATTCATAAGTATATTTAGAGGATTATTTATATTATTATTTTCATTACTTATATCATCTATCTTCACTATTTCATGTTTTTCTAATTCATTCATATCTTCACTTTCATCCATATCTGATGTATAATAACTAGAAGAGGTATAACTATCAACATCATCCATTTCAGAATCTGGAACATATGAAGAATCATCACTTTCTATATAATTATTATCATTATCTTCCATATTAGTACCAATTTCATTAGTATTCTTATCCATATTCTTATTATCTATATTCTTATTATTCTTTACATAATTATGGACTATATTATTTTCGTCATTATTATTATCTATATAATTAATATTTATATTATTTTCATCATTATTGATATCTATTATATTATTATTCATATTAGTATTCTCATTAATAACATCTATATATATATTATTTTCATCATCATTCTTGGCTTCTTTTCTCTCATTAGGAACCATTGAAGTATTAGTATCATCACAACCATTCGTATTCATCATTATCTTGCTTTCCACACCATTTTCATCATTTTTTGAAACTTCTTTAAAGTCACCATTCTCTCTGTTTTTGGAAACCATAGAAGAATCTAAATGAAGACCATTATCTGATGTAGAGTAAGAAGAACCATCACGGATACCAATTTTGATATTTTTGGAAAGGACCTTTTTCATAATGTATTTCACCATTCTCTCTTGTTTCTGAGCTTTTGAGCTGAAACATGGTTTTTTGTAATGAGGACCCTTATCAGTAGTAGATGGAACCTTAGAAGCCAATTTTCGAACCACTTCACTTCGCCGATTAAGTAAATGAGCAAAATTTTTGTGGTTTGGATCTTGAGATTCAATGGCGGAAGACGTGTAGATTCCATTATTAGAAGCTTTGAAATTCTTAATTTCTCTATTAGAGAAATAAAAAGGGGTAGAAGAAGAACATGAAAAATTTGAATTTTTCATTTTTCTGATTATTTTTGAATTTTGACTGCAAATTTGAAACTTTTTATTTTGAGTAAACTTCCAGCTGAATACATGAGTAGATCTCTTTAAACTCAGTTTTCTCAGTGAAGAAGAATGATAGTTTGACAACGACTTTTGATACAGTTGTTGTAGACCATCATCTCTGAACTGAGATTTCCAAATTTGAAATCTATAAAGATATTTTTCCCATTTAGGAAAAATATTTTTGGTGTAGAGTTTGAACTCCAAAGGACCACCATTATGATCCTTATGCTTCATAGAATCTAAAAAAATAAACAAAAATAAAATTACGCCTTGACCCGGGATCGAACCAGGGACCTTATGATCTTCAGTCATACGCTCTCCCGACTGAGCTATCGAGGCTTATATTCTTTTTTATCTTATTTACATATACTATTAACTTATATCACTTCTATTTGTTAATTTATTTCTCTTTTCTTATTCACTTATCACTTATTAAATATAATATATTATTATTTTATATAAATATATCAATTTTCTATTAAAAAATAAAAATAGCTGCACTAATACACGTTTTCACTGGATTAATAATTTTCATTAATGAGTAGTCTTTATTTTTTTTAGTCAGACCTTTTTAAATACAAAAAATAAAATTTCAAAAAAAAAAAATGGTTTTGTGTCTGATATGTTTTGGGGTTTTTATTTGTTCATTACTTTTTAAAACATCATTTTCTCATTTATTTAATCCTTATTTTAATGATAATTAAAATCTTGTATATAAAGAAAGATTGATAGCACACAAATTGAACTGATATAAATGGACCGATTACTTTTTTGTGTTACGTATCTATGTTACACTGATAACATATTAAGATACTACATGAAAAATGTATTCTGACGCGCTTTTAAAATTTTCAAAAATTCCACGTCTAAGGGCCTAAAACGGTCAGACAAAAAAAAATTTAACGGAAATGCCCCAAATAATTGGTGAAAATTCAAAATTTGAATTTTTATCCAATAAACATATTTCGTACATAAAATTTCTATCTCTTTTTCATTTTCTCAGAAATTCCTTCATTTTTTACATTTTTCTACTTAAAAATTTCTTTTTATATTTTTTCATTAAATAATTTTTATAATTTTTTTTGACTTTTATTTTTCTTTATGATGTACTTTATATTTGTTATTAATTATTAATATATTTTATTTTAAATACATAACATTTTTCGTCACATGTATAAACTACTTTTTAAACTTTAAAAAGACAATTAGACAAGAATTCTTTTACGAAGTGACTTTAATTGATTAAAATTAACTTATATACGTAAAATAACCTAAATAATGATAATTCATGATACTATTAAAAAATTTCATCCACAGAGTTTTGAGATATCGGACATACACTAATAGGCATTTTTACGGGACTAATAAAACGACTAACGAGAAATTAGGTGTTGAAATAAATTCAGTTGTATTCAGAAAAAATACTGAAAATTAAATCAGTGAAATTAAGATTATTTACAGAAAACGAAAAGAACTTCCAGTTTATATTATATATTAATTACGATATTTTAAAATGTTTTTTTTTAATACTTAAATTAATAATAAAAATTCAATAACAAAACAACATAGACTAATTTCATTATTATTTACAACTTCAATAGCAACAATTTAAAAAGGGAAAAAAAAGAAAAAATGAATGAATTGCAAATATGTTCTTTATATTTTAATTGAGATATATATTACTAAAAATATGTAGCAGAAACATCATAAAAAATACCTAGAAATTATTGAAGATAGTTATTCCATTAAAAGCTTATAATGGAGAAAAAAATAATTAAAACTAATATATACCTTATAAATAATTGATAACTATTTCTATATAAATATAATTATATAATATAAATAATAATTTTAAAAATACCCAGAAATAATTTAGAATTCGATTTCATATGAAACCTATAAAATAATTAGAAATGAACTAATATTTATATATACCTTATTAAATAATGGAATACTATCTATATAAATATATAATATAATAAAAAAATAAATAGAAATAACGTAGAATTCGATTTCATATAAAACCTATAAAATATTTAGAAATGAATTGATATTTATATATACTCTATAAAATAATGGATACTATCTATATAAATATAAATAATATGATAGTTAGAAAAAAATACCTAGAACCGATTAAAAATCTAGTATCATTCATCTATATAATGATAATTTAGTAATTCATTAAATAAAAAAATAAAAGAAAACATTTTTATAAATATTGATATAAGATCATAATAAAAAATAAGGAAACAAAAAATATATATATTATTGGTTAAAAAACAATAAAAATAAGAAACAAAAAATATATCAATAAAGAAGAAACAAAATAAAATGATTAACCAATAAAAAGAAGATTATTATAGGAGATTATTGTTTCTAAGTTCGTCATATATATTTTGTAAACACAAAATAAGTTTTTGATTGGTTTTGTATAAATATGAATCTTGTTTTAGTATTTCATTTTTATAATTCCATTGGTGTGTCTATATATATTGTCGTATCAAAAGAGGTTTTATTTAATATAGAATAATATATATATATATATATATATATACAAATATATCATTTTTGTTTTTGCAATGATAAACTGAAAAATCATCACCAGATTCAAGAAGATTAAATCCAAAGTAAGAATGAAGACTACAATTATTCATTTTATCAACCAGACACCTACTAACATCTTTAATTATTTGCTTATCAGTAATAAAAGAAAATGCTTTATTTTTTGATAAATATGTTCTAATAATTTTTAAAATCACGACGAATAATTCATTATTGCTATCTAGCTCATTTTTCCATTCATTGTGAATATACAATGATTGAGCCTTTTCTTTTAATGATTGAGGTATAATAAAAGGGATGTATTTCATACATTTCTATATAGAAATATTATAAGAATAATATATTTTAAAATATAACAAATATTAATACTTTAATAATACCACTTGTTGTTTTAATTGTTGGAACATGTATCCTATATCGTAGAGCAATAGATCGCAAAACATTTTCTAGATCTTGTGTTAAGTATTTGCAAGGTATAGTTCCTAAGAAAGATAACGACATACAATAATGATATATATATATACGTGAATTATTTGAGGTAATCAAGCTTTTGTAAAACTGCTGCATTGCAATGTTCATATGGACTTTAAATCTTTTTATATTATTCTTCTCAGTTTCTGTGAGCGTTCTTTTTCTTTATTATAACAGAATAACTACAATATATATATACTTAATTTTAACCATTTTCCAGAAAAATAGAATAAAATATTTTTTAAACCATATTTTTTTTAAGATTAAAATGAGTTCTGAACAGACTAACAATAATGGATTCAAATCAAAACGTTTGCGTATTTTTAATAATACTACCAGTAATATAATTTTCAGATATATTTGAGAACAATGATGCAAATGATTTGAACATACAAATATCACAGGAAGAATTAATGAATTCATTTAACGTACCTGATAGTGATAGAATCGAAATTAATAGCGAAACTAGCATTATTGATCAATTAATGAAAAGTATAAAAGATAAAGTATATATTGTATATAAGCAATCTTTTCAATTAACAGGACTATTGTCAATGATTTATCAATAGGAGATTTCAAGGCATAATGATAATAATGATGATATGACAATACAGAAGATAATATACGCCTGCTGGTGTTCTTTGAGAATTAGTAAAGAGAAAATAAAAAATCTATATCAACTCGTTAGTGATATAATAAGCTTCATTGCTCCAAATCATGAAAAAATAAAGATTCCAGCAAGAGGACAAGATGTAATAAGAAAATTTTGCAATTCAGTTCCAGAAAAGCCTCAATCAAGAAATATATATCTATGTAGTGAATGTAATAATATTATTCAATATAATTCTGGAAGGAGACTTCTTAATGAAGATAGTTTATCTTGCTCAACAAGTAGCTGTAATGGAGAAGGTATATCATAACTATATATAACTATAATATAAGTATAGATAATAGAATAATATATAATAATATGTAATATATAATATGCGTATAGATAATAGAATAATATATAATATAATATATATAATATAATAATATATAATATAATATATATAATATAATAATATATAATATATAATATATAATAATATAATATATATAATAATATAAAATATATAATAATATAATATATATAATAATATAATATATATAATAATATACTATATATAATATATAATAATATAGTAACTAAAATAACGTTTCTACCACTAATCTCAAGAATAAAATATCTTCTATCTTCTAAAGAATTAATAGAAGATATTAGTTATTATACAAAACAAGAAATAGTAGCAATTCTTGGTAATAATTTTAATTCTTCAGTGGATGTTCCAGCCTATATGAAAGGTAATAACTTTAAGCGTTCTATCTCGGAAGTATTTCAAAAAGGAGATATTTTTCTTACCTTCAATATTACATGTGATGGTGTATCCATGGTTGATAATGGTGTAGCAGATATAAATAAAACATCGTTTCCCGTTCTAGTTCAACTTCTTAATTACAATAAAAATAGAAACTTAGATAAACGCGTATTCTGGTCATATTCAGTTGTAAATGAAAACCAGTGGAAGTCTATTTTAAAAGTTCTAGTAGAGGAATTTAAGGAGCTTCAAAAAGGTGTTATAATGGATATATGGATACAGGATCATTACGAGAGACAACGTGTAGTATGTATCTTAAATAATGTATATGGTGACTGTGCAGCCATTTCTATGATTGGCTGTTTCACAGGTTCATCATCATGTTTCCCATGTAGGCATTGTGAGATGGAATGGGATAGAAGTAACATGAAATTCCATGAAGGAATCAAGTGTTCATTTATACATATAAAAAAGTATATCAGGTTTAGTAAATCTATAGAAACAATAGAAACTATTCATTTTCCTATTATTAGTTCACTAGATACTTCTATTCTAGAAAAAGAAGAGCATATGCAATTATATTCATTAACAGCCAGTAGCAATATAATAATAGAAAATTTAGGTTCACAATATATATATAAGGATTCACTAAAGCAGCAATACTATATTCCACGTTCTAAGAATTCGATTCAGCAATGTAGGCAACTATGTAAAGATGGTGAATCATCTTTTGGTGTCAAACATGATTCTAATCCATTTGAAGAAATATCTTATGTTGACTCATCTACTCTCTTTTCTATTGATACCATGCATTTATATAATAATATTGTAACGCTTCTTATGAACCTCCTTTTCAGTTATAATTCAAATGACTATATTAATAAATTGAATAAGAATAGTATTCCAAATCCTGAAAAAGTAATTAAAACATTTGCATTAAACGAAGATAATATCATTATTTTAGAAACTAGAATAAAGAGTATTAATACCCTATATAATAACTATGAGAGTGAATTCAGATATATCCTTAATGAGCAGAAATACAGATGCATGAGTTCTCATTCCAGAATCTACTTCTTCTCCTATATTCTTCCAATGTTAGTAGTTGATTTTGGTGTAAAGGATTCACCAATCATATTGTTAATAGAGCCTCCAGCTACCATAATAAGACAGGCTGATAAATATGAAGGTTCTAAACGTTCAGATATAATTAACATCCTTAAAGATCAGTGCTATCTATTTTCATTTCTATGTGAGGTAATATTACCAAAAGAACTAATCAATACTCAAATACATCTTATTCAGCATTTATATTTTAGTATAAAAAACTGTGGTTCAACATATTATGGATGTACTTATAAATCAGAGAGATATTATTCATTTCTAAAGCGAGTAACACACGGAAGAAAAAAAAATCAACGATTCATGTATTATATCGATTATAGAACAGGAAATATATAACTTAATGCCATCATCTAATAACGTAGTTACAATTAATGACATGGAGAATAATAGTGATGATAATAATGAAGAACATGAAGAGGAGGAACTAGGTAATAATAATACTATTATTGAGTTTGATATTCTAAAATTTCAGAATTCTTCAATAAGAACAGTAAGAGGATTAAGAGGAACGATGAATAGTAGACTTTCAATAAAGGATAAAGAAGAATTAATAAATCAATTACTATCATCATGCTCAACATGTATATCTAATTAATTATTTAAAGAATTAGAAGGAGTGTCTTTCTTATATATAAAGGCAATAGAAGTTGGACATTTGTGTCTCAAGTTCACGGACCGTTTATTCTATGATGGTTAAGACTATGATAATATCCTTTTAGTATGTTATAGATTATGTTCCAAATTTTATTTTAGTTTTTTTAATTTTTCAAAAATTCCATATCTAAGGCCTCAAAATAGTCCGAGAAGTTTTGCCGACCGTTAGCAAGTTGGCCGTCCTATGAAATCGATTAAAAATTTTTGAAAACTCATTCTAATTGGATGAAAAGAACACAAATATCTTTGTCTATTTTCGCGCCAAAAATTTATTGACATGGTCAAAGTTTATACTTCTAATCATTTTGTCTTCATTTTTTCAAAAAAATTTCAATTACATTTCTTTTTCTTTTGCAAAACTTTATTTTGTAAATTTGTTATCCATTTTTTTTTTATCTTTTATTTTAAAAATTTCTTTTTCTTTTTTAATTTCTTCTTTTTATATATTTTATTTATTTTTTTATATTTATTATTTATAAATTTATTTTATAATTTATAACATTTTTCGCCACACATAAAAACAACTTTTAAAATATAAGAAACAATTTAGACAAATAATCAGTTATCAAAGTGACTTAATAGACTTAACTTTAACCTATATACATAAAATAACCTAAATAATGATAATGTATGAAACTGTTAAAAAAATTGATCCACAGAGTGTTGAGATATCGGACACATTCTCTTTTGAACCTTTTAAATTTTAATGAAAACTATCTGGATCATCATGGTAACTCATGAAACCATCCTAAAAGTAAATTAAAACCTGTTTTTGACATGTTGAAAAATTAATAAAAAACTTCAATTGCGTGTTCTGTCAACATTTTTTATTTTATTAAATTTTAAACGTTATAGGGTTTATTTTATCAGTTTATATTTACAAATTATTTGAACACATTTTTAAAATAAAAAAGGTCGAAGAGATATCGAAATCATTTTACTCTTAATAAAATATATTTGGACTTAATATTTGATATTTAAACAAAAATCGCCACTCATTGAACCCACCAGGTTTCTTTAAAGACAAGAATGAGTCGATATCTTTTTGGCTGACCCTCATAAAATCAAAATTTGACTACATTTATGAATACAGTGACCTATATTATACACAAATCTGTCATTATTGCATATTTATGACAACAAAGTTGGTGTATCGCACTGGTAGGCACTTTTGAGTTTTTGAAGGTTTTTGATTGGCTAATTTTCGTTCAGAACTTATTCAGCCAATAAAATTTGAATAAAAAAAAGACTTAGGCAAAAAAATGAAAATTTTCACAAAAATTTTAAGACGACTTTTTATTAGACTTTAAAAACCCTATTAGACATATTTTAATAAAGAATTGACAATATTTTCTTGTTTTATAAGGTCACACAATATCAAAAACGTTTTTCTTTATTTTAAAGTCGCAATTCTGGCAAATAATGGGGTCAATATTTTAAAACCTTTTGTTGCTCTGTTTAAAGTTTAGATCCTCTTAGAGTCACAAGAATGTGTAAAAGTGAATAAAAAGACCTCTATGGGTCAAAACCAAAATTCAGCCAAAAAGTCAAAATTTTGTATTTTTTCTACACTGAAAAAATGAGACGAGCCTTTTTGTCTGGCAGACAGTTAGACCAGATTTTTTGAATTGTATTTTATTTACGGGAAAAATTTTGTTGTTCAAATCTGAGTGTATTTATATTTGAGAGCATATCACAGGAGACATGACTTCTAGGATTGTTTTTTTAGTTTATTTTATTATGGTAAAAAGGAATCCAACAGAAAAGTTTGTTTGAATTTTAAAATAGACCATCCTTTTCCAGAATCAAATAAGACTCCTTCAAATCAAACTATTTAGACATTATTTTACAACCAAGCAGTTGTATTAGTCATAAACAATAGTCTTTTAAAAGTTTTGCATACTGATTAAGAATATAGAGAAAATTAACTTTTTATTTTTATGCTACAACTCTTGGGATACAATAATAAAGCATCAAACAAATAATTTAAAACTACTTACTCATAAAAATAATTTACAAATCGAAAATTAAATGAAAAATAAAATTTACGAAGAAAAGTCTTCGTTTCCGAAAATTCTTCGTGTTAAAGCGAAGAATTAAATATTATTCAAAAATATGTCTTTATATTTTATTTGTCATAAAGATTTTCCTCTAGAATATATTGTGCTTTAGGCATGTATGTTTAAAATAGATATGCTATATATAATTCTCTTTGATGTTTATAATTAACATATTTCTATATAGATTCTTCAATTATCTGACAGAACTTATCGTTTTGATTATTTTCTTAGGTCCTAAGATACTGTGAATGTATTGAATGGATTTGTTGTTTATTATTATCACAAGGTAATTAGCATTTATTTATATTTTATTTTATAATAGGTTTTTTGCTTCTTCTCTATGTGGATTACTCTAAGAGATGCCTTGGAATCGTTGTTATTTGTATATATCTAAATTATTTGAATTTTATGCATTAGCACATTTTCTTTTTAGTTCATATTAATATTTATCATTTGATTTTGTCACTTTGTTTCATTTATAAAATGAAATTCTAACGTATTTATTTATATATAGAATTTTTGCCAAGGTGATTACCATTCATAATGTCCGTAGTTTCTTCTACAATCATTTAATATGAATTATCAACACGCTTTATATTGTTTTGTATATTATTATTATATTTATTATTATATTTATTATTATGTTTATTATTATATTTATTATTATATTTATTATTATGTTTATTATTATGTTTATTATTATATTTATTATTATGTTTATTATTATGTTTATTATTATATAGTTACAAGTGTATTCTAATACAGAATTATTAGTAGAATTATCATGTACATATATATTTTATAATACTTTAACAAATGTTACTCTAGGTAAATATTGTAATATCAAACATTCTACAACGAATAATACTACTATATCTTCACCTACTAATGAATCTATGATTAACAAAGCAAAATTACTATTCAAACAAGAAAACACGGTAAATCATGAAGAACCTACTGCAAAAACACATATTTCCACGGCTATTCATGAGTTAGATCAAGATCCAGTATTACCTACTGATTTATATATAATATCACTTCCTACATACCCTTGTGATCTTAATGTTGACAAACTACAAAAGATGTATATATTATTATTATTATTATTATTATTATTATTATTATTATTATTATTATTATATAGGTATTGATTTATGTATACAATTTGTATGTCCAGAAGTAGTTGCTTTAGCAGAAGACCTTCATTTTACGGTTCGAAAGACTGCTATATTATGTTTAGGAGATATAGCAGTATATATAGGTGTAGAAACAACAGAAGAAAAAATATTACCTATATTTTTAAAGAATGTTAAAGTATTCATTTATATATATATAATTTATTTGTATATGTATTTTAAAAATTATATCAATTCATGTAAAAAATTATAGTCTTTTCTGTATTATATTATATACTATTCTATACTATACTACTATATACTATTATATATATAGGATAGTATATGGTCTGTAAGACGAACTTGTGCTGAAATTGTTCCTCAGTTGGCTGAATCCCTTAGTTTAGAAAAACGTTGTACTGTATTATCTACCGTAGTTTGTGGACTAGCTAGAGATGAGTATATATATATATATATTATTATTTATATTTTTATTATTATTCATATTTCTATTTATTTTATTTTTTGCCTTCTATATATATATTTATTTATTTATAGTTGTGTATGGGTTAAAAAAACGATGTTACAATCATTAGGAAAATTTATTTGCTTAATACCTAGTGCTTCTGTATATATATATATATATATATATATATATATATATATATATATATATTATTATTATTATTATTATTATATAATATAGATTAGTGATGATTTACTAACTATATATCAGCAATTAGCTGATGATTCTGAAGTTTCTGGTGATTGCTGTTATGCTTTGGCATGTGCATATACGTTCCCCGCTGTTTTAAAAGCTCTTGGAAGTATTTTATTTATTTTTTACTTTTTTTTTATTTTATTTCTTTATTATTGGGTTTTTATTAAAATTCTAATTGTTATACTTATTATGTATTATACTTATTATTTGATTATGTTTATTATTTATTTATTTATGAAGATACAATTTCTATTCTACTATTATTATGACTATTATTAACATTATTTGTTTATTACTATGAATATTATAATTACAATTGATATTATTATAGGAGATCTATGGTATGTTGTTGAAGGTACTTACAGTAAACTTGTTAAACACGATAATATAAATGTCAGAAAAACACTTGCTTATTCTATACATGAAGTATATATATATATATATTTTTTTTAATTTTATATAAAAACTTGTTTTTATATATTATTCATAAAATATTCATTAGATTAAGTGATATTATTATATATAATTTTTAAATATATATAATCAATTATAACCCTATATTTTATAGATTGCACATATATTAAAAGATAATTCAAATTCCACTTCTCTCTGTGCAACTTTAGAATTATTTCTTAAAGATTGTGATGAAGTGAAAATGGGTGCAGTTAAACATTTAGCTGATTTCTGGAAAGAGTTATCCAATAGAAATGGTATTGCTGAAATGGAAGTATATATATATATTATTATTATTATTATTATTATTATTATTATTATTATTATTATTATTATTATTATTATTATTATTATTATTATTATTATTATTATTATTATTATTATTATATTAATAATATATTATTATACAGATTTTAAAATCCGTATTTAACGAGAGTTTGGATTCTAATTGGAGATTTTGTGTAGCATTAGCGAATCAAATGAATGATTTTATTGTTATTTTCCCTCCTGAACTTGTATATAACCCTTTAATTGGTATGATTGACACACTTTAAAGAGATCCTACAGCTATTGTACGAACTTCAACGTATATATATATATATATATATATATATAGTATAAGTTTACTATTAATTATTATATTAATATTTTATAAATAATATATTATTAGATTTTTAACTTTTTTTATTTCATTAATATATTTTCTATTTTTCCCGTAAATATATATATATATATATATATATATATAGTATTCCTTGTTTAAAATCTCTTTTTTCTTGTTTATCTCATTATAAGAATGATTACTTTATAAATTCAATTAAAAAATTCTTGGAATTCTATAAATCTGATAAATACCTTATTCGAGAAGTATATATATAAATAGTTATTTAAGTATTTTATTATATTATTGTATTATTTCTTATATATATAGGTATTTGCTCGTGGTTTATTTGAATTATTGACTGTTATATCTGATTCCTTATATGCTAATTATATTCATGATTGTTCTATTGTGTCTCAATGATCCAGTTGTTAATATTCGAATTACATATGCCAATGGTTGGCTACTTAATAAAGGTATATACATATATTATTATTATGTTTATTATTATTATTATTATGTTTATTATTATTATGTTTATTATGTTTATTATTATTATTATTAGATGAACGTGTTTTACATTTCTTAAATAACCAAGAATATGTAAATATATTATTAAATGATTCTAATACTGAAATTCGAAATATTGCAAAATTATTTATTAAACAAGAGACACCGTATATATACTTTTATATCATATATATATTATATATTATATATATTATTTTATATATATTATGTTTATAGAGAAGAAGATAAAGAACCAGAAATACAAATAGAAGAACAAAAAGAAGATGAAATAAAAGATACTACATTAGTATATTGTTATTATTATTATTATTATTATTATTATTATTATTATTATTATTATTATTATTTAAAATTATTATATATATATAGATACCTTCTTAACTCCTTCTCATGCTTATTTATTACCTCGTATTCCTTTTATTCTTCCTTCTTATTCATTCCTTAATATATATACACATAAATATAAATATACACATCAAACATTAGAATTATTTTTAAATATAAAGGAATATATAGCTCTATAGTCATGTACTTACATATGTATGCTATATATATTATTATTATATTTATTATTATTACGTTTATATTATTAATTATCATTATATATAGAATAATAAAGATGATTATTATAACTATATATACGAAATATTACCGAAAAAAACATTATCTCCTTCACCAAATGAATCTATAGTTAAATATATAAATGGTATTAATTTAGATAATTATTGGAAGAATGGATATATATTAACATTTTGCATATTTATTAATGATTAATCGAATTGCCGGAAGATCTTTCTTTGATATCTCACAATATCTTATATTCACGTGGTTATGCCAACAATATGAAGAGATAAGATTGATTTAATGTATATATATATATTATTATTATTATTATATATATGTTTATTATTATTAATATACATATTAGTATTATTATACTCTATATTTAAATAATATATTATTTTCTTCTAGATGTTAATAATATGAGTATTGAGCAATATATCAATAAATCAATATTATTTCCTTTATTAACTCTTGTACCTCCTATATTAAATGCCGATCATACTCCTCCTCCTCTTATACCTTCATCTACTTATACTATTCCTTCATTTCCATTCCCACGATTAAGAAACTGTGATCTCCCCATGGGAATACATAATTTAGGAAATACTTGCTATATGAATAGTTTTATTCAATTACTAAGTAATAGTGGTTATATAGATGGTTTATTACATATACCTACAGAAGGTATAGTAATAAAGAGAAATGATAAAGATATATATACAGATATTCATGTTTGTGTGAAGAACAACCCATTTACTACAGAAAGAAATAATTTAAGAATTACTTCAATTCCCCACGGGGGACAGCCTATTGTTAGTCAAGATAAAACTCCTGTTTGTTGTGTATCTCTACATGTTAATGATGCTCTCTCTGTTACTAATAGTATAGGTACTAATATATATAATCCAGATACTATTAATGCTGTTCCTCATTCTAAAAGTAGTT
The DNA here is from genome assembly GCA_039096225.1 of Blastocystis sp. Blastoise. Lineage (NCBI taxonomy): Eukaryota > Bigyra > Opalinata > Blastocystidae > Blastocystis > Blastocystis sp. Blastoise. The sequence continues at coordinate 765,859 of JBBPEB010000002.1, forward strand.
CGGCTTCTATTCCTGTTTCTGTATTCCCACAGCCTCCTAAACTTATTGTTCCAGAACCTCTATTAGCTCCTCTTGGCATGTGCGCATCCCCCTCTATCTCACGTGTTCCTTCAATAGATATACCTATTATGCCTTCTATGACTTCAAATGACCATTCTTTAGTTTTACCGCCACCAAAATTATCGCCAACTCCATCATCATTAAGAGCTATACAATAACTTATCTGTGATTTAGGTTATGGTAGTTATCATTGTGGGGATCCTTCGAAATTGATTGATACTTTAACTGATTTTGAAGGAAATAAAAAGGATAAAAACACAATTTGATTTAAGTGAATTTTGTAATGTTTTATTTGATAAGATTGAGAAAGAAGGAGGAAATAAATGGATTGAAAACATGTTTTACGGGAATATGTGTAGTTGTACCAGTAGTTTAAAATGTTCCCATGTTTCTCTTCGTAATGAAACTTTTACTATATTAACTGTTAATATTAATAAAGTTAATGTATATATATATTTTATTTGGTTTTATTATTATTATTATTATTATTTGTTTATTATTATTATTATTATTATTATTATTATTATTATTATTATTATTATTATTATTATTATATATAGTCTGTTGAATAAACATTACAGCAAACAGTTGCTATAAATGAATTACTTGGAGATAACCAATGGAAATGCAGGAATGTTTTAAGAAAGTTAACGCCTATCGACGTACAGTGATCGATTATACGAAACCATTACTTATGATTAGTATAAATCGTATTCAATTTGACTATAATACAATGACTAGAACTAAGGTATATTATTATTATTATTATTATTATTATTTATATTATTATTATTATTATTATTATTATATAGATTAATTCTTATTGTTCATTCCCTATGATTTTAAATGTATTTCCATATACATATACTGGTCTGATTGGCAAGAAATATAATACAGCTGGACAGTATATATATATATATATATATATATATATAATTATTATTATTATTATTATTATATAGACTTGTACATGATTCTCTTTGGGATGTTAAAGATAATGAAAATCCTCATATGTATATATATATATATATATATGTTCTATTCTATAACTCTATATATATATAGAAATGAAGAAGATTGTTATTATGAATTAATTGGTATTCTTGTTCATAATGGTACTGCTGGTATATATATTATATAATATATATATCTTCTTTCTTAATAACTCTATATATATATAGATAGTGGACATTACTATTATTTCGGTAAATCAGAGAATCCCATGAATAAGCAACGTTACGGTGACGAATCCGATGATTTTACAACGGATAAAGATCAATGGTATTTATATAATGATAGTGAAGTACTAGAATTTAATCCTGAAAAAATTGAACAAGATTGTTTTGGAGGAAAAGAAAAGGTATATATATATATATGTAATAATTATGATTATATTTTATTCTATTATATGCATTATATTATTACTCAAAATTCTTTATAATTTCTTAATTATATATATATATATAAGATAATACAGAAAAGACTTATAGTGCTACTGTACTTCTTTATAGTCGTATTCAGCATCATAAGGATATGACACCCATTCCTTCTTTTGCTAAACAATCAAATGACTCTTATTCTACATCTATATCCCCGCGGTTATCAGGATCCTTCTCTTCTATGAATAATAATACTTCTGCTCCTCCTTGTAGTTCCTTATAAACTTATACATGTAATAATATTAAGAGAAGTGATACATTATTTGAACTCTATTCACCTTATATTGGTATATATATATATATATTATTATTATTATTATTATTATTATTATTATTATTATTATTATTATTATTATTATATATAAGAATATTTATTTAGGTATAAATATAATACAAATGTTAAAATATCATAAAGAAAAAGGATTTGAAGATATTGAAAAATATCCAGATATGCTTAAAGTATATAATTATTATTATTATTATTAGTATTATTGAATATAATTTTGTTTATACTTTATCTTTTTATATATATTTATATGTACCTATTATATAGGTAGCTGTTCTATATTATATATATATTTTTTCATCTGCTTATGAACCAATTTCTATTTGGTCTCAAACTATAAAAATATGGTATATATATATATATTTACTTATTTATTATTATACTTATTATTATATTTATATAGTTTAATATGTTCACCAAGTGTGTCTCTTTGGTTCTTAACTATATATATAATCATACTTCTATTTATCCTCTTCTCTCTCCTCTTTGTCCTGATAGCTTCTAAAAAGCCACAACAGACTGTCTCTGTAATGCTATGAAAAGCATTACTCTTAAATATAAACAAGAGTATATATATATTATATTATATATATATATCATTATAAGTATAATTTATATTTATTATTATCTTTTTAAATTATAAAATATTATTAATATTGAGCTATTCTTTATTGTTTTTATATTACATTATTATATATTATTATTATATATTATTATTATATATTTATTATTATATTTCCCTTAATAGATTTACATGTCCTTCTCCTCTTGTATTATGTCCTGATAATACATGTAAACCTTCATCTTTTTATTGTTTTCAAACACCTCTTTGTCGATCTCCTTATATAAATTGTCCTAATGGAGGATGTGCTTTATTCTATCAACAATGTAGACCTAGTATCTTATGTACTTTTGAAAAACCTATTCTTTGTGATAATGGTACTTGTGTTGAAAAGAATCAAGATTGTTATTCACAAATTCACTTTATTGAAAGAAATCAACAAGGAAGTATATATATATATATTATATATAAAATAATAATAATATATTTTTTAGAAACAACTACAACTACAAATATAACTATTCCTTCTTCTTCAATATTATTAACATCTCATTGTCCTTCTGCTTATCCATATTATTGTTCTTCTAGTAAAACATGTGTACGAAATAGTTTATTATGTTCAAGTCCTGTTATTTGTCCTACTACGAGTCCTATATTATGTGATACTGGTTATTGTGTATCTTCTTATTCATTATGTACTGATGAATCTAATTATCATTGTCCATTAGGATTCTATATGTGTGATTATCAAAAAATATGTGTAGAACATTCTTATTTATGTCCTACTATATCTGTATGTAGAGATAATGAAATGAGATGTGAAGATGGAGGTTGTTATATGATTGAAGATAGTACTTATGGTGTTACCAATATATTCCCTTATATCTATAATTCTTTACAAGAATATAATGAAGAATATTTAGATATAACAGAATATCATGAAAAATCAGATTTAAATATAAAACATACTATAGAACAATGTGTTAGTAAATATTTAGAAATGTATATTGATGTATGTAATATATATAATAATAAAGAAGATATAAATAATTGTATTGATAAAATAAAAGATCGATATCAACATTTATGTTCACGTAATTATCAATTTTATCCTTGTAGAAGATATAATATACATTATAGTGATGATAGTTATTATATATATAGTATATCTCCCTATTTTATACCTACAGGAGATCCTATTGCTTCTATAGAAGGATCTTTAACTTCGATAAATAAATATTATTGGGATCCATTATCTACAGATACATCCTTTCAATCGAATATCTTATCGAATTCTATTCCTCCTCCTCTTTGTCCTAAAGGTAGTAAACGATGTATAGAGGGTAGTTGTATATCTCAAAGTGAACAATGTCCTTCTTATCGTATATGTCCAAGAAATAAACCTATTTTATGTAGTGATGGATTATGTCATTATCATCAGAATCAATGTCTTAATACTATTCATTGTCCTATTAATTATAAATTATGTAATGATGGTAGTTGTGTATTTATAACAAAGAAATGTCCATTATTATATTGTCCAACTACAAATCCTATATTATGTTGGGATCAATCATGTCATGTTTCTGAAGATGATTGTCCACCTATACCTCCTTATGTACCTTCTAATTGTCTTAATGGAAAATGTATTACTACAGGAGCAAGACAAGTTACAAAATTTACTAGTTTTTGTAGTATTCATGGAGAATATGTTAAAGATCGAAGTGATTGTATTAATGGATATGAAGGTTATTATAGTATGTGTTTATTGTTATTTTATTTTATTTTTTTTTTATTATTTGTATTTTTTTTTATTTTATAATAAATATCTTTTTATAGATAAATATTCAATGGAAAGTGATCATTATGTGACTGGTTTTTGTAGTTATGATAAATATTTATGTTCTGATGGTACATGTGTTCGTGATTCTTCTTTATGTTCTGAACCTTTATGTCCTATGTTTAAACCTTATAAATGTATTTCAGGATTATGTGTATCTTCAAAAGAAGAATGTACATCGAATGATAATTGTAATAATGATCAATTTAGTGGATGGTGTCATAATACATTAATATGTTATACAAAAGATAGTTCAAAGAATAATATAGATATTTATCATTCTTCTTGTGATTGGACTTGTAATACTAATGGATATATACGTTGTTTAGATGGTACATGTCGTCAATCTATAGAAGATTGTCCTCTTTCGAATGGTTGCTCTTCTTCTAAACCTAAATCATGTTATAATGGTGAATGTATTAAAGAAGATGAAGAATGTAGTCGTATGTTTGTTTTATTATTTTATTTTTTTATAATAATTATATTTATATTTATAATAATAATAATAATAATAAATATTATGTAGCTTTATGTGTTGCTCCATATAAACAATGTGAGAATGGTTTGTGTATGATATCTACTTTTTATTGTCCTTATTCTTCTTATTCATTTATTCCTGAAGATACATCTCCTTCTCCTTCTTTATTTGAAACTTCATTATTGAATACAGATATAAATAATAATAGTTATATAAATAAAATAATGAATAATATAAAATCTATAATAAATACTCTATATAATACAATAATCGATTCTTTTATGAAATATATGGATAAATCTTTCTTTACAGAAAATAATCTTCAGAAAACATCTCCTTTATTAAATGAATATGAACATAAATTATTTAACAAAAATAATAATACTAATAATAAACTATCCTTATTTTCTTCAGAACTCTTTGAATCTCCTTTAGTTTATTTTGTAGATCGTCAATATTTATATTCTTATTTTTCTAGTCTTCCTTCATTATGTAGTGAAGATAAACCAATTCGATGTGCTATAGGTATATGTGTGAAATCGTATACAGATTGTCCTTTGATTATGCCTTGTAATACAAGTAATTATAATACAAATTATATTCGTTGTTCTGATGGTAGTTGTCGTGCTTCTTCTTCTTTATGTACTGATCGAACTATATGTACATCTCCTTATAATTATATGTGTAAAACAGGATTATATAATGGATTATGTGTTGAAAAAGAAGAAGATTGTCTTAGTGATAATGGTAGGTTTATTATTATTATATATTAATTAATAAATAAAAATTATAAATAATAATAATATTATATATAGGTTGTCCATTATCTTCTCCTTATAAATGTCCAACAGGTCGTTGTGTGAAATATTCTTATAATTGTACAACTGAATATACCTATCATTCTTGTCCTCATGAAAGACCTTATAAATGTATTCGAGGAGAATGCGTAAGGAATGCTAATGAATGTACATTTATTAATGGTTGTTCTCCTCTTCATCCTATATTATGTTCTAATGGTACTTGTGTTTCTACAAGAAATGAATGTTCGTCTATTCTAAATTCAAATATTATTTCTTGTCCTATAAATCAATCTTATATATGTCCAAATGGTCAATGTGTTTCTCATCCTTCACAATGTTTATTATTCAATAAATGTTCTATATATCATTCTCAAGCATGTGCTTCTGGAGATTGTATTCCTTTACATGGTCAACGATATTCACCTATTTTATTATCTTTAAATATTATAAATGAAGATCAATCTGATAATTATTATAATTCTATAGAAAATTATATATTATTATATAAAAATAGTCTAAATGAATTTATAATACTCTGATTCTTCGTATATTTTATATAACAATATGAAAACTTCCTTTTAATATTATGAATACATTATCTATGTATTCTTTATTAGTATATATAATATCTCCTTTATATTTTTTCCGTTAATGTTGTCAACTATTTCCGTATTTACAAATTAAAAATAAAATTATATATGATAATTAGAAACTTAAATGAAAGCACGTAAATTTATATATAAACCAAACAAAAGATTATTATATATATTTGGATTTATATGTAATACATAATCAATATATGGATATGCTTTTGAGTTATATTATATCACGTGTATATGTTCGTGGAATAAATACTGTGGTGGTTGTAACTTCGTCGGCACTTGCTAAAGTATCTTGATGTTTTCTTTTAGTTTGGTGAACCTCATTCTATATATATATAAATTATATAAACATGATGTACAGAATATAATAATAGTTACATATAGGTTCATATATGTTATATACACAGCAATAATCTTCGTCATTGTCTTCATTTGATTCCTTGAAGTTATGGATATCACATACTATAACATTTGTTGGAACTATTTTTTTGATATTAATATATGTCTCATCTAGATTATATGGATCTTTATATATTAAATTATTTGAATTATATATTTTAAAAAAAAGACCACTCTTTGATGATTTCGTATCAGGATAATGATGAGCCTTTACAATAAATAAGTCTTCTATTTGAATGTATTCTAGTGCCTTTACTAAGCAAACATGGCTTGTTCCATTTATGTAATCATAATACATCAAATAGGAGTTATCTAATTTTTCTACTCCTTCGTCAATGTCTGTGCACGTAAAAGATAATGAATCATTGATCAAAATCTCCGAATATCTAAAGATATTTAATTTCTTGGTGTTCTCCATTACATTATGAAAATTACTTGAATCTCTTAATAATTCTATTCTGCTTTCTGTAGTTATATCACCAACATTTAGATTTGAAAATAATTTATTATTAATGTATACGCTATTCATTCTTATTATATGCTTCAAGAATAACTCCGTAAATAATTGAGTATTATTATTATTAATACTTTCTCTTATGCCCTTTACTGAATAAATCTTCTGATTTTGGTCAGTAACGTAGTAAACACACTCATAAGCATTAAATGTAACAACATGAGCTGCTATTGAACTACTCTCCGACTCTAATGAACTATTAATTATTGAAGATGCTATATCTATATCTATTATTTCTTTAAAAGCCATGCTAATTATTGAAGATTTATTGAAGAAGAATCTTCCATGTGTAAGACGTTTTATTGATGAATAAAACCTTTCAGATTCCCAGGTACTAGTATATTGAAGAGATCCGGCATTTTGAATTGATTTCGTTAAATGAGAGAAATAATGTATCTGACTATTGATAAATTCTTTTGGCAAAACTAGATCACATAAGAAGAGGAATATATAACACTTAGAGTTTATTATGCTTAAATCTTCTATTGTTAACATTTGATTCTTTAAAGTACATAACATAATTATATCAGCTTGAATTTCTACTAAAGGAACTAATAACGAATCTGTCTGATTAAAGTCTGATATTATTAGTGGTAATATATATGAAGCAAAGAAGATTCTACTGTGTGATGTCATTTTATAAAAACTGGTTTCTTCCAAAGCGAAGCGAAATTGATTTTCACTATCATAGAAAAAAGAATTTACATATTCTAATCTACTCTTCAGTATTTTAATATTATCTGATGATAATTGTAGTCTCTTTAGTATTTCATCAGGCTTATTGTATTTATGTTTATTTAAAATATCTGTATATTTCATTGTGTCAAATCCTAATAATAATGACAGAAGAAGAACTATGGTGTTGTTAAACATGTGCATTGGATCAATATTATAGCTCGTTGCTGCATTAAAATATGGAAGTCTTTCGAATACACTTATTTTTGAATTAATACCGTTCATAGAAGTTCTTGATGAGGTTTCTTCTCTTGCTATCTCAATAGTTTCTTTTGTATTATCTTCACATATTATTGTAGAATATGCATCAGATTGGGTTTCACTCTTGAAATACTTAGTATAATTTATGCATTTAATACCGTTGATAATACAATCTTCTTTAACTGTTATTAGACTAGTAGAAATAGGATAGAAGATGGTTGTAGTTGTAGATGAAGGAGAATAATCTATGAATGGCTTTATAATTGAATACGAAGTCTTTATACCCTTATGGAAGTTATCGTTATCTTTTTGAATATGTAAATTACAGAATCTGCATGGATAATTTGAAGCTGGTCCCGTGAATTCACCTATTTTCTGAATTTCAGCAGTATCACCATACACTTCTAAGAGAATTCCAACTACTCTTTTTTCTTCAAGCAAACCATTATTACAAACAAGCATTGGTATTCCATCTTTCAAAAGTAGAAGTTCTTTTACTAATAGCTGTAAAGCAATGCTACGTTCGTCTGTAGAAGAAACCGTAAATACCCAAAACTTCCTTTTATCATATAATCTTATGGGCTTATAATTTAGTAGTTTGATGAGTACTGGTTGGGAGCTTTTATTCTTTTCTATTAATGGAGAATTATATACAGAAATTCCATCTGAAGTTACGGTGAAGAACAAAAATATATCACCGTTGTTATGAACTGTTTTCATGTACTCCTTAAAATTATCTCCATTCATGTATAAAGGAAGACTTTTATTTGAAACATAATTATCATGTAATGCTGGTTCTATATCTTCTTTATTATATAATTCAATATCTTGAATTAATTTTTCGCTTTTGAGGAGTTGCTTAATACGAGATATCAGTGGTAAAACTGTGGTATATCTAACTGTATATATATATATATATATATATATATATATATAACATAATATCATATAATTAATATAATATAATTTAATATAATATAATATAATGTATAGATTTTATACATAACGATATTTATATATATTTATAACTATGTTCTATTAAATATGTATATATATATATTAATGTATATCATTGAATATTATATATAATATAATATATATTATATAATTATATATAACATATATATATAGGTATATACGAGAGCCGTCACAATTTACAGAGTTGCAATTATTTCTAGAATTTGTAGAAATATTTCTACCTGTATTAAAGTCAACTAATATTTTACATTCTTCACACCAAAATATATTTATACTAAATGGCATACACTGGTAGGCATTTTCACGGATATCAAAAAAGCGACAAATGAGAAAAAGTAAACAAAAAATTTTAAGACACTTTTCAGTCATAGCGAATAGAGTGGCCAAAAAATAGACTAATTTTGTCGGGTATGTTGTTTGTTTTTATTCGTTCAGAATTCTTTTAGAAACGTCATTTTTTATTTATTTATCGTTGTGTGAATGATAATAAAAATATATATAACAAAAGACAATAGATAATAATAAAAAAATAATAACAATAATAAAGATAATAAAATAATAATTATTTATAATATTTTTGAGTAATTTGATATCATTTTGGATCACTATATATACATAAATGATAGAAATGATAATAATATAGATAACATATAAATATATACCTTTATGTATCACTTGTAGAATACCCCTTGAAGAAAAACCACAACTATAAAAATATAATTTATAAAAATAAATATATTATAATAATATACCTTCAACCACCAAACAGACTAGACCAAGAGAAACCTCATGAAGGACCTAGAACCTATATAAAAATAAAAGTAGTTAATTTTAAAAAAATAAAATATAATAAAATACCTTCAAAACCAGGGAGTTGTTAACCAAGGAGACCGACAACAACACCTGAACCTATAGAAGATGATAATAATAATAACAAAGAGAATGCTAAAAATATATACCTTTAATAGTACAAGATTTCTAGTTACATAGACCCCACAACTCATTGTTTAACTATAGAGGATAAAGAAGAATGAAAAGAAACATACCTTTAAAGAAGAAGACCAATTAGGACCTATTTGAATCTATTTGGATAGACCATGAAGACTATAAAGTTTAAGGCAAATAAAAAATATTATATACATCTTATAATATATAAAAAATATCTGAAAAATAAATAAAAATAAAAATAAATATGTGAAAATATTAAATCTTAAAAATAAAGAGAAATTCCCCCTTATAAAATCTTTTTTTCTATAATAAAAGTTTGTGTAAATTCGTTGTTTCCAGGGGTTAAAACATTTTAAAAATTTCCCTTTTTCTCTTTTATAAAGTCTATTTGAATTTTTAATTGATATATAAATGTTATATGTGTACATTAAGCTTAATTATTTAATTATAACAGATTTCCGGACTTAATTAAACAAGAAAATTGTTATTTTAATAAACTATAATTACAATTAAATATATTTGTTAGCTATTTTTATATAATACTATTCTATTTATAATAAGAATGCAATAGAGAATCAAAAAATATATTTAGTATAGCTATTTATGAAGATACAATTTACAATTGGCAACTTTTGTTTTATAATATGTTTTAGTTCAACGAATCATATATTATTATTAGTGAATAAATAAACTGAGAATGTCTGAGAGGTTTGTAAGTGGTTTTAGACATTATAAAGAATATCATAAAATATAAATAGAAACTGTATTTATGTTAAACTCCTTTTTATGTTATTCCAAAAGAATTCTTTTAAAATATTTTTATTCTCAAATACTACAAAACAAAATGTATATAAAAAATAAATATAACACAATAAAAAATAGATAAAATAGATATTAGATAATATATATAAATATAAGTAACATATCATTATAATACATATAATATGTATATGTAAGGAACTTCTTTCTATCCTATATATATATATGACTATAAAACTATGTATAATATATATATATATATATATATATATATATATACCTTATAAAGAGTAGATTAGTTGCGGCTGTGGGTATACCTGTTCTTTAAGGAGTATGAGAGAGTAATATATAGGGAGAAAGGAAAGGAGGATACTAGAATATAACGAGAAGAGTTAAGGAATAGAAAGGAAGGGAGAGACACTATGAAGGGATAGAATAAGATAGATAATATAATGCCAATTAATAAGTATAATAATAATAATAGCTATAATAACTATAATATATATACAAGATAAATAACCATGCTTCTGATAATCATGGTTATCAAGGAGAGACATAAAACGCTGGTATTATAGGAGGTATATAGTAAGTATATATATATTGATGTATTTGTGGTTTATAAATATATAATGTCATATCTATCATATGTATAGCATTTTAATATCTATATATACATTAATTATAAATATAAAATAGTTAATACTATGTATAATATTTTATATCAAAAGTTTTATAGTGTATAATTAAATATACAATTGAGAAATACTGGAGAAGTAATATTCCCCGCGATTAAGGATTCATAAAGACAGCACCCACAATAATACTGGAAGATGAAGAAGGAGAAATATGGAGAACTGTACATAACCACGGGGATAATAAGTATATCTAAAAAAAATAGAAACTAAATATTATATATATATATACATATTCTATAAATTATTTAATAAGAAGATCTTGTTTAGTAAGTAGCTGACAGAGGGATTCAAACATCCATAAAATACATAGATTCTATATAATAATAATAGTAATATATAATAATATATAGATTCTATATAAAATAATAATAATAAATATAATAATAATAATAATAAATATCTATATATATATAGCATACATAAGGGAAATACATGACTATAGAGCTATATATTCCTTTATATTTATAAATTATTCCTAATGCTTGTTATGTATATTTATGTTTATGTATATATATTAAGGAATGAATAAGAAGAAAGAATAAGAGGAACACGAGGTAATAAATAAGGATGAGAAGGAGTTAAGAAGGTATCTATATATAATAATAATAATAATAATATATACATATATATACAATTTAAATCTTTATTTTTTAACTGGACAAATACATATCAATTTATATATATATATATAATTCTGCACAATAACTACATTCAGATGCTAATATATCAATTTATATATATATATATAATTCTGCACAATAACTACATTCAGATGCTAATATAATTATTTATATTTGTGATATAGGGTTTCATAAACTATATATTTATAAATATAAATAATAATTATAATTATAATAAATATAATAATAATAGATATAATAATAATAATAAATATAATAATAGATATAATAATAAATATAATATAATAATAATAATAATAATAATAATAATAATAAATATAATAATACTAATAAATATAATAATAATAAATATAATAAATATAAATATAATAATAATAAATATAATAAACATAACAATATATACCTTTTTTATTAGGTTCAAAATTAAATCCAAAATCTCTACTGGCAACTCTCATTCTCCCTCCAGATCGAGGAGGGGGAAGTGGGGGTAATGCTGATGATGATATATTCAATTTATTATTATTATTATTATTAATATTATTATTATTATTCTTTCCTAAAGTAATAATATTATTATGATGAGAAATAGCTATTCTATCTTTATTTGTAGGAGTTAATAATATATTATTAGCACAATGATTATTATGTATATCATAAGTATAATCAATACAAGTATTAAGATCTGAAGATTGTAACGTTGATTTGATTTGATTGGCTATTGTTGAAGATAAATGTGCGGATAACGGACTGTTAACATTCTGAGGAATAGTATTTTTATCATTATTATCATTAGTATTATTATTAGTATAATTATTATCATTTTCAAATAATTCACCATTACTAATACTATTGATTCTCTTTAGAGGAATAGGAGAAGTACTTTTCGATAAGGTGATATTTCTATATCATTATCTGCTTCTTTATATATAGTATCCATATTAATTGGACGTATTTCAGAGAATGAAGATGAATTTCCTTGTGTAGTAGTAGTATATATTTCATTGCGATCACCATCAAATACTATTTCATTAGTATTATTCACTTCATAAGGAGAAACAGATGTAGATGAAGGCATAGGAGTAATAGAAGCTTTTGGAAATGGTATTTCTGAATCATATTCTAAAGGATCTAAAGAATTTCTATTCGAACCAGAAAGATGATGAGAGAAAGAATGTATATTATTATTAGTAGTAGTATCAACTTATAATTCATTACTATTGATTAATATATTATATGATATAGGAGGAGGAGTAGCCTATTTGATATAGAACTATTTACAATAGGTGACGAAACACAATCATTATTTTCATGATAGCTACTATTTGAGTCTTGTTTCATCAGGTGGTGTTGACTATTATATTGTAAATTCAAGAGAGAAAGAGGAATAGAAGAAGGTGGAGTTGTTGATCAAGATGGAGGTATATATGTAGATGTACCTATATGAGTTGAAGGAGTAGATACATGTATTGATGAAGGATATGAATGACCTAATAATTTATTAGCTGTTATGTTATTATTATTATTATTTATTGAAGATATAAAAGGCATATTATTATTATTATTATTATTATTATGATTATTAGTATTAATACTATTCATACTAATTTTCTTTTCTAAGAAAAAAATATGTATTACTTCAGGTTTATAGAAAGGAGTTAATATATAGAAAGCATCAAGTAATGCAGAGGTAAATAATTGCTGTATTATATAAGAATTTGAAAAAGATGGAGTTAATAAAGAAAAATAAATTTCTATTATCATTTGTATAGATGCAGAATCTATATAATATTAATAATTATTAGATATTATAAATATTTAAAAAAATGAAATTATATATATATATACCTTTATGACATATATTGGCTAATATATATATATCTCTTTGCCACCTCTGTAACATTCTAATATATACCTCATCCGATATATGGTCATCCACCAAATTATCTAAAGCCTTCTCTATATATATATTATATAAACATATGTATATATATTATATACTATAAATATATATACTTCTTTTAATATCTAAAGATAATGTTGTTCAATAACCAGTCAATTTATCTTGATCATCTCTATATATAATATTATATACAAATATACATAATCATATATATATACAATTTAGTTAAAGCAGCAAGATAAAGTAATAGAATATCTTTAAATAAAAAATATTATCATCTTTTTCATATCTTAAACATTTATGTATATAATCACATATTTCTGTATCCATATAATTAGTAATATGTATAATATCATATATAAAGTTGATAATAGAACGATATTGCTTTGTTATTGTAGTATCTGCAGAATTATCACGATATATATATATATATATCATATAAATGTGTTCCTTGTACTAACATATATATTATGGAAACATCCTATATATTATTATTATTATTTATAATATAATAATCTTTATTAAATAATAATAAGAATTAATAAAATAATAATAATAATATGTATATACATTAATGAGTATATCTGGATAGTTCTTATATAATAATATATAGATCATAAATGGGTTTTGAGAGGTAGATAATATCTTATAGAGATTCGGAGTAGATGTAACTACTGTATGATAATATTCAAAATATAACCTATATATATATAGTACAATATATATTCTATTTAGTATAGTATATAAATATTATAATATAATATTCTGTTATATAATAATAATAGGATAAATATTAATAATATATATATATATATATATACTTAATAGCTTGAAAGTTGATTTTATGAAACATCCAAAAGCATAGGATAATGATTAATAAATATAATTATATAAGAACCATTTTCTTTATCTTTCATAAATGTAAAGAAAAAACAATACATTATTTTCTATATAAATAATAATCATATAGTATATATTAGTATATATAAATATAATAATAATATATATATATATATATACAAATAATGGTATAGTTGTAGAATCTCTTTATTCTCACAGCATAAGTTAATATATAAGGATAATACTGTATCATAATCTTCAATAGATATATATTGAGTAATAAAATGAGAAAATAATATATTATTTATATATATATATCTAATGATAAATATAATACAGTAGAAGCACAAAATAATGTACGTGTCTATATATATATATAATTAATATTAATCTAATTATTATTTAAAAAATAAAGAAAAATAATATAAGAATAATAAGAATAATAATATATAAATATACAAGTAATTGAACAGATTTAACAATGAAGAAACTAGATAGTTTCCCTATATTCGGATTTTTATAAATATCAATAATATAATGCTTTCCAGGGATGGGAGGATTTGGTTTCTCATAAGGTAATAATGGATTAAATAAACATAAGCAATAAACATTAGGTATATAGGCAAAGAGGAAAGGAAATAAAGTAAATAATCGAGAAGATAAAGAGAATAGAGAGGCAAAGAGACTGGGTCTATAGAAGAAGTATTATTAGAATAATATGTATATTAATATATATAACAATAATAAGTATAAAAATGATAAAAATAAATATAATAAAAGAAGAATAGTAATAAATATATATATGTTGATCTTCAGTAGCTGTAAAACAATCAAAATATATATATATACAAATATAGTAATATTGATAGAATGATTCAATCTATATATAATAATAATAATAATAATAATAAATAGACATACCATTTTTATTTGAAAGAATAGTACCATCAATCGGATTTGTAAATGGGAAAGAAAAATTCATATTCTATATATAATATAATAAGATTAGCATAAAATATTATAATATTAAAATAAATAAAAATTAAATAAATATTTAATATAGGAAAATGAAAAAAGGGAAAAATGTTAATGCAAACGAAAAAAAATATATATGATATTTATATACTGTTGATAACATGTTTGGTTGTGGTTTGACAGTGTTTTGAGTTAGCAGAACCAAAAAGAACCTAAAAAAATAAAAAAAAAGAAATGGAAAAAAATACCTTACCAAATAGATAGATAACAACAATTCTTTTTGACAAACACTTCTAATAATGACTAAGGAGACTGTTTGAATGCAGACGGGAAGCCAGAATCAAGAACCTAAAAGAATCAGATAAAAAAATAGGAAATATTCAATAAATAAATTATGATATAATATATACCTGCATGGAAAACACCTAAGATATGCATAGCAGTCACTAGATCTGCTTGTATACAACAAATTAAAAATAAAGATAAATTCATATTTAAAGTCAATTTTTTAGTCAAATACTAAAAATTTTCATAAAAATTCATTTTTAATTTTTTTTAAAATTTTTATGACTCAATACTAAAGTAACAAGTTTTAACAATTATATATTACACTATTGACACAACATTATTGTATCCCACTACTTTCAGGTTTTAAAAAAATACTCATTTTTGTTGACTCTCTGATCTATTTATATTCTGTTCTAAAAGCTATTGATTATAACTTGAAACGTTTTTATAATACATAATTAACTCTCAAAACAACTCTTTAAAAGACTTTTCTTTGATTCTGAGGAAAAGTAGTTTTTTTATAAGTTTTGACATACTCTTTGTATGCGGAACTTTAAGTCATGATAGAATAAAATGAAAAAAGTCTTTTAAAACTCTTATGTCGTCTGATATATAATAAAATATAAATAGACTCACTTTTAAACAATAAAAATATTCCCGTAAATATTTTAAAAATTCAAAACTCTGGTCTGATTGCCCATGGAACAAATAGGCTCGGTTCAATTTTTCAATGTAAAAAAAATATAAATTTTTGACTTTTTGACTGAATTTTGGTTTTGTCCCATAGAGGTCAGCTTATTCACTTTTAATCATATATGTGACTATGAGAGGGTCTTCACTTTAAACACAACTATAAAATACTTTAAAATATTGACCCCATTATTTGTCGGAATTGCGACTTTAAAATAAATAAAAACGTTTTGGATATTGGGTGACCCTCTGCAAATAAAAATTAATGTCAATTCTTTATTAAAATATGTCTAATAGGGTATTTGAGTCTAAATCAAAAGTCGACTTAAAAATTTTGTGAAAATTTTCATTTTTTTGCCTAAGTCTTTTTTTTCTTGAGTTTTCATTGGCTGAATCAATTTTGAACGAAAATCAACCAATCAAAAACCTTCAAAAACTCAAAAGTGCCTACCAGTGATATATTCATTTCTTGTGGATAATCTACGAATAAAATCTTGTCCTCTTTTTGGTATTTTTAACTCAGGCTGATTTGATACTGTTATTATAACATTATTTACAAGCTTTATTAGTTCAATTACAGATTCTTGGCTTATATTCAGTCTTTTCCAAGTGGTGAAAATCTGTTGATGTAATGAATCTTCTATCGATGTATTTATGTTGTTTCTTTTAAACTAAAGATATTAATTTTTATTATAATTCATTATATGGTATTAATATTGTAATGGATATAAATAATTTACTTCATGATTTGAAATTTCCTTCATAATATTGCTTAGGATTTGTTCATCATCATTCGAAAGAATGTCATTAATGTTTGATGATATATTTTCATTGTCGGGGCAACCTGTTTGGTGAATGTTATTTGAAATCTGCTGATCAGCACCTATAGCTTCTTGAATAAAAGAATATATTTGAATTGAGTGTTTACCCTTAGGCTTTTTATACCAGTTGGATGGGAATAATCTTTGACCAACCATTTGGAAATAGTGATATTATTTTATGGTTTTTCTTGAATTATTTCCATTTTGTATATATTTTTTCTATTTATATATAATTATATCTCCTTATAATAAATTCAGAATAGTATCATATTAATATTTTTACTGAAAAATGAGTAATAATAATGATAAATGGAACGATTTTAGAAAACAAATGATGGGCTGTATTAATGAATTTATAGATTTACAGATTGGTACAAAAAAAATTGGTATTTTCTTCGTTATGCTTTACTATATTATTTATAGACGAAAAATTAGACTATCTAGATTCTAATATGGAATCTTTTTTGAGACATAGAGCTTTAGAATGTGGAATACCAGTAAACTATACAAGATCTGCTACTATAACTATTAGTGTATGTATATATACTTAATATAATATTTTAATATAGAATGTTCTTCGTTATATCCCGTTTGTATTATCTGTAGATGATAGAATGGATGTTTTTAATTTATTTAGAATTGAAGAAGGGTCTGTAAATTTTAGGTATGACTGTAATTTGTTTAAAAGAATGTGTGAATTATGTCTTAAATATTCAAATAAAGTTGGGCAGGTCATGGATTTAACATTGGATAATATCAAAACGATAGTTAGATCAATACTTGTTAATAAAAAGTTAAATGGAACACTATTTACTTATTTTGGATTCAAATTAAAAGATATTTCTATTGAAGAGTTCAGAAAACAATTCAAAGCTGATAAAAAATATCTATTTGTATGTAAATTATAATCTATATATTCTTTTATATTTATATATTTATTTAGAAAACTAAGTGGATATTAATAAAAGATTTTCATCATATGAGACAAACAAGATATAATAAACACAGGAATATTCTAGAAGATTTAAAGATTATAAATGAAGAATTTTAGTGGTTCTCGAATTGAGATTTCTTATAATTAGTATATAATTATTATTAAATATATTATCACTAAACATAATCTTTTATAGCCATTCATTCTTCATCTTTATTATTTTGGGATATTTTATTTTAGAATATTTACATATTTTTTTTATTTTCAAGGCAATAATGTATTTATTTATATATATACTTGTTTGTGTACAATTTATATATATGTATATTGTTTATAGGAGTTGATACTTTAGATAATCAACAATTTTATTGTGTATTGTATGTTTATTTGAAAAATATTTATAAGATTTTTAGGTTATTAGTTTTTGTATAAAGTGGTTGTTGTTGAGACTAGTATTCTGAATTGTAATTCTTGTATATATAAAATTTATTATTATCTTATTTATAAGATTTTTAGGTTATTAGTTTGTGTATAAAGTGGTTATTGTGGAGACTAGTATTCTGAATTGCAATTCTTGTATATATAAAATTTATTATTATTTTATTTATAAGATTTTTAGGTTATTAGTTTGTGTATAAAGTGGTTATTGTGGAGACTAGTATTCTGAATTGTAATTCTGTATATATAAAATTTATTATTATTTTATTTATAAGATTTTTAGGTTATTAGTTTGTGCATAAAGTGGTTATTGTGGAGACTAGTATTCTGAATTGTAATTCTGTATATATTTAATTTATTATTATCTTTAAATTTATGTATTTTATAGTCATTAAAAATTTGTGATTTCAAAAAAGAAATACTTTAAATATAATATTTCTTGCTATTATAATTATTATTTACATATTTTTTATAGACACATATCTTGGGCTTTCATTTATAGCCTTTTATTAAATTATAATTAATTAGCTTATATTTTATTTTAAAAGTGCATATTTTTTAAATTTTTACTTAATATAGTCATAAATAGTCGATTTTATATTATTTTTGTTATGTTTATAAATTAATAACCTATGAAACTACTAATCAAAAGAAATGAAAAGCAAAATTTGTTTTTATATTCTTGAATAAATAAAAATAATAATCCAATCATATAACTTATATGAAACCACATCGACAAAATAATTGGATATAAGCGCTATTATGTCCACTCAAATTGTATATATATATTTTAGTATCCATTAACATTGTTGTAAAAAACGAGCTGAAAAAATCTGAATCAGTCTGATCCGTTCAAAGCTTATGGATCAAACTTTTTGATTCACGGGAATGCCTGTCAGTGTCGGCAGATTTCGACCTCTTTAATTTCGAGTTTTGACTTCATATTTGGTGTAAGGATGCCTTATATGTTACATTATGATATTTCATATCTTTAAATGCTTTTTAAAAAAGGTTAAAAAAGTTAATTGCGGCTTTGCACCAAAATAAGTCGTTCTAACACACTTTTTATAAGTCATATTAATAGATAATAAACTATTACATATATATATAAAGTCAAAATATAAAATATCGTTGAATCTCGGGGTCAAAAATGAAAAAGAAATTTTGATTTTTTTCAAAATTTTTGTTTTTATCGTTTTAACTAAGGTCAATTTCAATTATCATTTTTCTATCAATAAAGTCAATATTTTTATAACATATAATATGTTTTATTCTGATCATAAAATATAAAAAATTAGTTCTTAAAAATAAAAATTGACTGAGAAATAAAAATTCAAAGTGGTATGTCTCTCAAAATATTTTTACTTTTTTAATACTGTTTTTTTTATTGTATCCCTATAAACACTACTAATTAACTGAAAAAAAATTATTCTATAATTATAAGAATTATATATATTTATTTATAATAGTGAAAATTTATATTAGTCAAGCTAATAATTATTTTTAGTATATATGACATATTAAAGTATGAAATATATTTTCTTATCATAAGAATTCATTTTTAAAAAACGATAATGTTTTTTATATTTATTTTTTGTTCTTTTCAAAAGTAGTTTTAAATATGTATAAACATAGAAAAATTTAATGACTTAGTTTATAAATTTTTAAAATGTAAAAAAAAATAATTTTATTTCCATTACTTTTAGACATCTTTATTATGAAATGGATTCTTTATGAATATAAAAAAAAAATTTATCTATTATTAAAAAAGAAAATATGAATACAAATTCTTATTCATAAACTATCATGCATTTTTATTATATATAGATAAGTAGATATTAGTGATATGAAATAGTAGTAGTTAAACTTTTGAATTTTTAAAATTTTAATTTAATTTTTTATCTATAAAATACAACGCGTTGTTTTTTATAGGAAAAAAAAAGAATTAAAATTTTAAAAATTCAAAAGTTTAACTACTACTATTTCATATCACGAAACATATATATTCATTTAAAAAACTATATAATCTAAATAAGATCTATTTAGATAGAATATATGCATGATACCATAAAATCAATTTGATAAATGAATAAATAGAGTAAAGAATATATATAAACATTTTGATTTAGTCACTGATAGCATAAAATTATAAAATTATTTTTTTTATATAAAACGAATAAAATAAAAATATGTATTAATAAATAAACATTCCAGAATGAATAATTTAAGCAGAATAACTTGAAATAATAAATAGAATTATTGTTTATTTTCATATCATAATAGCTTTCATAGATAAATGTAACTTATATTAAGAAACTATTATGATATGTGTCATTAATGAAACTATTATAAACTATAAACTACTTTAAAAAGTATTTTTATGTATCTATATGATAGTATACATTTAAAAAAATATTTATATAAATTATAAAGCTCCAGTGTCTTCCCTGTCACTGGACGAAATTGCCACGTGGCAATTGTCACCAAAATTTGTGACAAAATATTTATTTTTGACAGTGTAATTTTATATTTTTATGACTAAGTCAATTTAAGTCTGGCTGAAAGTGACAGTCAGCTATTGTCATGGCAATTGTCACAAAAGTCAGGGAAGACATTGTAAAGCTCTAAAGGTTACGAAGCATCGGCGAAGCCGATGCCACCCGCTAGTTATAATAATAATAAATAGAGTCATAATAGAATATAAAATATTAAAAATTAGTCTAATTAAATATGGTTGACTGTTTGATAGGAATGTTAGAATGGGTAAAATGATTTTAATTGCTTCTAAAACAGTATAATACGTTTTTATGTCACTAAATATAAAAATATTATAGCTTAAAGAATGTTTTTTGTCTTTCAAAAGAACTCATTTTTTGTAATTGTGGCTTTAAACAAAAGAGATTCAAGTTATTCTTTACAAATTAAATAATAAATTCAATATATATGTATATGAATATAAAATTCGTTTTAATAAAAGTGAATGTGTTTGAAAAAAATGTTAAAAGTTTTTTAGAGTTTTTTAAAAATAACTTATTTGTTTTATAAACTTTATTTCATGTACAATAGGTAAAGTATTTTAAAGTACTAAATCTATTTATGATATAGAATGTAATTTTTGGTTTATATTTAGTTTTTCGTTTCATTTAATGAAATGATTTTGAAAACATTATAAAAAATGAATAGATAATTTTTAAAAATAATTCTTTTTTCTTTTATAAAAAAAATTCTATATATGATAAATATTTATAAAAGAACTCTATGAGTTATTATCGATTATATAGAATAATATATATTTTTTAATTATTAAAAATATTTTTTGTTTTTAAAAATCCAAATTGAAATAGGAGTAATAAAAAAAGAATAATATTATAAACATTTGAATCTGATAGTATTAAACTATAGCAACTATTACATATAATTAAACATTTATTAATACGAAAAAGGGGTATAATAAAATATTAAATATATATATATATAATAGTATATATAAAAAGAAATGATAGAATATAAAAAATCAAATAGAGATAAAAATGATAATAATTTAAAATGAAATAAAATAATATATGAGAAAATTCATAAAAGAATAAATAATATTTTTTAGACAAAAGAGTAAGTTGTTTCTCATAATAATAATTATATAGAATAATTTAAAATAAAAAATAAATACTTAAAGATAAGATATAACTGATAATATTAAGTTTTAAAATAAAAAATTTTTTATAATCATAATAATATTGTTTAAAGTATAAAATATTTATAAAACTAAATGAATTTATAATTACAAAAACAGTTATAAATAAATTAACAAAGAAAAGTGAATTAATATAGAAATATAAATATAAATATAAATATAAATATAAATATAAATATAAATATAAATATAAATATAAATATAAATATAAATATAAATATAAATATAAATCTAAACTTAAATCTAAATCTAAATAGAAATCTAAATAGAAATATAAATAGAAATAGAAATAGAAATAGAAATAGAAATAGAAATAGAAATAGAAATAGAAATATGAATAAGATCAAAAATAAAACACAAGAGCTAATCAATTATTATTAATAAACAATAAATATATATAATCAATAATAAAAATAGCTAAAATGATACTAAATAAAAAAGGAAATAATACTCAAAAAAATGTAATATAAAATGTTAAATAGGAATTATCAATAAAGTATGAATTGAATTATTTAGAATATACTAAACTAATAACTAAACAATAGAAGATAACAACTAAAACAATTGAAATAATAATTTATAAAATATGAAATAGTCTTCATCCTAAAAATAAAAAAAATAGAAATGAATAACAAAAACATAAAAATAAACATAATATTAAAAAAAAACATAAAATATAACAATTAAGAGATGACAACTATCAAAACTCAAGCGTAGGTGGCGTAGCCAGTCGTGAAACGCTTGTATATATAAATATATTAATATACCATTTTATATCGCTATTCTTTAAATAATATGAACCATCACCTAATTTGTTTGGACCTAATTCGCAAAGTTTTTTTGCTGTATAGGTTTTTCCCAAACCAGTTTCGCCCCATATATATATAACTACTGGAGATTCTACTCTTTTCTTTTCATTAAAATCATAGATTAATCTCTTAATTGCTTGTGAATGTAAGAGTGTAAATCCCGGAAATTCGTGCCATATAGCATCGTAAGTATTACCATTCCTTATTGCTGTAGCTACTTCTTCGGAAATTTTTTTCGGATGTTTTTTATTTTTATAATATTTAACATCTGTTTTAATAAATCTAATAGGACCAGGTGATAACGGAGAAGGTTCACTACTTATGTTTCTTGATTCTAAGTTATACAGTCTTCCATTGAAAGTTTGACTTGCAAATAAATCACGATGAGTACCACTTGTTATAGCTCCATAGCCTCTAGTATTTTGGTTACGATATATTTCATGTAAATTATTTATCTATATATATATATATATATACATATATATATGTATATACCTCTGATAAATAATATAGTACGTTTTCACGAGTTCCATCACGAGGTCTAACATCTGTATGTTCCAACTGAAGCATTCTTCGGACCTTATTTCTTCTTCTTCTTGTTGTTAATTCAATGTATAAATGTGTATGCGTATTATGTGTTTCGTTATTAGGTTCAGTTACATACGCCACATACATAATTTCCTGTGGTAAACCATTTTCCTCCCAATTAGGTAGAGTCTCTTGAAAAAAGAAATCTCGGTCATCACCGAATAGTGTACAAAACCAATATTGACTTTGTGGTGACTATATACATATATACATAATAATTATATAAATACAACATTATTATTATCACTCATATTTATAAAATATCAAATAAATATTAAAATAAATTATAAAATAAATTATAAAATAAAATAAATATAAGCCACGTCAGCATAATTAAAAATACAGAATATGCCCTTATATCTTGTCAGGACCTAATCACCAGTCAATAAAAATTAAATTGTACCCATTCCCAAAACTCTTTTTTTGCTATTTTTAGGGTCTAATTCCTTCTGGATAAAAAGTTATTTCAATTTAAAGGTTTGGGACCCTAATTATAAATATTAAGAATTACACTACAACCAAACTCAACTTATCCAATCCGATCGGAGAAACTCAAGATTCCTCCAATCAAATTGAGCGATGACGCATTATTACATCACAATTTGCTCTCAGCGAAACACGAAACAAAGATCATCATAAGAGTATTTGACTCGAAAGTCAGAAGTAAATCTTACAATTAGTTGATCTTGATTTTTTATATCTATATTGTCTTTGTTTTCTATTCTTTCGAACCACCTTTCTAATATATTACTACTTGAGAAATTCAACTCAATGCACATGTTCATGTGTATTCACGGGAAAGTTTTTTTACATTCGCGGCTTTTACCCGTATATACCGTTCTTTATATTTAGCCGCCCCGTGAATATCTTTGTGAGTGAGAGCTGAGAGCAAATGCTCAGTTTTGTGGTTGTATAGTACTCTCGGATCCTTATCTTGTTTTATTGTAGAAGTTCACAAAGAGTATGGTCGCGCAGTCGAGTTTGGTGTTCGATTTTTTTTTTTTTTTTTTTATGTTTTTTTTTAAAAAGAATTAACAAAACAGTGTTTTTAATTATATATTATTATATTAGACAAGAATTAATGTTTGTAGTGTTAGTATATTTAGTGTCGTAATCTATCTGGTAGATGTTGAGCATAGTATACCATAGGTGATGTTCCTGCTGTTTGTGCAGCGGCAACGTATCTTGTAGCTTCGTCGAACAATGCAGTGATAACGGTATTATATTGTGGTTCTGTTCTGAAAGTCATTTGTCCTCCTTCTGAAATATTATACATAATAGGAAATGTGTTGATTCCTCCCATTTGGTATATAAAAACTAGTATTGTTTCTGCTTTTGTAAAATCATCGGATGCATAGTAGATGGGTAGTGTGAAATCATAGGCGAGTTGTTCTGCAGTGAATGGATAGGTATAGAGTAAACCGTTTAGTCTATATATATATTCTTTTTTGACTCCGTTTTTGTTAATTGTGTAGACTGTGTTTATAATTTGTTTGATAGTAGAGTTGCAGAGTTTTTTAATGTTCTTTGCATTTTCGTCGTCACCTGTAGCGCTTGGTATAAATATTTGAATTGGTATAGTATAATCTGTTGATGTTAATAGTGTTCTAGCTTGAGCTACGTACATTCTTCCACATTTTTTGGCTACAAGCATTAATTGGTGCCTAAGTTTGTGTTTATTTGCGATTCCACCTACGGTAGTATCTTCGGCGATAGTTGCCCAATTTGTTCTAAAAGAATTAACTGCATTGTTATAAGTGGTTACAGCGTTTGAATTTCTATTATATCTTCTTCTTCTATAATAGGTACGTTGAGTACCTCTATATCTGGATGAGTATCTATAAGGCATTTATTGTAAATAAAATAAATAAAATATGATATGATTTGATTAATAATTATTAATGGAGTCAGTTTATCTGAATATATAAATTTGTTTTTAGAGACGGTTTATCTGAATATATAAATTCGTATTAGGAGACAGTTTATCTGTATATATAAATTCGTTTTCTTATAAATATGTTTTGTTATTTTGCATAAATTATTTTAAATGTCTAGTTTAGGTACTATAATAAATGACAAGTTGTCAATGGCTAGTTCCTCTGCGGGAGCCCTTTATCTTAAGCGTTACGTTAATCCTTGTGATGATACTTCTATACCTGTTGACGGTGTACCTGATGGCCAAACCCACATGATTTATACTTTAAATAATAAGTTTAATATATCTATAGATCAAGATACATTTGTAGATCCTAGAGCTGTTGTCCCAGATTTATATAATAATTTTACTATAATTGCAACACCATGGTCTACTTATCCTATTTTGATTTATGGTACATTTACTTGGTATAATACTGTGGATAAAACATCATCATCTCAAACATGTATTATGGGTGTTAAAGATCCTAATTGGCAGCAAAATCAAGAAGATTTTAATTTAGGTCGTGGATTATTTCGTGGTTGTACATTAAAATGGGCTGGTAATACTAATAATATGCAAGGTCTTATATATGGTATTCAAGTACCGTATTGTGTAGATACTATGTATACTACTAGTGGTAGTGTAGAATCTCAAGATTTATCTTATAAAGCTTTTAATAGTTATATGAATCCTTATATTCCTTTAGATTCTAATGCTATTACTTCTTATTCTCCAAAATATAAAGTATTTAATGTCCCTGATGGTTGTTATATGCCTCAACATTTATCTTATGGTTATAAGAATTATTATAGGCCACCTATATTTCAAAAGAAACAACTTGATACAGGAGATAGTTATGAATATTTTATTAATGGATTATTAGGAAGTGCTAGTGCTCAAATGAATATATTTGATTATGATACTTGGATGTCTAAAAGAATATTTACTAAGGTTATGTTACCTATAGAAGTAACTGAATATGTTCCTTCTTTCTTACATACTGGATTTAATTTTGGTATTATTAGAGTTGAAGGTTCAAATTTTAACAATCCATTTACTTTAAAAATATGTAATGGTTATGAGTTAGTTCCTTCTTATAATAGTGAGTATTTCCCATTATTAAAGAATCCTCCTTTATTAGATGAACAAGCTCTTTATGCTTGTGCTATTTTAACTCAATCATTAGATTTTTGTTATCCTTCTTCTTATAATGATTTTCAAACTATGTGGAATGGTGTAGTTGATTTCTGGAATAAATTTAAAAGGTCTTGGAATAGTGAAACTGTTCAAAATATAGCTACAGCTGCTAGTGCTATACCTGGTGTTTCTCCATGGGTTCAAGGAATAAATACTTTAACTAAATTTTAATTTATGTGTATATATATTTTTATTTGTCTTAAATTAATTTTGTTTTGTTCAATTTTTATTATTACTACTCACACTCACTGCACTTCAACACAAATATTATTTCACAATTTCACAATTTCACAAAATCACAATTTCACATTTTCACAGATACACAATTTCACAATTGCACAATGTGTTGAGTTGCATATGAATTATATAACAAAACAAATAAGTTTTTAAAACAAAGATATAACTGAGAAAAGATATGAAATCAGAAAAACTCAATAGATAATAAATATATAGAATTTAGAATTCTTGTTTAATGTTTTGAGAGTCTGGGAGTATACAATAATCATCTTCGCTACTATCCCATGAAAGACTTATAGGTTTATTATGATCAGAATATTCTTCATCGTCTTCTTCATTATCAGTGAAAGTGAGATCAATGAGTTCATTACTATATTCGTTATCTGAAGATGATAAATCTAGAATAGGTATAGGAGTATTAGGTCTTTTGTGACAGAAATTTGTTTTTTTAGGAGTAGTTATTTCAATAGTAGGAAGAGATATACGAGGAGTTGTTGGAGGTGAGCTAAGGGTAAGTTCATTATCTAGTTCTATTTGTATGGGTATATTGACTGTTGGTTTGTATTGATTATTAATTTTCATCATAATATCAGCGGCTTGTATATATTTGGTTTCATCATCTTTATATAGTAGATTACGTCTGATACCTTTGATGTAATCATCTTTAGCTTTGCTATATTTGAAATCAATAGTATTATCTTCAAGTAATTCATATTCATTGTAGAATCTTCTGAGTAGTTGTTCTAATTCATCATTTGAAAGTTCTTTGAAATTTTCTTTTAAGCTTCTATCAGACGTAAATATAATTAGAGGTGAGGTGATTTTTACTGTTGAACCTTTTGTTTCCACTCCTACATCATAATAATCTAAAATACGAAGAAGGTCTTTATCATTATAGATTTTTCTAAAATCATCAATAATGATGCCAAACTGACCTTTGTATCCATCCCACCTATAAATATAGAATATAATATAATATATACCATTTAATATCTCCATTCTTCATGTAGTAAGATCCTTTACCATCTTCATTTTCGCCTAGTTCACATATTTTTTTAGCTGTATAAGTTTTACCTACTCCAGTTTTCCCATATAAATATAAAACTATAGGTGCAGTATTTCTTTTTTTGGTATTAAAGTCATAGATTGCTTTTTTTATGTTATTTGAATGTAATAGGGCAAAGGAAGCATATTCTTCCCATATATCTTCATAAGTACAACCATTTTTTATCATTGAAGCAACTTCTTCAGATATTTTTTTTGGATCTATATATATAATATAAATTATAATGTATATACGTTTTTTGTTTTTAGAATATTTGACTTTATTATGAGTAAAATTCATAGGAGCTGTAGATATTGGGTCTATTCTAGCAAAGCTATTATTATTATTCATATTATAAAGAACACCATTATAAGTAGAAGCATTTATTAAATCGCGATGCATTCCATTTTGAAAGTTTGCTCCATATCCAAGTGTATTGCTTGTATTGTAATATTCATCTATTTCATTTATCTAATATTTATAATTAAATAATTAAATTAATATATATAAATATATACTTCACTTAAATAAATTAAAGTTGCCTCTCGTGACCACTCCCTTGGTCTTACATCAGTATGCTCTAAGGATAGTAATCTTATTATCTGATTTCTTCTTAACCTTTTTTTCATTTCCATATATAAATGTACATGAGTGTTGTTTGTAGTCGGAGATACTTCTCTTGATAAAGCAACATAGTTCTATATATATATATATATAATATATTTATATACTATTTCAAATGGAAGACCATTACTATTCCAACTGGGTTGGATTACTTCATTAAAATGTAAAAGGTCTTCACCAAATAAAGTAAGAGTCCAATATTGAGACTGACGGTTCTATATAACAATAACTTAAATATATTTATTAATATACAGGGTTAGTATTATTATTTTGCATTTTTTTTTTTTTTACTAAAAATTATAAAATAAATTATAAAATAAATTATAAAATAAAATAAATATAAGCCACGTCAGCATAATTAAAAATACAGAATATGCCCTTATATCTTGTCAGGACCTAATCACCAGTCAATAAAAATTAAATTGTACCCATTCCCAAAACTCTTTTTTTGCTATTTTTAGGGTCTAATTCCTTCTGGATAAAAAGTTATTTCAATTTAAAGGTTTGGGACCCTAATTATAAATATTAAGAATTACACTTACAACCAAACACAACTTATCCAATCCGATCGGAGAAACTCAAGATTCCTCCAATCAAATTGAGCGATGACGCATTATTACATCACAATTTGCTCTCAGCGAAACACGAAACAAAGATCATCATAAGAGTATTTGACTCGAAAGTCAGAAGTAAATCTTACAATTAGTTGATCTTGATTTTTTATATCTATATTGTCTTTGTTTTCTATTCTTTCGAACCACCTTTCTAATATATTACTACTTGAGAAATTCAACTCAATGCACATGTTCATGTGTATTCACGGGAAAGTTTTTTTACATTCGCGGCTTTTACCCGTATATACCGTTCTTTATATTTAGCCGCCCCGTGAATATCTTTGTGAGTGAGAGCTGAGAGCAAATGCTCAGTTTTGTGGTTGTATAGTACTCTCGGATCCTTATCTTGTTTTATTGTAGAAGTTCACAAAGAGTATGGTCGCGCAGTCGAGTTTGGTGTTCGATTTTTTTTTTTTTTTTTTTATGTTTTTTTTTAAAAAGAATTAACAAAACAGTGTTTTTAATTATATATTATTATATTAGACAAGAATTAATGTTTGTAGTGTTAGTATATTTAGTGTCGTAATCTATCTGGTAGATGTTGAGCATAGTATACCATAGGTGATGTTCCTGCTGTTTGTGCAGCGGCAACGTATCTTGTAGCTTCGTCGAACAATGCAGTGATAACGGTATTATATTGTGGTTCTGTTCTGAAAGTCATTTGTCCTCCTTCTGAAATATTATACATAATAGGAAATGTGTTGATTCCTCCCATTTGGTATATAAAAACTAGTATTGTTTCTGCTTTTGTAAAATCATCGGATGCATAGTAGATGGGTAGTGTGAAATCATAGGCGAGTTGTTCTGCAGTGAATGGATAGGTATAGAGTAAACCGTTTAGTCTATATA
Source organism: Blastocystis sp. Blastoise (assembly GCA_039096225.1). Classification (NCBI taxonomy): domain Eukaryota; class Bigyra; order Opalinata; family Blastocystidae; genus Blastocystis; species Blastocystis sp. Blastoise. Next base: position 796,254 of record JBBPEB010000002.1, read on the forward strand.
TATATTCTTTTTTGACTCCGTTTTTGTTAATTGTGTAGACTGTGTTTATAATTTGTTTGATAGTAGAGTTGCAGAGTTTTTTAATGTTCTTTGCATTTTCGTCGTCACCTGTAGCGCTTGGTATAAATATTTGAATTGGTATAGTATAATCTGTTGATGTTAATAGTGTTCTAGCTTGAGCTACGTACATTCTTCCACATTTTTTGGCTACAAGCATTAATTGGTGCCTAAGTTTGTGTTTATTTGCGATTCCACCTACGGTAGTATCTTCGGCGATAGTTGCCCAATTTGTTCTAAAAGAATTAACTGCATTGTTATAAGTGGTTACAGCGTTTGAATTTCTATTATATCTTCTTCTTCTATAATAGGTACGTTGAGTACCTCTATATCTGGATGAGTATCTATAAGGCATTTATTGTAAATAAAATAAATAAAATATGATATGATTTGATTAATAATTATTAATGGAGTCAGTTTATCTGAATATATAAATTTGTTTTTAGAGACGGTTTATCTGAATATATAAATTCGTATTAGGAGACAGTTTATCTGTATATATAAATTCGTTTTCTTATAAATATGTTTTGTTATTTTGCATAAATTATTTTAAATGTCTAGTTTAGGTACTATAATAAATGACAAGTTGTCAATGGCTAGTTCCTCTGCGGGAGCCCTTTATCTTAAGCGTTACGTTAATCCTTGTGATGATACTTCTATACCTGTTGACGGTGTACCTGATGGCCAAACCCACATGATTTATACTTTAAATAATAAGTTTAATATATCTATAGATCAAGATACATTTGTAGATCCTAGAGCTGTTGTCCCAGATTTATATAATAATTTTACTATAATTGCAACACCATGGTCTACTTATCCTATTTTGATTTATGGTACATTTACTTGGTATAATACTGTGGATAAAACATCATCATCTCAAACATGTATTATGGGTGTTAAAGATCCTAATTGGCAGCAAAATCAAGAAGATTTTAATTTAGGTCGTGGATTATTTCGTGGTTGTACATTAAAATGGGCTGGTAATACTAATAATATGCAAGGTCTTATATATGGTATTCAAGTACCGTATTGTGTAGATACTATGTATACTACTAGTGGTAGTGTAGAATCTCAAGATTTATCTTATAAAGCTTTTAATAGTTATATGAATCCTTATATTCCTTTAGATTCTAATGCTATTACTTCTTATTCTCCAAAATATAAAGTATTTAATGTCCCTGATGGTTGTTATATGCCTCAACATTTATCTTATGGTTATAAGAATTATTATAGGCCACCTATATTTCAAAAGAAACAACTTGATACAGGAGATAGTTATGAATATTTTATTAATGGATTATTAGGAAGTGCTAGTGCTCAAATGAATATATTTGATTATGATACTTGGATGTCTAAAAGAATATTTACTAAGGTTATGTTACCTATAGAAGTAACTGAATATGTTCCTTCTTTCTTACATACTGGATTTAATTTTGGTATTATTAGAGTTGAAGGTTCAAATTTTAACAATCCATTTACTTTAAAAATATGTAATGGTTATGAGTTAGTTCCTTCTTATAATAGTGAGTATTTCCCATTATTAAAGAATCCTCCTTTATTAGATGAACAAGCTCTTTATGCTTGTGCTATTTTAACTCAATCATTAGATTTTTGTTATCCTTCTTCTTATAATGATTTTCAAACTATGTGGAATGGTGTAGTTGATTTCTGGAATAAATTTAAAAGGTCTTGGAATAGTGAAACTGTTCAAAATATAGCTACAGCTGCTAGTGCTATACCTGGTGTTTCTCCATGGGTTCAAGGAATAAATACTTTAACTAAATTTTAATTTATGTGTATATATATTTTTATTTGTCTTAAATTAATTTTGTTTTGTTCAATTTTTATTATTACTACTCACACTCACTGCACTTCAACACAAATATTATTTCACAATTTCACAATTTCACAAAATCACAATTTCACATTTTCACAGATACACAATTTCACAATTGCACAATGTGTTGAGTTGCATATGAATTATATAACAAAACAAATAAGTTTTTAAAACAAAGATATAACTGAGAAAAGATATGAAATCAGAAAAACTCAATAGATAATAAATATATAGAATTTAGAATTCTTGTTTAATGTTTTGAGAGTCTGGGAGTATACAATAATCATCTTCGCTACTATCCCATGAAAGACTTATAGGTTTATTATGATCAGAATATTCTTCATCGTCTTCTTCATTATCAGTGAAAGTGAGATCAATGAGTTCATTACTATATTCGTTATCTGAAGATGATAAATCTAGAATAGGTATAGGAGTATTAGGTCTTTTGTGACAGAAATTTGTTTTTTTAGGAGTAGTTATTTCAATAGTAGGAAGAGATATACGAGGAGTTGTTGGAGGTGAGCTAAGGGTAAGTTCATTATCTAGTTCTATTTGTATGGGTATATTGACTGTTGGTTTGTATTGATTATTAATTTTCATCATAATATCAGCGGCTTGTATATATTTGGTTTCATCATCTTTATATAGTAGATTACGTCTGATACCTTTGATGTAATCATCTTTAGCTTTGCTATATTTGAAATCAATAGTATTATCTTCAAGTAATTCATATTCATTGTAGAATCTTCTGAGTAGTTGTTCTAATTCATCATTTGAAAGTTCTTTGAAATTTTCTTTTAAGCTTCTATCAGACGTAAATATAATTAGAGGTGAGGTGATTTTTACTGTTGAACCTTTTGTTTCCACTCCTACATCATAATAATCTAAAATACGAAGAAGGTCTTTATCATTATAGATTTTTCTAAAATCATCAATAATGATGCCAAACTGACCTTTGTATCCATCCCACCTATAAATATAGAATATAATATAATATATACCATTTAATATCTCCATTCTTCATGTAGTAAGATCCTTTACCATCTTCATTTTCGCCTAGTTCACATATTTTTTTAGCTGTATAAGTTTTACCTACTCCAGTTTTCCCATATAAATATAAAACTATAGGTGCAGTATTTCTTTTTTTGGTATTAAAGTCATAGATTGCTTTTTTTATGTTATTTGAATGTAATAGGGCAAAGGAAGCATATTCTTCCCATATATCTTCATAAGTACAACCATTTTTTATCATTGAAGCAACTTCTTCAGATATTTTTTTTGGATCTATATATATAATATAAATTATAATGTATATACGTTTTTTGTTTTTAGAATATTTGACTTTATTATGAGTAAAATTCATAGGAGCTGTAGATATTGGGTCTATTCTAGCAAAGCTATTATTATTATTCATATTATAAAGAACACCATTATAAGTAGAAGCATTTATTAAATCGCGATGCATTCCATTTTGAAAGTTTGCTCCATATCCAAGTGTATTGCTTGTATTGTAATATTCATCTATTTCATTTATCTAATATTTATAATTAAATAATTAAATTAATATATATAAATATATACTTCACTTAAATAAATTAAAGTTGCCTCTCGTGACCACTCCCTTGGTCTTACATCAGTATGCTCTAAGGATAGTAATCTTATTATCTGATTTCTTCTTAACCTTTTTTTCATTTCCATATATAAATGTACATGAGTGTTGTTTGTAGTCGGAGATACTTCTCTTGATAAAGCAACATAGTTCTATATATATATATATATAATATATTTATATACTATTTCAAATGGAAGACCATTACTATTCCAACTGGGTTGGATTACTTCATTAAAATGTAAAAGGTCTTCACCAAATAAAGTAAGAGTCCAATATTGAGACTGACGGTTCTATATAACAATAACTTAAATATATTTATTAATATACAGGGTTAGTATTATTATTTTGCATTTTTTTTTTTTTTACTAAAAATTATAAAATAAATTATAAAATAAATTATAAAATAAAATAAATATAAGCCACGTCAGCATAATTAAAAATACAGAATATGCCCTTATATCTTGTCAGGACCTAATCACCAGTCAATAAAAATTAAATTGTACCCATTCCCAAAACTCTTTTTTTGCTATTTTTAGGGTCTAATTCCTTCTGGATAAAAAGTTATTTCAATTTAAAGGTTTGGGACCCTAATTATAAATATTAAGAATTACACTTACAACCAAACACAACTTATCCAATCCGATCGGAGAAACTCAAGATTCCTCCAATCAAATTGAGCGATGACGCATTATTACATCACAATTTGCTCTCAGCGAAACACGAAACAAAGATCATCATAAGAGTATTTGACTCGAAAGTCAGAAGTAAATCTTACAATTAGTTGATCTTGATTTTTTATATCTATATTGTCTTTGTTTTCTATTCTTTCGAACCACCTTTCTAATATATTACTACTTGAGAAATTCAACTCAATGCACATGTTCATGTGTATTCACGGGAAAGTTTTTTTACATTCGCGGCTTTTACCCGTATATACCGTTCTTTATATTTAGCCGCCCCGTGAATATCTTTGTGAGTGAGAGCTGAGAGCAAATTGTGATGTAATAATATATCACTGTTATTCTGGTTTCATCATTTTAAATCATATGATTGGCTTATTTCAGTTCAAAATTTGTTCAGCCACTAAAAATAGAGTAGTTTCATGGACTTAGGCAAAAATCGTGGATTTTGACAAAATTTTGACACTTTTTTCAGTCGACTTTTGATTTAGACTTTAAAACCCTATTAGACAAATTTTAATAAAGAATTGGCATTATTGTTTATTTACAGAGGGTCACATAATACCCAAAACGTTTTTCTTTATTTTAAAGTGTTAATTTTGTGAATTCATGGTGTCCAAATTTTTTAAATTTTATAGTAGTGTTTGAAGTTTAGACCCTCTTATAGTCATAAATGTAATTAAAAGTGAATAAGCTGGTCTCTATGACTCAGAACCAAAATTCAGTCAAAAAATCAAAAATTTATTTCTTTTTACACTGAAAAATTGAGCCGAGCCTATTTGTATCATGGACAGTCAGACCAGAGTTTTCCATTTGAGATAATTGACTCAGGACGCTTTAAATTGTAAAACTTGACTCAGGATAGTCTATTTCTATCTCATACACGCTTTTTTGTCAACTCATACACGGTTTTTTAGCATTTCTTTTTACTATTTTTTTAAACATTTCCAACGTTAGAAACAAAGAATAGGATTAGCAGGGTCTCGATATACTTTTCATTTGTGACTACAATGGATTCATGCAGCAATATTCCACAAAAAACAAAAATTATAATTCATATAGATGCGGATGGATCTTATCATATAGTAGATAGATCAATCAACTTTACTCAGCCAGCGTATTTTACTTAGTATAATCACTTTATAGCTTATATAGGTCACCTCTTGAAAATGAAATTAGATCATTTACGTCAAAAAACTTTAAACTAATAGGTATATTTTTATAATATTATATATATAACATATATAGACTATGATTTGAGGTTAAAAACTCAATACTATTACAGTCTTCCAAAAAGAAGTCTTGGAAAAGATATAATAGATATATTTTTTTAAATATTTTCAAAAGAAATTTTACAACTGATATCAGTATATAATATTTTCATATTTATTTTTTTTTTTTAATTATTATATTATTCTATATATAAATATTATAGAATAACAAATTATATTATATTAGCACTAAGAACATATTAATTAGGAATGTTTAACTTCCAGACTTCAAAAAAAGAATAAAGAAACAAAACAAAAGAATTGTTCTATCGAATTCATTTTAAGATTTCTAGGTACAACCATACTTCTTGATAATACTTCATCAAATGATCAGGCCTCATTGAGAAATCATTTTAAAATATTACAAAAACGATTTCCAAATGTAGATTTTGTGTCAATACATTCATACGAAAAAGTCAGACCAAAATGTTGTTTTTCACCTACTGAAATAAAGAAAATTATTAATATTCTATCTGTCAATAGTAAAAAGTATATTATTATCATAATACATAAAATTCTATTATATACATATATATTATTCGTATATTATATTTATATTTCCATTTTTGATACAGATTATTTATTGTATATGGATATATTCATATACATTTATATGTATAGTTGTATTCAAACTTTTGGTATTGTTTGTTTAGATGAAAGTATTCTGTCATTCCGAGAGAGCAACATTCTGAAAAAAAGGTTATCCAATAATGGTCAGGCTTCACATGTTGTCTTTATGCCGAGAAAGCCTCACAATGAAGGTGTTCTTCTTTATCATTTAGCGACGTTCTTAAATGAAAATGGGTCAAACCTTCCTTTTTCTATCGACTGGTGTTTAGCTGACAAAAAATCAGATGCTGGTGCTCCTTCAATATGTAAGAAGTTCTTTTCGAGGTATTTATTTTTTATAGTTTATATATTATATTTTTTGTATTGAATTCATTATAATAATTATAATAATATAATATATTATGGTTTCTGATACTATAGTAAAAGATGGAGACGAAATGAAAGAGTTATTATTGTTGGAGATGCAGCTTTTGGAACATTATCTCTATTCAATGATCTTCATAAAAAAGGACATTATCCGCACTTTGCACTCCACTCATCATCGTTTAAAATTGAAAAAAGTATTCTTTCGCAAAATCTGCTATTAAATGCTCATAGAGAAGCATTAGATAGTAATGGCTTCCTTCTAAGCTCAAAATATGTTAGTAATGGAGTTACGTCACGTGTTCTTTATGTTGGTTCATGTGCATATGAACCAATAACTGTCAATCAATCTAAGGCATTAACTGATAAACGTATAATGTTATATCATATATTTAATTTCTTTTATTATTATTATTATTATTATTAATATTATTATTATTATTATTATTATTATTATTATTATTATTATTATTATTATTATTATTATTATTATTATTATTATTATTATTATTATTATTATTATTATATTTATTATTATTATTATTATTATTATTATTATATAAATTCAATTTAATTAGCATTATATTCCGAAATAATTCCACCATTTAAAGTAGAAGAATTGAGAAAGAAGAGTATAGACGCTCTAAAAGAGATTGCTAAACCTTATGGTATAGACACCAGTATATATTATTTATTATCTTTTATGGATTATAACCCTATATTATCTATTATATATATTATTTAAATATTATCACATATATATTTTGAGATTTATGTCATTAAATTAACAGAAAATTATATTATGTTTTTATATTAAGAATATCTATTTAGGTGGTAACAAGCCTGATATAATATATAATATACAAAAATATATATATAACATTTATTCTAATGGAGATATATCAATTATTAACCATGCAATAATGAATAATATGTCTTCATCTAATAAATCAGATATTCATGTATTATATAGGAATTTCTTCAATGCAGTAGATCTTTTAGATAAAAAGTATTACTCTAGAAAAATTACTCATCGAGTTAGTACATATGAATCAAAAGTGTTCTTTGGACTTCTATCTTTTGGAATTCAAAATGTTCATGCCTTATATAGCATTACGAATCCCATGATGTTATTAATGCCTTTTAGAGAAAAATTAGCTTTGAAATTATTGAATGAAACAGCAGAAATTGTAAAATTATATTATTCTTAGATATACAAATGCATATAATATATATAATGTATTAATATAGATTAAATCAATTTTTGTTTATTCATTTTCCTGTTATCAATTCTTATGCAGTCTAAACCTTGTTTTTATAATTAATATCAATTGTGCTATGTACTAATGTTGTTTTTCTAATTTGACAAAGCTTTTTTAAAGATGTTATTTACAATTAATTGCGACAAGACAAACTTTATTTTGCTTCAAGAAATTATCAATGAACACTATTGATGAGTACATTATATTATTTTAAATGAAATGTATTAAAGAAATAATAGTTAGCTTCGTAATTGTCACGAATGCTGACAACATATTTTCTTTTAGATAAAATAAAGCATTTTTTAAATTATACAGTTGACTTTGTATATAACGTACATTTTAGAATTATTTATTTTATGACAATAAGAAACTATTATAGTTTTTAAAATTTCTGAAGCAAAAAAAAAGCGTGTATGAGTTGACAAGAAAAGTGTGTATGAGATAGATTTTTCAGTACTATTATTACCGCGATAAACTTGACAAAATGGCAGTGTTTTTATTGTTGTAAATTATAGAGAAAATAATTAAGGGGAAAAAATACACAATTCTTTGTTTATATTAATTATTCTATATTTGACGTTGTTGACGAGTGTTATGGAGTCTTATGACGAGATTTATAATGCAATAGTTGACAGAGTTCAAAGTATGAATTTTAATAAGTTTATCAAACAGATTTCAAACATAATTATTGTAAGGACGTTTTATCTAATTTATAAACTCTTTAGAAACGATCAAAAGACACCAGAGTAATAAACCCTTTAACAAAATCATCTTTTATACGAGTCCCGTCCAATTATGTTACTGATTATGTGTCGTGGGTAGCTCAAAACAATTGTAATGGGTTTTATGACAAAGATGATGACTATATCAATGTTATTTTAACAAATATTGCGTGTTCAAAACATTTTGGAGTTAATGATGTGCTCCATTCACGACAAGAGATGTATATATTCATTGGCTACTCCTGGAGTGTTAGTGGTCAAATTATTATTATAGACAGAGGGTTAGGTACCTCTATTTGATACCGTTGCCCAATTCAAGAATGTAATTGCGTCTATCAATATAATTTTTACGATGATGGTTATCACCTCGAATACTATCATTTTCATGATACAAATGTATGTTATAAAATAATTATCATTATTATATTTATTATTATAGAAATACTATTATATATTATTATATATTATTATATATTATTATATATTATTATATATTATTATATATTATTATATATTATTATATATTACTATATATTACTATATATTACTATATATTATTATATATTACTATATATTACTTATATTATTATATATTATTATATATATTATTATATATATTATTATATATTATTGTATGTTATTATATATAATTTTATATTATTATATATTATTATATATATTTTTATATTATTATATATAATTTTATATTATTATATATTATTATATATTATTATATATTATTATATATTATTATATATTACTATATATTACTATATATTATTATATATTATTATATATTACTATATATTACTATATATTATTATATATTATTATATATTATATATATTATATATATTATTAAATTAATAAATGTAATAACTATTATTATTAACAAAAACTTTTTATAGAAATGTTCAAAATATGATGCTGATTATATAGAATTATTTAAACATAATACTATAAGAGAATCATCATATGACTACTATAAAGATATGATATCAGATTCAATCAATAATCAAACAAATGATACTAATGATAGTATAAATTCTAATTATACTTCTATTACAATAACTCAAGAAGAATGTAAAACTTCTCAAAATCTGAAAAAAATATTCATGAAACAAATGAATAATCAAAGTTTACTAAAATAAATACTTTTGACAAAGAAGAGGAAGTATATATAGAACAAGATATAGATGATAATTTAACAAAAGATGAAGAAGAATTAATTAATAAAATTAAAGATTCTACATCTTCAGTTGATATTACTAATTCATCATATATAGATAATCTTCTACAGATTCACAATAATAGAGATAAAAATAATATAGCTTCTATTAATTATATTCAACATGAAGATTATATAGATGAAGAGAAAAACGATATTAGTGAAGAGATATATGGCAAATGATATGATTCAAGCTTTATTAATAAATACAGAAATTGTATATACTGTTGACATAAATAAACGTCAATCATTATTGGATCAATCTACTTATACAATTAATATAGTCTTTATAAAAACAGAATATAAACTAATGCTCTCTGATCCATTAAATGATACATTTGTTCTGAATTATTAAAGAGTCATTCAGAATTTAAGACCATATCTATAGGTTAAGCTAAGAAGAGGATAAGAGAGAGATTTCCTAGAATCAACTACAACTATATTCATTATACTGTTACTAATATTATACTTAATGAAAATTTATATAGTTATATCGTTTTAATAATAGAAGTAGTTAATAAAATGAATATAAATAATTAAGTATTCTTCATGTTATTTGGTAAATAGAAAACCAATAATGAAATAGCTTTGAATAGTCACAGTATACCTAAGGATCTTCGTTTGTTATCATAGTATACCATGATAGTAGGTAACATAAGTCTATTAACTCTATCTCCATCAGTAATCCTTCTTTGTGGTCTTTCATGGGTCTCAGTAGTGTAGCTCTTGTCATTACAGGTATATATATGATATATAATATATATATATATGTAATGATAAGGATATATATAAAGATGTAGATGAGTTATATATTGATGTATATGGTTTTTGAATGTATTTGTGACATAATGTTATATATATAATATATATATTCTATATTAGTACTATATATAGTATATACATCTATATATAGTATATTATAATACTTATATAGAATATATATATTATATAGAGTATATATAGTACTTATATGGAACATATATATATGATATATAGTATATATAGTATAGATATAACCTATATACATAAAGATATATATAACTAGTATATAGAATGGTTTTACATAAAAAAATAATATCTCTTCGTAGTTATAATAATTTAGCATCTTTATAATACAAGTTATATATATCTTTATGTATATTGGTTATATATATACTATATATTCTATATAATATATATATGCTATATAAGTACTATTTATATATTCTATATAACATATATATTCTATATAAGTACTATATATACTATATATAGAATATATATATGATATATATAACATTATATCACAGATGAATCTAAAGACCATTTACATCAATATATAACTCATCTACATCTTTATATATATCCTCATATCATTTTACATATATATATAATATATGATATAATTTATATATACATTATATATATACCATTTATATATATCATTTATATATCATCTATTCCTTCTATGTATTATCTATTCCTTCTATATATTATCTTTATACCATCTATTCCTTCTATATATATCACATATATAATATCTATATATATCATCTATATATTATCTATATATATACCATCTATATCTATATATTACTATATATTACTATATATCATCTATATATGACCTATTCTTTCTATGTATTATCTATATACCTTCGATTCATCCTATATACATTATATGCATAATATCTATATATTATATATATATATCTATATGTCATATATATATTACCTATATACCATTTATATATCATTTATATATCATATATATATATCATTTATATATCATATATTCATTCTATATACATTATATACATAATTTCTATATATTATATATATGTTATCTATATATATTTTATATATTATCTATATATCATTTATATATCATCTATTCATTCTATGTATTATCTATTCATTCTATATATTATCTATATACCATCTATTCATTCTATGTATTATCTATTTCTTCTATATATTATCTTTATACCATGTATTCCTTCTATATATATCATATATATAATATCTATATATATCATCTTTATATTATCTATATAATATCTATATATTATCTATATATCATTTATATATTATCTATATATCATTTATATATCATGTATATATCATGTATATATCATGTATTCATTCTATTTACAATCTATTCCTTCTATATATCATCTATATATCATCTATATATCGTATATATATTATCTATTACTTGTATCTATATCTATATATCATTTATATAATATTATATATAATATATATATATATCATTTATGTATATCTATATACTATATATATCATCTATTTTTTCTATCTATTATCTATATATCATCTATTCCTTCTATTAATTATCGATATTTCAATATATCCATATACGTCTATATACCATCTATATATTATCTATATATTACTTATTCATTTTATAGATAATATATTTCTTCATTATATTATCTATTCCGATATATTATGTATATATTACTATATATCATATATATATTATCTATATATATTATCTATATACTATATATATTATCTATATACCGTCTATTCCTTCATTTATCTATTCATTCCATATATAATCTGTTCCATCTATATTAAATCCATATAATATCTATATACAATCTATTTCTTCCATAAGTAATCTATATATCATTTATATATTATCTATATTATCTATATATTTATAATCTTTTCCTTCTATTTATCATCTATATAATATATATCATCTATTTCATCTATATATACTATCTATTTCATCTATATATACTACTATTCCTTCTATATATTATCATCTATATACCATCTATATTATCTATATTATCTATATTATCTAGATTATATACTATCTATATTATCTATATAATCTATATTATCTATATTATCTAGATTATCTATATTATCTATATTATCTATATTATCTATATTATCTATATTATCTATATTATCTATATTATCTATATTATCTATATTATCTATATTATCTATATTATCTAGATTATCTATATTATCTATATTATCTATATTATCTATATTATCTATATTATCTATATTATCTATATTATCTATATTATCTATATTATCTATATTATCTATATTATCTATATTATCTATATTATCTATATTATCTATATTATCTATATTATCTATATTATCTATATTATCTATATTATCTATATCATCTATATTATCTATATATACTATATATACTACATATTTCTTCTATATATACTATATATACTACATATACTACATATTCCTTCTATATATACTATATATACTACATATTCCTTCTATATATACTATATATTATCTATATATTATCTATATATTCCTTCTATATATACAATATATACTATATATTCCTTCTATATATTATCTATATATTCCTTCTATATATACTATATATACTATATATTCCTTCTATATATACTATATATACTATATATTCCTTCTATATAATATCTATATATACTATAAATATACTATATATACTATATATTATCTATAATTACTATCTATTCTTTCTATATATATTTTTATATCATCTATATAGTATTTATAGCATCGATATATTATATTATATTATCAATATAATCTTATATCATTTATATAACTATATATTCATTATATATATTATCTATATATCATCTATATCATACATATATTGTCTATATCATATTATATTATTTATATATACTATATGTTCCTTCTATATATTATCTTTTTATCATATATCATATAACATATATCTATTCCTTCTATATATTATCTATATTATCTATATTATCTATATTATCTATATTATCTATAATATCTATATTATCTATAATATCTATATTATCATATTATCTATACTATCTATATTATCTATATCATCTATATCATCTATATCATCTATATTATCTATATTATCTATAATATCTATATTATCTATATCATCTATCATCTATATCATCTATATTATCTATATTATCTATATTATCTATATTATCTATATTATCTATATATAATTTATTCCTTCTATTTATCATCTATATCATCTATATCATTTATATCATTTATATGATATATATATTAAAATATAAAAAACATATTATATATACTATTAGCTAATACTATATAGTTTCATTGATAACGGGATATTGTCACAAACTCCATGTTGTAAGATTCTGAAGCCTCTTTATGCTCTGCAGTCAAAAGGTAAGCCTGCCACTATTAGACGAAAGAGAAAGGCAGAAGAGGCTATGAATAAGAAGTATAAAAAGGTTCCTCATGTGAAACGTGCCATACCACTTGAAGACCATGTTAAAATGACTCGTTTTGATTAATCATTTATCAATATTATTTTCCATATTATCTCTAATACTATAAACAAATATGTATCTAATTTAACTAATTATCATAGTATTATTTATATATATCTTATTTAAATCTATTTTTATGATACTCATTTATTATATATATATATATATATAAACATTTTTTATTTATTCAATTATTATACTCAAAATTATATTACATACTTTCCATATATATAACCTATTGTTTTTATTCTTGTTGAGTTCATCATTCTTAAATCTTTCTTCCTATATATCAATAAACAATAACATTCAATACTCTATAACCATAAACGAACATAAATATATATATATATATATATACAAAAGAAGAAGTCTTTATTTAATATATTTTGACAAAATAAGATTATATACATATATTAACGACACAGAAAACCATCAATATCCTATCTCAAATATTATTTACATAATTTAATATAATACTATCCATAATTAGTTTTTTTTTACCATAAATGAAGAACTATATATATCAAGTACATTAATATATACAATACTAAACAAATAATAATAATATATATACTATAAATAAGACACCAGCGAATAATAAACGTTTCATCTCATACTATAGATAAAATACAATATATAATATTAAAAATAACAACTTAAAAAAACAAATTAAAAATAGATTATAGATAAAAAGTGAAAAGAAAGAATAATATATACTCTAAATCCATGAGAATAGAAGATCTAATTCATTCAACAAATTAAATATTGTATTTGGAAATCTTTGAGTTTCACCAAATCAACCAATGTGTAAGTATTTCATAAATATGGGCTAGATCAGTTTGAGTAGTAATTTAACATTGATTGAGTACAGTGAAAAGTAGTTCTGAGTGAGTATTTGTCAACATGTAAATGATTTGTTAAGAATGTTGAATATTGAATATATTAATCTGTTTGTTTATCCTATAGTAGATGTTTGGTAGACTATATAGCAATAATAAAGAGAATAAAAAATACCAGACAAGCCAAATTGTGTTTTAGAAAGCCAATATCCACAAATTAAGAAGGACAGTATGACCTAGAAGGTATGATCTATACTAAATAGACATAATAAAATATATAATTAATTTTTATTACAATATTAATATAATAGTTTAATTACTATAGTATATTTTACTTAATTCTTAAATTTCAAAAAAAAATAAGCCAAAAATTAAAATATTTTCACTTCATATTTTGTATTTGATTTAATAGTCGTCCCAAAGTGCTTTAAAAGCTTTAATATATTATTGATTGAATGTGTCTACTCATTTATAGTATATTTTATATGTTTATTGTATTTAATTATCTTTAGTTACAAACATTCTGGTGAATTTATTGGAAAAGTTGAGATCCATGGAAATGTAACATATTGAGGATTATTGTTATCTCCAGTTGATGTGCAAGAATAGAGATAGAATAGAAATAAATACATTGCCAAAAATCATAATGCTGTTGAAGTGGCTTATGATTAATGAATTCTGAAAGGGTATGTTGCTAGATATATAAATATAGTTGAATCTTTAACTCTATTATAGATTTACAAAAAACGATTATGAATGGTAAAGTTTATCTCCTGAACTGTTGTACCCTAACCAGAGAGTTACCTAAACATGATTGCTTCGATGTACTATTTTCACAAAACAAAAAATTATTATATACAAAAAATAGATTGTTCTTGTAAGTCTTTATTTATTTATTTTTATTCTATATCTATTATATTTTCTTATTTAGAGATGTTATATCCAATGATGGAATCTGTCAGAAGTATTTTTATTTACTAATCTTCATTGATCTTATAAAATAATTTGTTTCTATAGAGCGATCAGTGATTCTTACAAACTCAGAATGGGTTCATCTGGAAGAATTAGTGCTTTCCAGGTCTTAATATTGTTAACAAAATCAGATTCCAGATTAACTTTGGTCTTTAAAGGTATTTTGTTATTTATTTCTTATCATGACTGTATTTATATTATATAGAAGACAAAAAATTTATAAATCTACGAAATTGAAGACTTTCTTTTCTCAATTGACTAATTACAGACTATTATTGGGTCAAGTGGTGTTATAGAGGTTAGAATTAGTAAAAAAATTGATTAAATTAGTACGTATATATATATTATATGTTAAATGATTAATTTTAAGTGTTTTAATATATAAATATTATTTTATTTAAATATTATATTATATTTTATTTTTTCTATAGTATTCTTCATATGTTAGGTATCTATCATTCTTCT
The DNA here is from genome assembly GCA_039096225.1 of Blastocystis sp. Blastoise. Taxonomy (NCBI): domain Eukaryota; class Bigyra; order Opalinata; family Blastocystidae; genus Blastocystis; species Blastocystis sp. Blastoise. Next base: position 812,424 of record JBBPEB010000002.1, read on the forward strand.
ATCTTTTAATAAGAATGAATTGCGATATATTTAAGTATATATATTCTTCTTTAGTCATTTTTTACTTTCTATTTAGATTTTAGAATGTTTTTCTATTATTTTATTGTATATATATATATATTTTATATATAAATATATTTTAATCTTTTATCCTTCTTAGAAACATGATACAACTTATATTAATTATATACTCTCCTGTTATTTGGAAGATAATAGATTAGGACATTAGAAATTTAATTCATTTCTACTTATTCTAGATATATTGAAGTATATATTTATATTTAATTTTTTATATATAACTATATTTAAATATATCATTTATAGATACATCAAAATGTATATATATAGCTATACTAAAGTATATATATATATAGATTGAGTCAATTACAAAACTATTAAGTGTAGAGAAAGTGATATTCAAGTAAATATATATATATTTATATATATATGTATATAGTTATAAAAATGTTTATTTATATTAATTTATATAGTATATTAATATATATATAGTTAAATTATATAGCAAAACATACATATCTAGATAAATATATATGTATATAGTTATATTAAAGTACATATAAGAATAGTTATGTTAAAGTATATGTATAAATTAATATTAAAGAATATATATATAGATATAATAAATTATATATGTAGTAAAGGATATTTATATATAGATATATTAAAATATATATGTATAAAGTTATATTAAACTATATGTATAAATAGATGCAGTAAAATGATATATAGATTTACTTATATAAAAGTATATATATTTATTTTAAAGTATATATATATTAGAATATTCATAGTAATTATACTAGAGTATATATATAGATAGATGATGATATATTCATGTTTTGGTTAGATTATTAATATTTTTATATTAAAGTGTATATATTTATTTATTATAATGTGTATTATATAGTTATATTAATGTATATATAAATATATATATTAAATTGTATATGGACATATATATTCATATATATAATTATATTAAAGTATATATAGATATGAGATAGTGAGGTGTATATAGATATAGATATAATAAAGTATATATATCATATTATATATATATATAGTATCTATAAAGATAGATCTAATAAAGTAAATATTAGATATAGATATACTAAAATGAATATATATAGATATAATGAAGTCTAGATATAGATATAATGAAGTCTAGATATAGATATATTAAAGTATATATTTATAGTATATAATGCATTATCTATATAGATATACTAATATATATAGATATATACGAATATTAATATGTATAGATATATTTATATTAAAGTTTATAGATATTTATATCTATATTTAAACATATATATAGGTTATATTATACAAGTATAGATATTTCTACCTGCTTGTTGTTTAAGAATACTTATAATCTATTTATATAAAGACATTTATGATTAGTCAGGTATTATATAAAGTAATAATTATTCTTTAGATATTTTAGATTACTTCTCTATTAATAAATTATCTATTATTTTATGATTCGTATTTATGTATATATTTATAGAAAAACTCTCCGAAGAAGTGGTACTATTTGAAATGATATTTATTTAGTATCTATTATTCTATTCAAAGAATCATTATAAAACATAATATATTTGGTACACATTAGTTTTATATAACTTTTGTATATAAATATAAATATAAATATATTTATATATATGTATATAGTTGTTTCTTTATAGTACAAATATTCTCCTTTCTTCTATTGCTATTCTCACCAGTGTTAATAGTTATGTATATAAATTCTTTTTATAAGTTCTTTGAATTATTTATAAAGTTATCAATTATATTTTCATTGTATATTTCTTATCTATATATCATGTATTATATGTATAAAGTTCAAATTGAATGTAATCTCTTGTTTATTATGTATTATGAAAGATCTTCAGTTGTCTCTATTACCTATAGAGGTATATATATAACTACTATTCCTATACCTATAGTTTTTCTTATCTTTTTATATGTAGATATTATAGATTTTCATATTTCATCTATTAATATATATATAAATACTCTATATAGTTTTATAGTTTTTCTTATATATACAGAATAAGTAGAACTATCTTAGGTACTCAATAAGATAGCTATAGTTACTAGTCTCTCCTTCTGTTCCTATTCATATTGAGAAGCTTATATTTATGTATATTATTCTATTCCAGTCTATTGCTTATGTTCTATATTATTATTTGTATAGTTCAATATATATTTACTTTTCTTTTTATAATTATTTTCATATAATTATATATATATATATATTACATATCATTATATAGGTATAGAATACGTTAACTATATTCTTAAGGATAGGTTTATATTTAAGAATGGGTTATTCAAGTATATATATATAAGCATATACTCTATATATAACATAATATATATAGTATTTATTCTTATAGTATTTGTTAAATACATATATATATATAATGTACTTTATCTTTATTAAGTATATACTATTTTATATATAGCGTTAATGGAATAAACTTAGATGATTATATATTATGGATTAGTATTGTTTCCTACTACTATTTAAAGTCCTTTTTTAACTACTCTATATTGTATATAAATAATTTATATTATTATTATTCCATATTAACTTATATAAGTTTGATGCTTTAAGAATTCTATTATATAATCATATTGATATTATATTATATAGATCCTAAACAATATATTTATATAGTTACTGCGATTATAAGCAGATTTATAAGGATACTATTCTATATTAATTTATTGTATATAGTCACTATATTATATATATATATATATTATTATAATTTCTTATCCAATAAACTTTTATTGTTTATGTTATTAATATATTATCTATATATAGATACAATCAAATATATCTTTCTCATCTTCATCGACTCTCTTCAACTTATATATATCATTTCACTATTAGATTAGTTATAATGGCTTCCTTCCTGATTCACATAGTAACTCAATTCTTATTCTAAATAATAACAAAAAGTATCATTTGAAGGTATATAAATATTAACTTTATTTATTAATATATTTGAATAATATAAATATAATATAATTTAATATATAGTATATAATATATAGTAGCAGTATCATGGATTATATTGAAAGTATATATGTTATACATACTAAAATATATATATATATTATATCTATACTGATATTGATATAAAAAATATAGATAGTAATATCATTATATAGTATGTCAGTGATCAACATGGAATATATGCTATGTGTCTAGTTTAGATTATATGAGTGGATATATAATATATGCCTACATAGTTGTTACATTATAGAATACATAAATAATATATAGTATATAAGAATTATTACATTATTATATTATATATATTTTTATTAGATCATATTATATTGATTATTTATAACTTTTATTTTATTTCTAATATTATTATATGTCTAATTTTATCTTTTTATAGAATGAATAATATATAAATATCAGATCTGAGTATTATATGGTTTATCCTTCGTTGATAAGATATCTAATATACTTATACTTCTTCTACTCTTTCTGATTTATTGTACATGAACATAAAATAGAAAAGAAAATCAATTCATGCTCTAGAATTTTCTACTTTATTCATCTATCTACACAATATATACTATAACTGTAAGGTATACTATATATATTTCTCTTTTTAATGTTTTATAGGTTTTCGATGATTCATTATCATATTGATAAATCAATCTTATATTTAGATATATACAACATAGAATATATATAATAGTATACATATACTATATATACTATTCTATATTCTCTTTCTATTATACAATAACTTTTATATTTAATATATACATTGTATATTCTGCTTTATATATTATATATGGTTTATAAAATATATTTTTATATAGATAAGGTTATACTACTAAAGAAATATATAATATGTTTGATACTTAAATTATATCTATAGTGCTTTTGGTGTATCTATTTATGTATGTATTTATATTATATATAATGTCATGATTATTAATAGTATATATATAATAACTTAATCATATACTCTATTATGTTATATCTATAGTAATTGGTTTATTTATATTTTAATTTGATTTCAAATACTATGAGCATTTATTATATACTTGATATATATATAATAGTAATTATTTGTTATTTAGATGATAGCTATTATTAACGTACATACTTATATATATATATATATATACATAATTATATACAATAAATGATATATATTATTACTATCTACTTGATATATATAGAGTCTCCTTATACTTCTTTCTTCATTACTCATATTATTATTCTGAGTATTTTACACACTTTATGGTTTATATATATCCATTATATATAGTTCTAGAAGTAATCTCTCTTTTATATATGATATTAGTATTGATTCTATGTATATTATTTAAAGTATATATTGTACTTTATACTTAGATATATTTTTTTAACAACAATTGTTACTCAACATCATTCTATATTGAAACGTAATATATTATTAATGTGTTTTTATAATATTTTATATTTATTCGTTTTATTTTATAAGTTAGTTATTATTATTATTATAAAACGCTTTTTATTCTTTAGTTTTAAAAATCTTCTTTCTTATATATTCCTAGTTTCTTCTGTGTTTATTTATATAACTGAAAACTTTATATATATATTTTTCTATTAGTATACTCTATTTAGTATCGTTATATTATTGTTGTGTATTGTATTATTTACATATATTAATTCTAAACAAAACAACATATATAATCATATTTTTAAAGACTTAATCTATTAAACATATATAGTAATATCATAATGGAGTTCTAATAGTATAATAACAATCAAATAGCATAGAATCCAATAGTATGCTGACCAGATCAATTCCAATAAACTATGACCAATATGACTATTCAATAATCCTAAATGACTATAATTACACATACTAGCATAATTAATAAGATAAATCAGAAAGTAACCCATAACAGCACCTAATCCATTTCCATTTATTGATAATATATATATATAACTTCTTAATAGATTAATTAGCATCAAGAACATCATTCTAATTGAATATGAAAATCTTATTAGTCAATTAACCATAAACACCCACAATGATGCCAATTCTCTTTTGAATCTAACTATTCTCATTTTCTATCCTATATAATGATAGAGTATATCATTCTAGAATGACCGTAATAAAGAAGAAGCCTATAGAGATATTTTAAGGTTAATGATCGTAATTACTTAATTCATTATATACCTATCTTATTCTCACCACTACATTAAAAATACAATTTAAAGCCACTACACAACGTCATAATTCCATAGAATAACATATCATAACCATCTTACCATGTTAATGCCGTCTTATACCATTCTTATCACTTTTCCTATATATACTATACTATATATACATATTAAAGATACTTATATAACATATATACATCAATATATCAATACCCTTCAAGAGTCAATAAAAAATAAACATAGAGTTTTCCCCAGTATTATTTTTAAACATTTTTAAAGTCCCCACTCGTAGAATGAGCCGAAGACCACTGTCCTGAGTCAAGTCTGATAATTCTGAGTGTCCTGAGTCAATTATCTCCTTTTCTTTTTCATTGTTAGTTAAACATATTTATTTGGGGGTTACAAATATATATTTGTGTATTGAGATAAATTAAGAAAGAAATTGAGTTTTGAATAGTTATATTCATTAATCGATCCTTTTTTGTTGCTAATAAATACTTTTGATGCCCTTAAACTATCAAAAGGTTTCTATACTATTTATCAATTTCATAATTATCACTGTTTGCGGTATATATTTATAACTTTTATTTATATTTTTATTACTTTAGGTATACGAACTGATAAATGCATAAGATTTGTTCCTGAAAGTAGCTGTGATGGTAAATTGATTATCAAAAACTATTCTAAAACTGTATTTATGTATCAACGTTTTTTATATTTATTATTAGAACTGTAGTGATATTATACCAAGTGATATTTCTGGTCATTGTATTTGTGATGAATATTGGATACAAAACGAGTTACTCTGCAATCATAAGCCTACAACGTGTACTCAAGAATGTAAAAGTATTTATATATTTATATTTAAAAATATATATATATTTTTGTGATTATACATGTTTTTTTTTATTCTATCAAACATTTCTGTAATTTTATTTATATATATATATAGATTGTGGAGGATGGCGAGCTACTCTTCATTGTGATTCTCATTCAAAACGATTTCCAAAAAATGATTTAAATTGTGATGCTAACGTTCCTACAGAAAACTCAGGTATTCTGTTAATTTTTGTTTTAATTCTATTCTTATATTATTCTCATATTATTCTCATATTATTTTTATATTAAATTTTTAAGATTTATATATAAATATATTTTGATAAAAATATCATAATATAATTAAACATTCATATATTCTATTTTATTTATATTTGTCTATATATTATATAGGTTATTGTTTGTGTTCTGGGGGTAGACGAACGGCGTATAGTGATTGTGGACATCCTGTATTCACTTGTCGAAAGGTGTGTGCTCTTCTACCAGTCAAAGAATGTCCTTCTGAAACACCTGATGCTCATTCAAATAATATAAATAAGAAATGTAATACAGAAATACAAATTGAGAATTATGTTGACGATTCTATAGATATATTTATTGTTGACTTATTGGGATATGAGCAATTTCTGTATACAATAGTATCACGTGAAACTTATAATGTATATATATATATATATATGTATTCTGTTATTTATGAATGAGTCATAGTATTTATTCTTTAATTATTCTCAAATTAATAATGATATTTTTTAAATTTATTCTTATTCTAGTTAAAAGGTTATTGTTCAGTGTCTATATTTCGGTATCGTTATCATACAACGCAAATTCTCTTAAAAGAATATGTTTTAGCAAGTGATTTTATTCATGATCGTTTTATACTTTATCCTTGTTATTGTATGTTTCAATAAATATAGTTATTATATATTATTTATATATATTTATATATAGCTAGAGACTTCGCTCCAATTCCTCCTTATGAATTTAAGTACGTGTTTACTGGAGGGAAGTTTGAATTTTATTGGGGAGATATTCCCGCTATTTCTCGACCTTTAAAAATAGGAAGAGATAATGTCTTTACATTAAATCTTGATTTTGTGAATATATATAAAGAACATTCACATTATTTAAGTATAAAATTATTGTTTTATTTTTTGTTATTATTTAGTATTTGTTATATATTATTATTAATTGTATTTATTATGTATATAAATATTTATTATTATGTATATTATTATTATATATAATGTATATATATTTTTCTTATAGAGGCTACTCATAAAGTCACTTGTCCTTTATGTCATGGTAAAGGTGGTTTACAGGAATATATACATATATGTCCGTATTGTCATGGATCTGGAATCTATCAAGTATTTTTATTGATTCTATTTATTCATTTATCTCTCTATATATATATATATGTAGTTTCATAATTTAAAAAATTTTATGAAATAAAATATAAAAATTGTTATAATTATATTTTTATATAGAATTATCATCTATATCCAAATAATTCAATACAATCACTTTCTTCTGTATGTTCACATTGTCATGGATATGGTAATATATATGATCAATATCATATATGTCCAAAATGTAAAGTATATATATATGAAGTCTTTCTAAAAGAAAGTTTATTATAAAATATTCCTTATAATTATATCATTTTTCTAAATAAAGGGAAATCGAATTATTGATGAACGAATAATAAAGAATCATTTCTTTCCTGAAGGTACTCCAAATGGATATATAAATAAAAACTATTTTATATTCTTTCTATTCTTTATAATTTATACTTTTTCCAATAATGATATATAATGTTTATTATCTATATATATATATAGATATATAATTGACCTACCTAATGGTGGAAATAGTATACCATTCTATACGAATTCTAAAGGAAGTTTTGTTGTTCAATATGCTATTGATGAACCTATATCATTATATATATATTATTTATTGTTTTATAATATAATTTTTAATTCAATTTTTATATATCGTTTTTTTTTTATTCTTTTTAATATTATTATAGTCTGTACTTTCTTTAATAAACACTATTCATTTGATGAGAATAATCTCTATATAAATCACAATGTATGCTATTATTATAAAGTTTATTCTAAAGATAATTTCTATATATATATATATAGATAACATTATATGAAGCTTTACATGGCTATATACATTCTATTCCTCATCCTCTACTATTTAATATAACTCTATCTTATCCTTATCCTACTATGCAAGATATATCTATTAGAATACCGGGTATGTTATATATTATATAAATATAATGATAATAGTTTTATCATTGAAAGTAATAGTATTAAAATAAATAGTACTATTAGTTTTTTCTAAAAATTAATAATCTAAAAGAATTAATAATCTAAAAGAATTAATATATATATATATATATATATTCTAGGTCTTGGTATACCATTACAGAATACAGAAGGGTGTAAAGGATTTGAAGCATATAAAGAGATATATATGAATACAACAGTGAATTTAGATTCAAATACAATTAAATATATATATAAAGGACAAGAAAGACTTCCTGAAGAAGATCTTACATGTATATAATATATATATATATATATGTTACACCTTTTTTTACGCATCTTCTCTCTATAAAATGAATTTAAAAAGAAATTATTTATATATATATATAGGTCATGAAGTGATTCCTGAGGGATTAACGGGTGTTTGTATTTGTGAGACTGGAAGAATAGTTCCTTTTCCTTCTAATTCTATTGGACAATTAAAAACTGATGAACTCTATTCGTGTAACCATCCAAGTATTTTTTTTTATTATATATCTATTCATTTAATACTATATTTTATATAGAAATATGTGGTAATCTTTATCGAGGTGATTTTATTGTGAATATTCATATTATTCCATTTTAGAAATACTTTTATTGGTTTTTGTAATACAATACAATTTCCATTTTATTTGAATTCAATTTTCTTCTTTTTTTGGTGATCATTTTTATTTATTAGATGTTTCTTAGTTTAAAGAAAATTGTATTTCGTAATTAAAGTATTTTTAACTCTTTAGACGAATCATTTAAATTTACAAATTAAAAACACTCAACAATTTATTGTACCCTGAATCCATTTATATAAGAAAACAGAAAAAAATATCTCTGTCAACAATGCTTATATATTTTATTTTAAATTTTTTACGTATACTACATATTTATTTATTCCATACAAACCTTTCCTTTTATATATACATTACAGTTAATTCAAAACAATTCAAAAAAATACTTTCTGCAAATTATTCTATGACTTATTTAGTGCTAGTATATTCGAATACTAAGAGATTGAGCGAACAAGTTGTGGGAGAAAAGCAATCATCCATTTTTACACTAACAACAAAGCCATCAGAGCCTAGAAATTGAATTAAAAAAAAATAAGCTGCACAAATATATCGTTTTGAATTCTCATGGGAAATTTCAAATTTTTAAAGAAAAAAGAAAAGTATTCCATACATTTGAAGACTATTGTTTTTTCTTCTTATTAGTCAAAACACATTATGAGTCATCAAGAATCCTATGTAAATAGATGTCTAACAATAGAAGCGATTGACTCAAATACTGAGTATTTTTTTATATTTTCATTTTCTATATGATCTGAATCAAGACGTCCTGAGCTCTTTAAACGATTTTGTTCTTATGGTCATATTCAGTACGTTAGCATTATGAATCGTATTAAAGGCCATAAATCTCCTTTTTGCCGTGCATTTATCGAGTTTTCAGAAATTAAAGACGCTCAACAAGCTCTGTATCACGAAAATAAACAATTATTCAGAGGGTATCCCATGCGAATCAGTTTTGCTAAAACACACAGAAAACCAAAACAATGGAATCCGTATTCTATATATCTATTATTTTATTTTTTTTTTTTATTTTTTTCTTTATATATTTTTTTTATTTAAATTATTTTAAATATAAATATTTTTGTTTTCTTTATTGTTGTTGTTCATTTTTTTTAACTTTTATTTTTTTTCAATTTTTTATGTTTTTATAGAATGAATACTAATTCTAATAGTGATATACAAGCTAAAGATGATAACCAAGATCGTATATATAATAATAATAAGAATAAGAATAATAATATTAATATTAATAATAAGAATAACAATAATAATAATAAGAAGAATTATCTATATATATATAGATTATAATATAGATAATTCAAAAAGTCCTATTCGCTCAGAATCAAATAACGATGTTTCTTCTATTCCTGTTCCAAATATTTCTCTCTCTAATTCTTCTAATTCTTATAATATACCTTCTATTAATACTACTATTCCTTCTCCTTCTAATCATCCTTATAATCCTTCTTCTTCTTCTTCTAATCCTTCTGTTCCTATTTCTAATATACAATTATCTCAACAAATATCGAACTCTACAACATCACGTATTCATTATTCATCTCTCTATTTATATCTATATATCTATATATATATATATATATATATATATATTAAATTATATATTAAAGCCATTTTCCTCTTCAAATTATGTATTTAATACATAATCATTATTTATTTCCTCTATCTTATTATTATAATCTATTAAATATAAATATATACAATTATATTCTAGAACTGTCTTCTTCTAATTCTGTTCCCATCCCTCCTTCTAACGAACAGAATCAACAATCTGCTTCGAATCATCCCTCACAGTCACGTGATTTTTATTCTAAGGAAAATTCTAGACCCTCAAAAACATCTGAATATATACCTCATCCTTATAGGAAACAGTATTCCAATTCTCCTCATTCCCGACGAATAGAACGTGAACATGAACGTGAACGATCTCCTTCTTATCGTAGATCTTCTTCTTCTTCTTCTAAAATGAATTCAAATCATATGTATGTAGATAGCAAGTATGTAGAACAACCTTATTCACATAAGTATATATATATATATATATAATTTATTATATAATGCTCTTTTTTATGGTATTCTCTTCTTTTTTTAAATATATATTTTTGATTTGTGTATATGTATGCTTTTTGAATTAATTTTATTTTTTTTTGTATCATAAAAATAATTTAGTATAATATATACTGTATATATTATACTATATTATTTTTATTTATTTCAGTCTTCTCATTATTAAAATAAATATACTTTATATATTATTTATTCATATATAATTATATACCCCTATAGTTCACCTGAACGTTATTCATCTAATCCTCGTTATCATTCACATTCCCGTGATTATTTAAGAAACCATTCATCGCAATCATTTACGTCTCCTTCATATCATGATGAATATCATGTGCCTCATGAAGATATTCCACGTGATTCATATAATTCAAAATATGATAAATATAGAGATAAACATTATATGCCTTATGAGAATGATAAGAATCGTTATAAAGAAGCATATGAAGAACATTCAACATATTCCTCGCCACGTGAGGATCCCTCTAGATATTCCTCTCCACGTGAGGATCCCTCTCAAGAGAAGAATCAGTATCCAATAGATCGACGTGGTTCTTATGATGAAAATAAGAAAGAAAATGAACATTTTTATGCTCCTAAATCAAATTATAACAAAACTTATAATAACAGACCCTATATGAAGCCTTATTATAATAATAATAAACGATATTATGATCATAAATATGAGAAACCTTCTTATAATGATAATAAACCATATTATAATGATAATAAATTATATAATCCTAATGATAAATCTATAACACCTGATAATCGTGTATATACAGAATCTGATTCTCATGAAATCAAATCATATTCACGTTCTCCCTCTCCTAACTCTCCTAGAAATATAGATAATATACATAATCATGAAGAGAATAATAATAATAATATGAACATGAATAATCACGAAGAAAATAATAATAATAATAATAATCATGAAGATGATAATAATAATAATAATTCATCCTATACTTATAAGCCATATAAACAATCTCATCGTTATAATAATAATTATAATAAGTATGAATCAAAAGAATATATTCATCATTCTTCTCCTCCTTCTCCTCCACATGGTTATATATATACGAAATCACATTATGATCCTTCTATTCAAAATAATCACTATAATAAAAATAAGAATAATTCTTATTATTCATCAAATTCTTCAAGATTCACACGGGGATCTTATTATCCTAATAATAATTCATATTCAAATACATATAGATCAAATCATTCACCTTCACCTTATTCAAAGAATACATCATTAAAATATAATGTACATACATCTTCTCGTTATTCTTCCCGTGATTCCCGTGGTTCTCCTTCTCCTTCAATGTCTTCTCATGATATGAATAGACATTATGAAGAAGAAGAAGAAAAACATAATGTGTATGAATATAGAGATCAAGAAAGATATAATAGTAATAATAATAATAATAATAATAATAATAATAATAATAATAATAATAATAATATAGAAGAACAAGAAAAAGATATTGTTTTAAATAACTCAAATCATGAACAAGAAAAAGAATCGCAACAAATTGAAAGATATAATTCATCAAGTTATATTCATTCTTCTTCATCTTCAAATTCTCGTAGAAATTCGATATCTTCATCGACTAATTCTATAGGTCAAGAAAATGAAAAACAAGTTATAAATAATAGTATTCCAAAAGATACAATTCATGAAGTTTCTCCTATTGATAATCATTCTAAAGAATCTTTATCTTCTGATAATGAATCTGAAATTATTAAAGATCATTTAGATTTTGATAGTGACAATGATATAGAAAGTGATTCTATTTCTCATTCTATTTCTATTCATAATCCTATTCATGATGATAGTGATATAGAAGAACAAGATAATAATAATAATAATAATAATAATAATAATAATAATAATAATAATAATAATAATAATAATAATAATAATAATAATAATAATAATAATAATAATAATAATAATAATAATAATAATAATAATAATAATAATAATAATAATAATAATAAACAAGATAATACTACTATTTCTAGAAGTCCTTCTTTAGATGAATATAATATTCCTGACGAAGAGTATCAACATCTATTAAATACTTCCTTAACTCCTTCTACTTCTCTTCCTATAGAACAAAATAAATATAATAATAATAAAGAAGAAGAATCTTTTGATAATCACACAAGTGATGATAATAATATAGAAAATCATACAGAATCAATAATTATAGAAGATAAAGATAAATTAGAGAATAATGATATACTAAACAATGATCCTAAAGATATCCAAAATCAAGATAATAATAATCAACAAGATAATAATAATAATAATGAAATTTCTATTTCTAAGGATCCAATGAATTCTATTCCACAAGAACATGTTAATGAGAATAATAATAAAATAGAAATAGAAAAAGATAATGAAATCCCTATAAAGAAATATACATTAGAAGATCGTTTACGTATTCAACAAATGAAAAAACAACAAATACAAATAGAACAAGAAAATCATGAATATTCTAATGATATAAATAATAATAGAAATAATGAATCTTTAGATACTATGTCTTCTAAACCTTATATAAAATCAAATTATTATCCTCATAAAAAACCTTATATGAAAGAAAATTCAGAACATCCTTATAATCCTAATTATAAACATAATTTTAATCCTAATTATAAACCTAATTATAAATCTAATTATAATCCTAATTATAATAAATCTAGTTATAATAAATCTAATTATAATCCTAATTATAATCCTAATTATAATAAATCTAATTATAATCCTAACTATAAAGATAATTTCAATACATCTATGAATAATGATTATAATTATGATAAATCTAATTATAATCCTAATTATAAAAATAATTATAAATCTAATTATAAATCAAATAATTATAATCCTAATTATAAATCTAATAATTATAAATCTAATTATAAATATGAACATGATAATTCTTCAACTAAATTTGATTCAAAATATAAATATACAAAAAATTATAACGATAAGAACAATCACAATGTTGTTTTTCCTCAATAATTATATGAATTAACTATATATATATATATTCATTTTTATTAATTCTTTTTATCATAATCATTACTATTGAGTTCTTCTTTTTTTTATATGGATAATAATATCTTTTCTTTTTACTTTTCTCATTTATTTTATATGTTTAATTATGAAATCCTTTTTCTCTTCTTTGTTTTGTTGTAATTACAGTAATACTTGTGTATATATTATTATTATTCATTTCTTTTCAAATCGTTAAAATATGTTTTTTTTTTTATTATCAAAAATACTTCTTGTTTCATATTATTATAGATTTGCTATAAAAAAGTATTATTACCCTTTCTATAGAAATAATAGATCATTCTATAAAAAGAAACATTTTTCGTTTCATAATTATTTTTAACAAAATATATAATCAACATAAATATAGATATCTGAGTAAAAAAAAACATTTTTCCATTCTCTAAATATATTTATGAATATTTAAAAAAAATCATTTAATTATTTAAATATATAAAAATATATATATAAAAATTCAACAATGAGCTAATACATAACATTTTTACCATTTTAAAGAATAAGATACATATAAAAAATATACATATATTTTAGTAAATAAATAAAATAATAATATTTATAAAAGTTAATACATTCTTCTTCGTTTACTACTAATTTGATATTCATCAAATGAAATAAGTTTACTTTGCATTAGAGTATCTATAAGTGTATCTACTACTGATCCTCTTGCTTGGACTCTCTCGGGAGGGGGAAGACGTTCTATATATCCTCTAAGCCATTCTGGAACATCGACAACTTCTATATGTTCTACTTTAGGTACAATCGAACGATCTTCTTTTGTTTCTTTATTACCATTATCTACCGCGGGAATATGAACTACTGGAGGGGGATATTTACGTTCATATAATGATTTATCTTCAAATATCGTTGATTTATACTATATATTATTTTTATATTATTATATTATTATATTATTATATTATTATATTATTATATTATTATGTATATTATATTATTATATATATTATTATTATATACAGAGAATGGTATATATCTATGAAGTTGTCCTAAGACTCCTTTAAGAGCATCAACTTTAGGGAACGAGGAAGAAAAACGAGATTCCAATTTAGAAATATCTAAAAGTGAACTTCCTTTCATATAGCAAACATCTAATAACCATAAATATTTCTCCCAAAGAAGTTTACATTTATTCACGGGAATAATTTGAAGTTGTTTTTCAAGAAGAGCACGTGCATTAATATCATCTCCTTGATTTATAAAGAAATTTGCAAATCTAATGAAATAATATATATATATATATAGATGATAATGTAATATGTTGAATAATATATAATAATAATAATAATAATAATAATAATAATAATAATAATAATAATAATAATAATAATAATAATAATAATAATAATAATAATAATAATAATAATAATAATAATAATAATAATAATAATAATAATAATAATAATAATAATAATAATAATAATAATAATAATATATACTCTAAGACATAATCAGCATCATCTGAAAAATATTTCATCCCTAACTTGAAGCAATTAATAGCATATTGAAGATTCTTATTACTGTAGAATTCCAAATAAGCTACAAAGAAATAATAATAAGTATAATAATAATCATACTTATTATTATTAAGAATATGAAATATATGTATATATATAATAGTGAATATAAAATAATAATATATATATAGAATAATATACCAGCAGTAACAAATAATTGGGGGGATATCTGATTACTTTTTCTTGCTCTAGAGAAAATAGTTCTCATTTCTTCAGCTCCTTTATTCCTTTGCATATATTTCATATACATAATCCATAAGAAACTGTCTTGTAATATATTTATACCATTTTCATATTGTTGTTCAGCTTCTATAAACATAGATCGTTCTTCATAAAAATCGCATATAGCTGCATGCATATAATGAGATTGAGGCATTGCTAATAATGATTTCTCTAAAATATTCTTTGCATTTTGAATATCAAATTTTGATTCATATACAGCAAAATCATACCATATTTCAGGCGCATAATACATATATGTTAAACATCTTAAAAACGTATTATGAACATATATACGATTCTCTAAGGGAGGAATATTATAAGGATTACTTATCTCAAGTCTAAAGATATATATAATAGTTATAATAATGATTATAATATAAAAAATAATATTAATAATTATATTAAAAATAATAATAATTATTATTATTATTATTATTAATATATATATATATATATACTCAATAGTTTGTTTCCAGTAGTTCAATTGCTCTATATCCTGTGGATCATCAAAAAGAGGAGAAGGGAGATATAGAAAGGATATTTTATCCCATATAGGACGACGACTATTCAATCTATATATATATATATATATATATATATATATATATATATATATATGATTATTTTTTTTTAAATTAAAAAATGAATAAATACTATTAAAAGATTTATAATTATTAGAAATAAATCAAATAAATAAGAAACAAATAATCTTAATATCAAGACTATATTTAATTATAAAAATCATATTATATATCATTATTCATATTAAATGTTACTTATATATATACAGATCTTTAGCAATTTTATGTCGATCACTAAATTTATTTCTAAATTTATCTTCAGTTTGTTCATTTAGATTCTTTTCAAAATTAGTATATTCAGACCAAAAACTATCGATATCTATATATATATATTAATGTAAAATAATAAAGTTATGTAACTTAAAAATAACAAAAATTGAAACAAAATAATAATAAATATATGTATATATAATGAAACATCAAATAATAATTACTATATATTATTATTATATACTATAAGTAGGAGAAACAATAGCTTTTTGATATATCTTTCTAAGTTTCGCCACAATAATGCTTCTGTATTGTTGAGGATCATTAGGATCTTCAGGTAAACTTTTAATAAATTGTATATATTCTTGCCATATAGGAGAACTATCTATCATTAAACCTACACTATCTAAAGCTATATTATAGGCATTCTCTACCTATATATATATAAAATAGATTGAAAGAGTGATTTGAAATATATATTCATAAATATATATAGATGGATATAAAAAAATAGAGAAAATGATTAATAAAAAAATATATATATAATATTCATTATAAATAATAATAAAAATATATATATTCATTATAAATAATAATAAAAAATATATATAATATTCATTATAAATAATAATAAATAAATATATATAATATTCATTATAAATAATAATAATAAATATATATATATATACTTCTTGAGAAGCATTTGTGGCATCGATTCCTTTTTTACCCGCGTATTTTGTTCTTTGAACATAACTTAAATAAGATTTCCATAAATTAATATCATAACATTGGTATAAACTTTGATTAAATATCTATTCAATATATATATAGAAATTATAAATAAAAAAAAATAGAAATTATAAATTATAAAAAAAAAATTATAAATTATAAATAAAAAAAAAATTATAAATAATTAAAAAACAAACTATAATAATAAATGATTTTAAATAGCTTTTCTATGCATATATATACATAATCAACTTTAGCAAGATCTCCTTGACCATCATTATATTCTTTATCAGCATACGCTTTCCAAAATTTTCCACAAAAAGGAAATTGATGAACAGCTTTTTCATAGATTTCACGTGTTTGATCAATTGGAAGTAATTGAATTTCAGAAAATAATTTATTCCAAGCATCACGATCCCATTCATTCTCTTCAATATCATTCAAATATTCAGTGATCTATAGAAAAATATTTTATTTAACATGACTCTTTTAAACAATATCATTTTACTCTTTCATTGAATTTCTCTTTTCTTGAAATATTTTCTATACTTGGAGGTTCACTAACCAATGGTTGAGCTATAGAAACGTTAATAAGATGGTATTTCAAAAATATTTAATATCTTTATCTATTTCTATGAATCTAGATCCATTAAATAATAAATAATCTTTAAAAAAAACATTTTTTAGATTTATAAACATAAAAAAACATACGAATTTGAAGAAATGTTGGTATGTGTTGAACTTCTGATCCAATCATTAATCTCTTTGTTTGAGGAACTATAGGAGCAATTGTAATATCTCCAGTAATAATTTCATCTTGTTCAGATTCAGAATCTGAAGAAAAGCTACCGTTCATTATCAAGTTGAAATCAATATAAAACTATCAATGAAGATGAACAGAACACCAAATTGTTTTTCTAATTTTATTTTCTCTTTTTTAAGAAATTTAAATCAGACACCCTAGAAAGACTTTTTTTATAAATTATCCCCTACATATAAATATACTTTTATTTGAAGACGGTGTTGGAACCAAAGTGTCAATTCATAAATATTTTGTGATATATACCGTAAATGTTATTATAATCACGATATTTTTATAAAACAACAAATTATGAATCCATCCGAAGAAAACTTTTAATCATCATTGTTTATTGAACTTTAAATACAGATATCTTATCTATTTGACTATTTAAAGTATATTAGAGCAATCTACATATAGATTAGGAACGTTACAAACATTGCTACTGCAATTATGACAGTGATTTGATTAGTTTTTTTACCAATAATAATACAAAACTAATTAATTCGAATACGGATTAATGTACAAGTCAAATTAGATCATAAAATAAATAAAAAAAATGTAAAAAAGTGAAAAATTATTTAAAAAAAACAGAATTATTTAATAAAAAGAAGATATAATAATAAAATAAGTATTTTTATTCAGGGTCAATTTCATATTTTTCTTGTTTCATTCTAATAATATCTGCTGCTGATCTATTGGGTTTAGGAGCTTTTCCCTTGGTATTAAAATGATTAATACCTTTTATATATGCAATATCAAATGTGAAGTCTTTAGGCTCAGTTGTAGTAATGGATATATTAAACTATATATATATATATATATATATAGTATTATAGTATTATTATAAAAGACTTTTAAAAGATATATATATATATATATATTTATATATAATACTCCAGAAACTTTTCGATTTCTAAATTCTTTTGGAACACTTGCATATCTAGAATAAGAAGGAATATATATATATATATATATATATATATATGTTTAAGAAATATACCCATTTTGAGTTAATAAAAGATTTTTGAATGGTAACTAGATATAATAATAATAAGAGTATAATAATAATAAGTTTAATAAATTATATAAATACTTGAATAGTTGCCCAGTTTTCGTGAGGTACATATATATATCCCTGGAATAAATCAGAAGGGAACATAGAATCAGGCTTAATATTAAATACAAAACTATATATATAGATTATTATTATTATAAATTAATAAATATTTAATAATATTAATAATCTATATATATACCCTGCTTTCGATGTTCTAACTTTCATTTCAAGACCTTGATAATAATTCCAATTTAATGAAGGCTTAAAGGGCTTTAGAAAACATAGTATATTCAATTATATATATATTTATAGAGAAAAAAAAGAAAAAAGAAAACAAAGAATAAAATTTCTAATTAATATAAATAATAAATTCTATATTAATAAAGAATACAGTATAATAAATATATTTAGAAAGAGAAAAAATCAATCACAGAATAAAATTTCTAATTAATAAAAATAATAAAGAATACAATATATATATATATACTATAGTACGAAGTGCACAAAAAGTTTGTTTATTAAGTACTGTTCCTGGAATATAATCAGATAATAATAAATGACCTTCAAAACGACCTAAAAAAAAATATATATATATTAATAAAAATAATGATTAGTATACCAAAACGTTCTCCATTCTCATCTTCAATGATTTTAAATGAACAAGTAGACTTACCTAAATCATAAAAGAAATATATAAATATAAAAATATAACTAAATAAACATAATAATATAAAAATACTTACCACCGTACATTTTATCAGAGTAAACATTAAATGGTTTCATGTCTTCTACACTATCAAACTTGAAGAACACCTTGTCCTTCACTTCAATCTTCTTCCAGAATAACAATGATCTCGTTATTGGAATCAACGAATTCCTTGTGTTTTCCATCAATGCTTTGATACCATTCATCGTTACTGATAATTGTCTTAAGATATATTTCTAATTAATAAATAAAGTTAGTTCACGTTCTATGTTGTCACGAAGTAACACAAGGTACAATTTCCTAATCAAGAACAAAGAAAAATACGCAGAATTCTCTGAAATGAAAACAATTTACACAAATCTACAGAGAACTTTTTTTCTTTAGAATTTCGCAGTCATTTTCTTATGTTTTGGATTCCGTTTTTGTTGTGTTCATGTTGATTTCTGATGAATTATTATTGTTATTAATTCAGATATACTAAAAGAATATTCAAAATATTCAAATACAAATGATTATTTCTTCATTTGTTAAAATATCGTATTATTTTTAATCGTATATATTGTTATTTTAATTTTAAGATATATATAATATCGATTAATCTACCATTCTTCAATTACAAATCACATTATTATAATTCTTATTGAATGAGTAGAATTGAGATATTATTGATATAATGTACAATATGCTGGATTTCATTTCGTTTGAAATATATTAGCTTGTTGTCTGAATACGTCATAGATAGGTAGTAAACTATAAATGATAATTGAAGGAACATTTTTTGTAAAAAAAAGAATAGAATTACAAAGAATAATCATTGGAATGAGAAATACAAAATATTATGCATTCACTATTATTATATTATAGAATGTTACATATGGATGTATTATTTTGTTTTATATTTAATGCATATACTTTTTCTATTCATTTTATATATATATATATTACATTTCAACAAAGATAAATGTATAAAGAAAGTTATGACGGCAAACAATCTGTGAATTAAAATAAATAGAAATATATATATATATATATATTATTTCATTATTAGAAATGATTAAAAAATATAAACTAAAGCAAAACTCAGTATATATCAGAAAATAACAAAAACAATTAAAAAATAAAGAATAGAAAACATACATATAGAAAGACAAAAAAAAAACAACAAAATGAAATAAAATAATAATAATTTTATTCATTATCTTGTTGATCAAAATGATATTGATAGTTTTTCATCAAAGCATAGAGAACAGTACGTTTAGCTTTAGGAAGTTTTAAAGTAGCACTCATAGCATGTTCTTTAAATATATCACTATATAATAAATATAGGTATGTAAGATATTATTATTATTAATATTATCTGAGATATTATTATTATTATAAAAAATAATATTATTATTAATATTATTATATTATATATACAGGAGAGAATGAAGATCAACAAGAATTAAACTAGTTTCAGGAGAAGATGCAGTCTCTATATAATAATAATTATTATTATTATTATAACAATAATATATATATATATACTAGTAGGAAGAGTTTCAAAGTCTGTTAATAATGATTTAAATATATTGGTAGCAATAGAACGAGTAACAACTGGAGATATTTTTGTATCTTCCATTAATTCTATGAAGCACACAGCGAATTTAATGAAAATAGTATTAGATATTTTAGGGTTACTTGTTGCTAATTCATTCATAAATGAATAAGTAATAAGAATAGCACAACCTGTTCCTTCTTTATAGAAGAATTCTTGGAATAAATCATCCATAAACTTCTTAATTTCTTCAGATTTATATTGATTCTATAAAAAGATATATATATATATAATAATAATAATAATAATAATAATTGTTAAATAATATTATGTATATACAGTTTTCAGTTTCACAAGTCCTTCTCTTAAGATTCTTCTTACTAAATAACAATATTTATCCATACGAAGTTTATCAATTCCACCCCATTCTCTATATATAGTTACCCAAAAACAATGTACATATAAATCAGCCATTTCTTCATTACTAAACTTTGGAATCTATATACATAGTATAATAAGACAAAAACAAAAAGTCTAAAAAGAAACACTTAAAAAAAGAATATTGCTACATACAAAGTTAGCAAGAGTATCAGCAAGTTCTTCTTGAACAGCAGGCTTATCAGACATCCAAAAAGTATAGAATAATCCTTTCCATAATTTCATCATATTAATTTCTGTTGTTTTCTTAATAGAACAAACGTTCTTTTGAATCAATTTGACAGCTTCATCTCTTTTCTCTTTGTCTACATGAGTAAGCATCTTACCCATCTTGTAGAAAGCAGAATCCTCGTCCTTTTCCATTAGTATTTTCTATACCTTACAAAAATATCAAATAAAAGTGTTTTTATGGAAGAAAAGAAATCAACAGAAATTCTTCTGGAAAAGTCGTTTGTTCTCACTTTATTCACAAAAATAATCATGAATTCCTTTTTTCGTTTCTTTTTTTATGGATGGAAATTTACTTTTAAGGGTAGGCTTCCGTTTTGATTGATTTCTTATATATATTTAAAATTCTACTTATTTGAAGTAGATATGCATGTAGTACAGCTATAATTAATATGAATATGATCAATATATTCGTAATGTTCAAATGATAATTCCTAAAAGTGTGGTTTTTTGGAAGATTTTATAAGAATTATAGGAAATAGGAAAACTAATAAATAGTAGAGGAGCATACAAAATCAATTCAATCAAATCAACATGAAAATAATAATGTTTTTTGTCAAATTACATGTACTTCACATGTTATAACATAAAAACAAATTTGATAGAGTCAGTATTTATCCATGTATCCTAACAATATAAATATAAATAATATTTGACTCTTATTTGGTGAGAAATAAAAGAAAAAATATAAAAAAATGATTCTTTTGAAAAAAAATTTGGAATTTTTAGCAAAAAAAATATTATTTTTTCTTTAATACTTATTCAAATAAACTAAATAGATCACATAAAGATTGAGTATACAAATTGAAACAAACGTAATATATACATAAATCTCTACATAAATAACACCAATAATTATTCTTTAAAAAAATATCAATCCATAAATAGATAAAAAAATAAGAAACATTTAAATATCTACAATTCTATACGTAACATATTTTCCTGCAGTTTCGGATCGTCTAGTGATTCTGACGACATCTCCTTTCTGTAAACCAAAATAACGAGCAATTGGATCCTTTTTCATTAATCGAGGTAACTATAGATATTGTAGTATATCAAGTATTTATAATAATAGTTATATACATATATATTAATTAATAAATAATAAAAAAAAAAAATATATATATATATATATATACTTGTGAGTCACTTAAACCATATTGTTTTAATAATGTAGCTTTCTCCTCAGGAGTTAATACAGTATGTTCAGGAACCTATTCATATAGCATAGAAAATACATTATAGTATATATAGAAAAAAAATTATTATTATATAAAATAGATAAATAATAAAGAATTAACGAATAAATATAACATAAATAAATATTGATATATATATATATATATACTAATTCATGTTCTGTAATATCAATAATTAATTCACTTTCATAA
Organism: Blastocystis sp. Blastoise; assembly: GCA_039096225.1. Lineage (NCBI taxonomy): Eukaryota > Bigyra > Opalinata > Blastocystidae > Blastocystis > Blastocystis sp. Blastoise. The sequence goes on from JBBPEB010000002.1 coordinate 835,981, forward strand.
AAGTATTCAATAATAATATTATTTGTTCTCACTTCTAAAGCTTGTTTAGCTTGACTAGAAATAGCAGAAGCAAATATAAATATAATTCTAGATAAACCTAATTGAGGACCACAAGCTTTCTCTTGAATTCCCTTAATTTCACCAGTTGAAATCTATACAAATGATCAAATATATTTATATATATATTATAAAAAATATAAATAAATTAATTCAATACAGTATTCTTTTCCGTATTTGAAGAAGCTATGAACTTCACAAGTAATTTATTTGATTCTGGATTCTTCTTACTTCCAACATATATTGTCATCTTCTCACGATCTACCATTCCACTATATGTATAATTAGCTATAAATTGATCAAGAGGAAGATTAATATCATCAGGATCAACAGCGTAACCACGTTTATTCAACATCTTATATACAGTTTGACGAACATGGAAAATGTTATAATATTTATCACTTTCACTCTTTTGAGCATTCATTTTCACAATAACCTATGCAAGAATTAAATTACACTATCTTATAATTACATACACTATTCTTATAGAGAAGAATATAGTTTTATTTTTCTTTTTATTCAAAACAAGAATTCATAGAATAACCATGAATACTTTGTTTATTTTGGGTATGAAACCATAAAAAACATGAAAACTTATTTCTTTTTTAAATCGTTCTTTATTCACTAGATTAGCAACGGTTTCTAGAAATATTATGCATATTGATAGCAGAGTATTTCAATTTGATATTAATAAAGTTAATGGCGTAAATATAATTATAATGTTTTTATGATGATCATTTTTTTGAGAATATGTCTTTAACTGTGACTGTAAAACAATAGAAATAACTTATTCTTGTTGACTATGATATCCAATCAATGCTTAAAATAGTATATAATAAACAAATTCAGAATCGTCGTTTTTATGTTAAGTATGTTTAAATTATTTATAAAAGAATGTCTAATCAATCTATTGAATTCATGCGTATAAGTATAGAGAGTATAATAATAATAGAACAATATATTTTTAGTTATCCAAATTCATTTGAAATAATCAAACAAAACACAAGTTTTTATAATTAAAATATATTCATAACATAGAAATATGATACTATGATATTACTTCCATTGTCGAGTTTGCCAGCAATGATTGACAGGTCCTTGTCTTCCTTTACCAATATGTAAATAACGACTTTCTTTCAAACAATTACTGATATATCTATAAGGAATATAATGATTATTATTTTTGAAAATAAAAATATATTTTATAGATACTGTTTTGCTAGTTCAACACTCTTTTGAATTGAATTTCCAAGTGCAAAATATGCAGAAATAGACGAAGCTAAAGTACATCCAGTTCCATGAGTATTACGAGTATATATATAAGGAGAAGAATAAGTATAATATTGATCTTCTGATGATATATATAAAACATCTATAGCTTCTAATAACTCATTATTCTAGAGAAATTATGATTATAATGAATAGAATTACATATAATATATATATATATATAATATGCATGTCCTCCTTTAATAAGTACACATTTGGAACCAAAAGAACTCAGTTCTTTCGCTGCCTTCTTCATCTCCTCTATATCATGGCTTATGGGATGACCTAATAAGAACTCAGCCTATATATATATTATATATAAGATAAATAAAAATTATCTTTGATATAAAAATGAATACTATATTTCTATATATATACTTCGGGTTTATTAGGAGTAATGAGATAAGCTCGAGGAAGAAGATTCTTTTTAAGTGAATCCACTGCATCTTCCTTTAAAAGACTATCACCACTATATATATATATATATATATATCCATATGAAAATAGAAAGTAATCACATTATATATCTATTCAATAATAACATAATAATATATATACCTCGTAGCAATCATGACAGGATCTACTACTACTTTAGTAACATGATATTTATCGATCATATTACATACTACATCAATCACTTCTTTTGTTCCTAACATCCCTGTCTTCATCACATCTGTACCTATATCGCTGAGAACACAATCGAATTCTTCTTCAATAAAGGACATTGGAGGAACATGAATATCTTTCACACCTTGAGTATTTTGAGCAGTTAAAGCAACAATTACATTTGTACTGAATACACCAATGGCCGTACAAGATTTAAGATCTGCTTGGATACCTGCACCACCGCCAGAATCACTTCCCGCCACAATACAAACGGAGGGAACAGAAGGATAAGATTGTTTGGAATAATAATGACCTCCAATAAATGTAAATCCAATTTCATACCAATTCTCTACTACATAAATCGTCTTCTTAGCACTATATATTATTATATATTATATATTATTATCATATATTTATTATAATAATACTATAAAACATACAATTCTTTAGGTGTTTTTCCTCCTACTAATCTATAGAGAGACATAACAGTATATCCAAGTTGTTTCATTATCTTCTGATCCTCTACAGAAGGACGTACCCAAAGAAGGAACTCACTTCCACTCTCAATTCCCGCGAATATATCAGGAATACTTGGACCACTAATATATACACGATCCTTTAAGGATTTATCTATATATATAATATGAATAATATATATATATAATATATATATGTATATACCTTGTTCTTCTTGTCTTCCATCTTGAATATGAAGAGCATACTCCTTACCTATCGATAAGAAACGAGATATACCTTTATATTCCTCCTATATTATAAACATATAGAGATATATATGAATAATAATAAATAATAATAAATAATATAAATAATATAATAATAAATAAAAAAATTAAAAATAAATAAATAATAAATAAAAAATACATACAGTAGTAAGAGTATAAGGATTAGGAATTGTTTGAATGGATTTTATGATTTCTTGGAATACACTCTCTTCAATAGGCTTGCCTTCTTCAACACCTTTACTCTTTAAAAGACTATATATATAACATTAATATACATATATAATAATAATATAAAAATACTCTTCAATTTTTTCTTTATAACTATTTATGGCTTCTTTCTATAATTGAATATATAAATAATATTACATTGAATCATATATATATAATAACACGATTATAATAAAGAATATAATAAATATACATTAAGAGTATAATTAAAGAAAGCATTCTTGTGGATGAATATATTTTGAAGAACTTGAGTCGTCCAAAGAGGAGATACCCCACTTTGCTGATTAAAGAACTCATATTCTAAACGCATAGCCTCACTGTAGTAATGATATAAAGAATCTATATCATCCTATATTATAATGATAAATATCATATCATTGAGAGTAATCAATGATCAAATAATAATAATAATAATAATAATAATAATAATAATAATAATATATTTATATATACACAAGGAAGTTCATCAAGCATACAATCTAATACTTCAACTAATTCCTATATATATAGATACATAATAAACATAATAAATAATAATAAACATAATAATAATAAATAATAATAATAATAAACATAATAATATATAAATACGGTCATCCAATCGGATGCATAAGTGTCAATCCATTCGGTATAATTATGTTTACCACAACCCTCATAAGCATGAACCATAAAATACGCAACAAACCAATAACTATATATGTATATATCTAATTAAATTATATAAATGAATATGGACAATTTATATTTACTATTTGAATAATACAAACACATATATAATTCTAACAAAAACATTTATAAAAAAAAATAACATTCAAAATAAATACAGTTTTCCACAAGGATTAATAGCAGATACGATATCACATAGAGGTCTAGAGGTATAGGCTTCTGTTAATAGATTTGTGTAGTCCACAGTTGCTTTTAGAGGAACGATATTATCTAATGTTACCCCACGATCAGCAGCTCGTTTCTCATGAATTCCTCGCTCATAAATAGCTGTTTTCGCCCAATCATCAAATTTAATAGCCATTTCTTCGTTACCCATATCTCTATAGATCTGAGCAGCTTTACGATATGCTTTTTCGTAAATACTAATCAAACTTAAACGACATTAGAGAAACAAAATACGTTAAATAAAAGTAATCTTGATGTAAATATTCTAAGAATGCTCCGTCAGGAAGGTCACCATCAGCTAAACCGACAACGTAAGGACAATATAAAGAAGCATAGGCATCTTCAGTCGTATTCTCCCAGAATATTTCAGATGTTTTCTTACTCATCATCTACAAAACAATATATATAAGACACAAAAATGAGTTGTCATGAATTAAATGACACACAGATATAGAAAAATCTAAAAAAGTGCTGAAATTGAACTTGATTGCTCTGAATTTAATAAAATGTCTTTTTATTAAATGTCTTTTTGGTCTTCCTCATAATGTTTTTAATCAAATCTACGTCAAGAAATATACTAAACATAAAGTCTTCTATTTTAAAATGTTCTTCAATTCGTTGTTTTTCAGTTTTTGATGGTATGAAAGTTGTTTTATAAACGAATTAATTATTTAGGAATTCAGAAGGATGAATGGTTCAATATAACTCCTTCTATAGAATCAAAGATTGGATTGAATTATTATATGCAACCTTCTCATCCTTTGAATATCATAAAGAAATCCATTGAAAGTTACTTTAAAGGATTAAGTGATACTCAATTTCAATGCATTGATGGTTTGAAACCAATTGTGTCTACATATCAAGCTTTTGATTCCTTGTTAATTCCCAAAGATCATGTTTCTCGTAGTTCTAATGATACGTTTTATATCAATAAAGATACTATATTAAGACCTCATACTAGGTATATATTCTTATTCTTTCTAGTAATAAATATGAATATGAATATAGTGCTCATCAAGTTGAGTTTTTAAGTAAAGGATATGATGCATTCACTGTCACAGGGGATGTATATCGTAGAGACACTATCGACAGTCGTCATTACCCTGTTTTCACTCAAATGGAAGCTGTCAAGTTGTTACCTGTATATAATTTTTTTTTGTTTTTTTTTTGTTTTTGTTTTTGTTTTTTTTTTAATTTTATTTTTGTTTTTTTTTTATAATGTTTATAAATATATGTTTTATAGGGTATAAATGATAGTAATGTAGTTATTAATGATTTAAAGAAGACAGTCGAAGGAATGGTTCAATGTTTATTCAAAGGAGTGGAAATGAGATGGGTTGAAGGATATTTTCCATTTACTTGTAATTCTTTAGAATTAGAAATTAATTTTGATCATAATTGGGTTGAGGTATATATATATATATATATTTTTTTTATCATATTATTAGTAAACAGTTTTCAATATATAATTATTATTATTATTCTTTTAAGTATTACTATATAATATATTATATATATATATGTTATTATTACTATAGGTATTAGGTTGTGGTCAAATTCAAGATCAAGTACTTAAGAATGGACATGTCAATGTATATATATATATATAGTTTATTTTAATATATGAATATAATAATAATATATATAAAGGATAAGAAAGGATGGGCTTTAGGTTTTGGTTTAGATCGTTTAGCAATGATTCTGTTTTCTATTCCAGATATTCGATTATTATGGAGTCAAGATCCTAGATTCCTCTCTCAATTTAAAGGTTTATATATATATATAATTATAATATATAGTGTATAATACTAATAAGTCATATATATATATAGGATACGATGAAGGTATTAATGTAAATGTTGTTAATAAACATATACCTCATTTTATTCCTTTCTCTAAATATCCATCATGCTATAAAGATATGTCATTCTTCTTACCTCAAGGAATGAAACGTATATATATGAATAATTATTAAATAAATATATAATAAATAATATAAATATAATAAATAATATAAATATAATAAACAAAATATATCTTGAAACTCAACTAAAACTATATATTTCATTCAATTCCTATACCTATAGAAGATAGTTTTTCTGAGAATACTTTCTGTGAGATAATAAGAGAACATACGAATGATATGGTTGAGAAAATAGAATTAATTGACAGTTTCCATAATCCTAAGAAAGATAAGACTTCTTTATGCTATCGAATCACTTATAGATCTCTTGATAGAAACCTCACAAATGAAGTATAATCTCTCTATTCTTCTTCTTATATTATTCAATTATTTACATATTCTATTTATTATATATCTATAGGAAATCAATGTCCTACAAGATCAAGTACGTAAAGAAGTATCCTCTATAATGAAAGTGAATCTACGATAAATATATATATATATATATGAATAAAAAAAATGTGATATTTATCATTCTATTTTCGAATAATGTTGTATTTAAAAAACGTTTTATTAATATTAATAAAACAACAAATAACAAAACAATTCATTTAAATAATAATACATCCACTTTAATATACACATATCACATTAAAAAAAAAGAATAAAAAAAAATAGAAAGAATAATTAAAATGTAATAAATAATTCTTTAAAACCAAGATTAAAAAGAAAAGCAATTTTAAAAACTTTATTCAAGCTCAGTGATTTGTTCTCTTAATTCATAAATTTCCATATCCTTATTATCAATAGTAGCTTTTAATTGTTGATATTTCATTTGATAAGTTGCTTGGTTCATGTCAATAATACAAGACATTTGTTGAATCTTATTTCTAATTTCTTCCTTCATATCTTCTAATTCCTTTTGAGCATTTTGAGCACACCATGTCTTTTCATCCATTTGGAAATTAAGATCCTTGACTTGTTGTCTTAATGTCTTTACATTACCTTCTTCCTTCTTAATAACATTAAGTAAACGAGTCATCTTTTCTTCATCATTAGAAGTTTTAATTAAACTTTCGAAATCATCAATACGTTGTTGATATAAAGTTTGTAATTCAGAAGATTTAGAATCATCATCATTCTTCCATTTAACAGATTCATCTAATTGAGTTAACAAATCACTAATCTTAGCATCCTTCTTAGTAATCTCATTAGCATTTTCAGCTAATTTAGCATCAAGAGTATCTTTCTCATTCTTCAAATCACTTAATTGTTTAGCTTGATCAGCAAAAGTCTTTTGAAGTTCTTCATATTGAGTCTTAGTACGTTCTAATTCCTTATTCTTAGCAGTTAAACGACTTAATTCTTCATTAAGTCCTTCAATTTCTTTCTTTAATTGACCAATAGAAAGATTCTTATCATTGACATCACAAATAGCTTCATTAAGACGAGATCTTTGTTGTTCATCACGATCCTTAAACATTTGTAATTGACTACGTAAATTATCAGCTTCAATCTTATAATCATCAATAGTAATAGGATTAAAACTAGCAATAGCAGGTAAAGCACTATCTTGATTATTCTTAAGATCTAATTGTTCACGTAAACGATCAATTTCACTTTGCATTCTAGTTTGAGTAGCATTGGATTTAGCAAGAATAGGAGCAACAGCAGCATTAACAGCTTCATCAATCTTTTGAGTATCATTAGCCATTTCTTCCATTTGTTCTCTTAAAGCAAGCATATCTTCTTTATAACTATCTTCCTTCTTCTTAAATTCATCTTTTAATGCAGCAACAGTATTATTAAGAGTATCAGCATCCTCCTTCTTAGTTCTTTCTAATTCAGCATCTTTAGAAGCAATAACATCTAATAATCTAGCAATTTCAGCATCAGTAGAAGCCTTAAGTTCATCATATTTCTTATTAGGTTCGTCTATTTTATCCTTCTTTTCTAATGATTCAAGCATATTGTCAATAGATAGCAATGAAATTTATAGTATTTTATGAAAAAAATATATAGAAATATTTGAATAACAAAAAAAAACTTAAAAATTCAACAATCTGTATTCACTTCATTTTTCTGGTACAGTTTTTTTTAAATATAACTGAAACATTATAAAATCATATTTACCTGATGTTTTCTACAATACATTCATGTAATTATCAATTTAAGGCATAAAAAAGTAAACTATCAATTATTTTTTTTAATATTTAAATATTAATTAATTTCACATCATGATATATATAGAATATTTCTAATATATATATATAAACTGAATGTTTTCATTTTTCAAATTAACAACTCTAAAGAAAACAGTTAGTGTGTAGAAACCAAGTTAATACCTGGCATACTCCAATAACAACGGGAAATTTGTTGAAACAGCCACAAGTATTACATATATTCACGGATATATTTCTTTTTGTTCTTTTTGTTGGCTTAAGTGACAACATTACTTTTTATTTGTCTTCATTCAATATGAGTAAATATTATAAGGTTGAACTCTTAGCTGAAGCCATGAAGCCTAAACTTGTGAATGGTTCTTGGAGAAAGCCTGCTTTATCAGGAAGACAACGTGCTAGAATTCGACAAGAAGCTTTAAGAAATGGTACTATAGGTGGAAAACCAATGCAATGGAACCCTGAATGGGATAATTCTCAACGTTCTTGGATTCAACCTATTCCTAAAGGTACTGCTCAAGAAAGAAGTCTTCTAGAAAGGTAAACATTATATTTGAATAATACTATTTTGCAATTTCTTTTCAATCATTTTTTTTATGCCTATCATAATGCTATAATCTCTTTTTATATACTTATATACTATGTAGAGTTCAGAATATTGATAATAACATGAAGAATATGCCCAAATATATTGAAGAAGCAAGAAAAGTATAGGATTCTTCATCATTATATATTTGTCATTTTTATATATTATTAATAATATTTTTCTATTTTTTTATTATTTTACTATTTAAATAGGAAGCATCGAAAGATCGTCAACAATTTGCATTTGGTGTAGTACCTATAAAAGGTCTTCAAAGCAAAAGAAAATGTTATGTTGCTCCTAAAGTCAAAGTTGAAGAAAAAACACAAAAGCAACAACCCACAAAGCAAAAAAAACAAAAAATTGAATAAATCAAAATGATATTATATATTTTTTATATTCCTTTTATTGTTATGTTTCATATTTGTGATTTTTTCATATTACTGGTTCATTAACATATTTTTAATATCCATAAATCTACTATGTTAAAAAGAAACACCTGAAAAAACTGTTTAAAAACAAGAAAAGCTCTAAAAAAACTTGTATGAACTATTGATATGTTATTTGAACAATATAACTACTATTTTATATTATAAAAAACAAACATGAATAACAAAATAAGCTAATAGTTATTTATATATACACCAATAAAAAATTAATAATAATCATTTAAAACTTAGTAACACGAGTTAATTGAATATCATCAGATTTCATGCCTTCGTAATACATTCCTTGAATTGATTCCGTTTGTGTCATTTTCTCCATCTTCAGTTTTGTCACTTTATGACCATCAGTGTTTCGTAACGCTTGTATCTATATAATTAAAATAATGCTTAATATTTTAGTACAACACTAATATATATTTATATATCAAAATATTACTAATGAACAAAAAGATGAATAGACATACTTGATCTAAAATATCTTGTTGTCTATAATTCTTTAGAGATATCTGTCTTTTTATTCCACTAACTACAAATAAGAATCATAAAATATACAATAGTATTTTTTAATATATATATAAATACTGTATTCCCCTACAAGTAAAGGATGTCTATTTGACTTCTCAACAACTTCAATACTCAACTGTGGATTATTTTGGGCAAATTTAATCAAATCACTTGCAATAAAGTTTCTTAATTCACTACTACTACCTCCATTAGGACAGTAACGAATAGTTAATTTCTTCAAAAACCATACTCCTCGTGAAGCCATATTTATGACTATATAAATAAAGAAAATAATATATCAAGAATATAAATTTACATTTATTTAAGAAAATATATTAAAAATAAAAATTACAGTGAACTTTTTAAAATTCGTTGAAAAAAAGAATTGTGACAATTAACCATGATTATCACAAAATAATCTGAGACTATCTTTTTATTTCCATTATTTATCGAGAATAAAGCCCATTGACTTGGTATTTCTCCATAACTCAATATTGTATTGGTTATCAAGAAAAAAGTGTTTTTTTCACTAAGAAACAACCATATTTTCATTATTTTTTGCAAAATTATTTTTATTTATTATTTCTTCAAATATTGAGCGAGAGCTATCTTCATCATAATAACGAAATAGCCACAGCTAGAATTGGCTTCTAACAGTAGCAAATAAATAAAAATTCAGCTTTTAAAAGGTAGATTATTGTATCTCACAATAATAATAGAAACCAATCATGGCAAAAATAATACTCCCATAACTTTGTTTATATATATATATAAAATAAAATTAAATATAAATTATTTCTCTTGTTAATCAAAATGATATCTAGGTAAAGATTTTTATTTAATTCTATAGATTTTGTGTATCATTATTCACAGTTATATATATTCATCTCGATCTTCATTCGATGAGAAATGAGTAATATGAAGCATGGTATTGATAGAATCACATTTTTTCATCCGCAGTTATTCAACATTTGTTTTTCTGATTCAATTACTCTATTAAAATATTATATCTTTAAAAAAAAATAAAAGTATTTAATTTATAAATAGAATATTAATGTATTTTTAATAAGAAATGTGTTTTTGAATCAACTACCATATATCAAAAATAGTAATAATAAAGTATCATAAAGTAAAATTATCTTAAAATATATATATTTTTGATAATACAAATTTTCAATTGAATATTTTGTTATTATATATATTAAAACTCATATTTAATTAGATACAAGCGTTTCACGACTGGCTACGCCAGCCTACGCTTGAGTTTAGATAATTATTATCTCTCAATTGTTATATCTTACATTGAATTTTAAAAAATGAATATTTATTCTTATGTTTTTGTTATTCATTTCTGTTTTTATTTTTTTTTAGGATTAAAACTATTTCATATTTTATAAAATATTATTTCAATTGCTTTTAATTGTTATCTTCTAATCTTAATTTTCAATTTAGTATTTTAAATAATTTAATTCATACATATTGATAATTCTTACTTAACATTCTATATGTTTTTGAGTATTATTTCCTTTTTTTTTTTAATATTCTTTTTAGCCATTTTTATTATTGATTATATATATTTATTGTTTATCAATGATAATTAATTAACTCTTGTGTTTTATTTTTGATCTTATTTCTATTTCTATTTCTATTTCTATTTCTATTTCTATTTCTATTTCTATTTCTATTTCTATTTCTATTTCTATTTCTATTTCTATTTCTATTTCTATTTCTATTTCTATTTAGTTTTTAGTTTTCAATATTAATTCACTTTTCTTTGTTATTTCATTTATAACTTTCTATGTATTTTATCAATTCATTTAGTTTTATAAATATTTAGTATTTTAAATAATATCAATATGATTATAAAATACTTTTTCTTTTAAAACATATTATTATCACTTATACCCTACCTTTAAATATTTATGTTTTATTTGAATTAGTCTATATAATTATTATTGTGAGAAATAGCTTATTCTCTTGTCTAAAAAAACATTATATATTCTTTTTTATTCTTTTCATATATTGTTTTGTTTTATTTTTTAAAATATTATAATTTTGATATCTATTTGTTTTTTTATATTTTATCCTTTCCTTTTATATATACTATTATATAAATATTTTAGAAATTTTATTATACAGCTTTTCTCAATTAATAAATGTTTAATTATATAAATAGTAATCATATCTTGATATTATTTGATAAATATTATAATTTTTCTTTTATTATACTTATTTTAGTTTGAATTATTAATACAAAAGTACTCTTAATAATTAAAAGATATTTATTACTTTATATAATAAACAAAAAAATTAGAGTCTTATTTTAATATTTATCATTAATAGAATCTATTCGTTTTAAGTAAAAGAGAATATTTATAGAGAAATTATCTTTTCATTATTTTAAATTAATTAATTCAAATTTAATTCAATTTTTATAGTGTTATCAAAATCATTCTAGAAATAAGAAATAAAAACTAAAATATAAAACAAAAATTACATTTCATTTCATAACTAAATAGATTTAAATACTTTGGAAACTTTTATTATTGTACATACAATATAGCTTCTAAAACAAATAAGTTATCATAAAAAAACTCTAAAAGAATGAACGTTTTTAAATACATATACTCACTTTTATTTTAACTAATTTTATGCTAATATACACATGTATTGAATTTGTTATTTTAATTTGTAAAAAATAACTTGAATCTCTTTTGTTTAAAGTCACAATTACAAAGAATGAGTTCTTTTGAAAGACAAAAAACATTCTTTAAACAATAATAATTTTGTATTTAGTGACATAAAAACGTATTATACAGTTTTAGAAACAATTAAAATCTTTTTACCCATTTTAACACTCCTATCAAACAGTCAACCATGTTTAATTAAACTAATTTTTAATATTTTATATTCTATAATAAGTCTATTTATTATTATTATAAAAAGTGACTTGAATCTCTTGACTTAACTATTGTAATTCTAAAAAAATAATTTTTTGAACAACTTAAAATGTTTATTTATTGTAGATTTTAATATGAAACACTCTAAAAACACTCAATATATACTTATTGTAACCATTTTAGAAAAATAGACTCATTTTAACATTTTGGTCAAACACACAACCACCTTTATTTCAAACAATTCTTTTATTATTATAAACATTAAACACTCTAATATTCATTTTTATAAAAAGTGTATTGAATCTCTTCACTTAAGACAGTCAAACAGACAATTCAAAATTATTTTACCCTTTAAACTCATTATAAAGTGATAATATTTATAGAATTGCTTTGATATGTGGTTTAGGACATATTTAACTACTTTTTTCAAAATTATGAGTCAACATGTGCATATACTCAGTCACTCGTCTAACTTATTTTTGACTAATTTTTTGAGAAATGCAATACATATAAGGTCTAGTTTACAAATATATAAAAATTATTTGTCAAATATGAATTTGATTTGTCAACTTTCAGAAAATTTTTAGAAAAATGATTTTTCAATTTTCAGTTTTTTAACATGTTATACTATTGACTCTACTGAACTCATTTCTTAATTAATTTTAAATGTTAAAATTTATATCGTTAATATATTTTATTCTCTATATTTATTTGTTAAAATTATAATAAATAATTAAATATTGACTGAGAAATTAATGTTATAAAGTATACCCTTTTTTCAAAAATTAATTTTTTTATGTTTTGCATATATAATTTTTTATCTCAAAAGTTATTTTATATTTTGATAATATTTTTATAAATATATAAACTATAGGTTGTCTAGTTTATAAATAAGTTTTATTTATTTTATTTAAATTAATATTGATGGAGAAATTGTCAAAATAAACTATAGTATCCAAAATGCTTTCTTCTTTTTAAACGACTTATTTCACTAATTAAAGACAATTAAAAACAAATTTATTTATTTTAAGCTTATTTATGACATATACAACTCATAAAGACTCATAACTAACTTTTTAAGACAAACATTGTCAGTATCAGTTCAACATGTTGTCTTAACTTTTTCAAATAAGTCACGTACAGTGTCTATGAGTGGTTCTAAACACATATTAAAACGTTTTAAGAGTTTATTAAGTTAACATTGTCTGGTGATCTGTTGTCAAAGTCTTTTAAAAACAAAATAAAATTGTAAAATATGTTTATTTTGGTATGTAGTTTTTAAATATAAAGTCAAATGTCAAATAAAATTGTTAATGATGAAAATATAAACAAAAAACAAATGAAAACTTTTTAAGAAAATTTTTTGAAAGTCATTTTTTATTGAGTTCAACTATTGACTCTTGTCACCTGAGTTTTCAATTAATTAAAAAAATGAAAAATATGTATCTGCTATGACATGTCTAGTTTCTAAATATGTTTTAACTTTTTTATTTTATTAAGAATTGATTGAGAAATCACAATAACAAACTATACCCTTTTTAGAAAATTTTCATTTTTATGTTTTTCATATAAATGAATGTTTCTCAGTCAATATTAAATATTTAGATAAAATAAAAAATATGTATCTGCAATAGCTTATCTTAATTATAATTATACTTTTATTTTTAAAAAATACCCAAAACTCAAGGAGAAAGACGAATAACAAACTATACTATCAAAACATCAAAATTTCTATTATCAAATATTTTCTTATTAAAACTTTTTAAACAACTAAAAGATATACTTATGACATGTATTGATTCTAAATAACTTGAATAAACTCAAATAAGTTTATAAAGAAGGAATGTGTCGGATATCAGTTTGTCTTTTGTTGTTATTTAAAGGAATTATTGTTGTTTCAGAGTAGTTGAGGTCAGTATCATTGCATATGAAATGTTTTTAGAGTTTATAGTTAGTGATGTGTGTATTGATATGTTGTCAAGTTGTAAATATAAACTAATTCACCCGTCAAAACTATTTATAAGACTAATCCGTCAATAAAAGTCAATTTTATAAAAATAAATATAGAGTATGTGAGTAGATATAAGAAAAATAAGAAAACAATAAAAAATGAAAAACGAAAAATAAGTGTTTTTATAAAAATGAAAAATATTGGATAAAATAAAAATAATCCAATAATTTTGGTTAAAATTTTGTGCGAAAATGGTTTTTTGCGATTTTTAGCCAGAAATTTAGAATTTTCGAAAAATTTCTTTAACAGTCATTTTCAGAATTGTGTTCCGGTTTTTATGATGTTATTTTTATTTTATAAAAGTTAATAACAAAGTCAAGAATAGTGAAAGTGTGTGAGACACCGTACGCTACATGAACTAAATTAAGGATATTAATAAAATAATAGGGTCATTCCTAATTGACTATTAATATAATATGCCCTATTAAATATTTTATAATAGTAAAAAACACATATTTTTTAAAACTATATGACTTTTATTTTTTATTTAATTTCATAAAAATATATGTTATTTATATAGTTTTTAATGATATGCTGTGATTTCCTTATATAATTACATTATGAAATTGTATTATAATGCAAAATTAATATAGACAAGATATTTATGTAAATTTTACATATTTATTTAAAATGAGAATTTATTACTTATGTTACAGTCCATAAACATATTATTGAAAAAACAAATATATGTAATACTATAAATAATAATAACAATACTTGAAACAAAAATAAAATGTATCATTTTGTATAATAATACTTTATAAAAACAAATTAAAGTTGATAAATAAAATTTCCATTTTCTTCAGAAATATAAGTATACCCATAAATAAAATTATTTAATTTATATTTTTCTAAGCATTGTTTTGTATATGTTTTCCATAATGGAGTAGTAGAAGTTTGAGTATCTTTCGATTGATCCCAGAGTATACTTAATGTATATATATAGAAGAGTGAAGGTTGTAATACATTGGATAGTTGAATATTTGTAAATAATGAATTATAGGAAGGAAAACATTCTTCTAAACTATGTATATATTCTGAACTTGAATCTATATATATATAGAATAATAATTATATATTATTATATAAATATATATACTATGTAAAAAAGGTATTTGTTGTGTATAATAAAGAATAATTGTTTGATGAATATATTCTAATGGATCTATATAGAATATATAAATAATATATAATATATATATATATACTATTATTCATGAGATTAGATTGAATAGTTTGTTGAATAGGATTATAAAGAGAATCTTCATATATACCTATACCATTATAGGATTCATTTAAAGTGATATATTTAGACATATTCATATTATGAACAGATATATTATCATCACTATCACATGTATCGAATGAAGGCGAATCAAGTGATTGGTCAATTAATGATTGTGTTCCATCTTGAGGAGGAATATATGACGAATCATTAGATATATTTATATCGATAGATTGTTTGGCGTTTAGAGAATAATTTTCTTGTTGAATACTTGAAGGAGAAGGAATAGATTGTGTATTATTGTTAGAGATATCTTTAGTATAAGAAGAAGTTATTGTTTGAGAAGGAGAAATAGAATCAATAGATATATGTTTAGAATATTTAGGAGGAGATGGATCTACAGGAATAGTAATATTAAGTAGCGAATCAAATGATTGACTTATTTCTGAGTCACGTGTGTTTGGTGAAGAAGAAAGAATAGTATTATTTTGTAATATATTTTGTTTATTATTCTGAAGAGATACAGGAGATTTCGATATATTTGAAGGAGATATAGTATTATTAGAAGGAGAATAATTATGATAAAAGGATGTTCCTCTTCGTGTTGTTACTGAACTTAAAGGTATTGAAGAAGGAATATCAGATGAAACTACTTGAGAAATATTATTATTATTATTATTTGTGTTATTCATAGAGTCGTCTAAAGAATTTGATAAGAAAGAAAAGTTTGTATCTATACTATTAGATGTATTAATAGATGAAGATATAGGATTTGAGAGTTGAAGTTGAGGAGGAGAGAGAGGACTTTTTGTATTACTAAGAGTACTGTTATTCAAAATACTATTTAATTGTTGATTTAATAATGTAGAATTGCGATCTTCAGATATAGAGAGTGTTTTATTATTTATATCTTGAGAAATATTATTATTATTATTATTTGAAGAATTATTATTATTAATATTATTATTATTATTATTAATAGAAGAAGGAGAAGGAGTAATAGTAGTTATATGTTGTTCATCATCTGTTTCATCTTCAAAGAATGACGTGTCATCAATAGAACTTTCTGAAGATAATAATGAATTTATAGTCGATGCTCTTTTTATTGTATTAGAAGGAGTTTGAAAAAAAGAGACTTTTGAAGACAAAGAATCTTTATCGATAGAGGATTGCGATGTATTTTGTGTATTTAATTGTACATTGTATTGTGATTGACTTGTATTTTGAGATGAATTCAGTAGAGATTTTTGAGTATTTTGTATATTTGAAGAAGAAAGAGTAGATTGTGAATTATTTGTAGTATTAGGGTAAGTAGATGAAAGAGAAGCATTTGAATTCTGTGTATATACATTCATTGAAGTAGTAGAAGATAATTTCTTTGGAGTAGGAGAAGGAGTAATGATAGGAGAAGAGGAAGGAGTAATGATAGGAGAAGAGGAAGGAGTAATAATAGGAGAAGACTGTTCTTCTGGTTGAGCAACTATAATCGCTGAATTTGCTGTATTATTATTGTTATTATTGTTATTATTAGAGAGACTAGAAGGATGTGATTCAGAAGAAACACTACTAAAACGTAATGTTCTTCTCGTTACATCTTCTGAGATAACAGATGAAGAAGGAGAAGAAGGATGAATAGTTGTAGATATAGATATATTTGACTGAGAAGGTATTATTCCTTGATTATGTGATTTTAATGGTAATGACAGAGGAGGAGGAGATATATATCCATCTGTAGAAGTAGACTGCTCTATTTAATATAATATAATAATAAAAACAATAATATAATAATAATAATAAAATGATTATTACAATAAAAAATAGCCTATTTTATATTATATATACTAGTTTGTGATATAGGTTTAGATGGAGATGAAGAAACAGAGAGAAAGGAATCATTAATAGTGTCAGGTTGACTTGTGATTTCTGAAGGAAATAACGTATTTGTATCTTTAGGAGAGAGAGAAGATAAATTATGAAAAGATGAACTTGAATCTTCATATATACTAGGATATACATCTAATTGTGTTTTATTTGTATTCTTAGTATATATTAAAGAAGGTCTAGAAAAAGAAGGAATCGAATTCGAAAGAAATGAACCACTATTATTATCCTTATTATTATTATCTAGAAGAACGTTATTCACTGAAGAATTGAACATACCACTATCTCTTGCTGGCATCTAAATAGAATAATATATATAAAATATAATACATATATATTAATATTTTATAAAAAAGAGAAATAGAATATTTAAAAATGAAATAAATTTAAAAATAATAATAATAAACAATATATATAAATACAGATGTATTAAATAGAGATTGAGAATTGTTATTATTTGGAAGAATTGATTCACTGTATGAATTCTTAGTTTGTTGTTGCCAAGTACTATCCATTTGACGATCATTATTCCTATTTGAAATCACAGGAGTAGATAGTTCAGAGGTTTTGGGGATTTGTTTTTCAGATAGAATAGTTTGTTTCGAAAACGAAGAATCTTCTTTTGACGACTGAATATTTGAAGATATATTTGAATATGTATTTGAATATGTATTTGAATATGTATTTGAATATGTATTTGAATATGTATTCGAGAATGTACTGGATAACGAAGGTTTCAATCGGTCATTTTCAGATAATAAAGGTTTTGTTGTTGATTGGATTTTATCAAACTTGTCCATGAGATCTTTGACACCACCTTCGACGTCAGGAACATCTTGAACATGCAAAAGAGTATTCTTATCATCAGCTCCATCATTGTGTGTCATAAATTTCGTAGGAGCAACTTTATAACTTGGAGCAAACCTCATCTGAGCCTTTGGGAGATTTCCACGAGATTCTTCTGGAGCTTTTCTTTGAGTGGGATTGAAAATACCTTTTTCTCGTGGAGGTGCATCTACTCCATTGATTTGTTTATAAATAATACTTTTCAATGGATTCACTCCTTTATCACTCATAGCAATTATTCAATCGAAAAACGCAAATCAAAGAAAAAAGTTGTTTATTTTGTTTCTCGATTATAATTTTAAATTCTCTTCAAAATTCAAAAAAATTGTGAAACAGAATATTATTATAATTCCATTGTTCTTCACATTCAGATTATCAACTACTAAACTAGTTATAAATTAATATACTTCATCATCCTATCTCTCTATTATAATACTTAGCGATTATTGAACAGTCAATGTTAAGGTTGCTATTGACCAAAAAGCTGTTCATTTCATCAAATATATTGTCGAATCGATTCCTAGCAACTGCAACTGGAGTTACTATTGTCAACAATAAGGAAACTGCAGAGAAAGTTGTGAATCAAGTATTTTTTAAGTTAATATTCTTTTATTGTCTTAGTTGATGCAATTAAAAGATGAATATCATGCTTGTGATACAGAAGTTCGTGATATCGATATGGATAAATCTCCTATAGGTATGCTTATAAAACTATTTTATTATTCATAAGATATTTATCTATTTATATATATAGGAAATGGTAAATTGATTTGTGCTTCTATCTATTGTGGTCCTCAGTATGATTTTGGCAACGGCCCACGAATATGGATAGATAATCTAGATGAATCAGAAGGCACTATTAATTACTTTAAAAAATATTTCGAAAACAAAGATATTAAAAAAGTATATTCAAGTTTTATACTTATTTTATGCTTTTTTTATATTCTATTTTATTTTTTTTATATTCATTATTATATATTTATTTTATTATGCTATTTCATAATAATAATAAGTATTATAATAATAATAATAAGAAGAAGAAGAAGAATAACATCTATATATATATATATATAGGTGTGGCATAATTATTCATTTGATTATCATATTCTTGGGAATCATGATATTCACTGTAAGGGATTTGGCGGGGATACGATGCACATGGCGCGGTTATATGACTCTTCAAGGTCAGGAAAAGGTAGTTATAATTAATTATATATGCTATTATTATTACTATTATTATTTGTCTAATTATTTATGATATTCTAATTGTTAATCAATATTTTTATTATTTTTATATATATTTAATTATTTTATTACTTTTATTGTTCATTTACTCTATATATGTATATATACATAGGTGCTTATTCATTAGAATCTCTTACAAATGATTTATATATACGTAAAAAGCCAATGAAGGAGTTATTTGGAAAGAAGAAAAAGAAACTTAACGGCGAAGATGGAAAAACTATTATTCTTCCTTCTACTCTAGTATATATATATATATATATATATATATTATACTTGTTAATTATCTTAATAATTACGGTTATTCTATATATTCTATAGGATTTACAACGTTTACCTGAATATCGTCCCACGTGGATAGAGTATTCCACATTCGATGCAGAAGGCACGTGGTTTGTTCGAAAAGAACTCGAAAAACGACTCATGGAAATGGAATGGAATAAAGTATATAGTTGTATTTATTACTATTTTATTATTTTATTATTTTATTATTATATTATTTTATTATTTTATTAGTTTATTTTTTTTATTATTATTTTATTATTATTATTTAAATGTAAATAGTATTTAACTATATATAAACATATATATATATAATACAGTCAAAGAGAGATGGTGTGCCTGTAATGTTAACTATGTTCGATTTCTATAAACGCTATTGGATACCCTTCGGAGATCTCCTAGTACAGATGGAAAAGAGAGGTATTATGGTATATATATATATATATATAATGGTGTAAATACTTATATATCTTGTATGCTATTCATATTCTTTATAATATATTATATAATTCATCATTTATATATTTATTAGATTGATAAAGATAAACATTTATCAGCTATGCTGAATCAAGCTGAAAAAGATCGTGAATCTGCTGCTAATGACTTCCGCGCGTGGGTCTGTGAAGAGATCGGAAAAGAGGGAAATCGAATGAATATTACCAGCGCGTCACAACTTCAACAACTTCTCTTTGCTCCTGGTATATAGTTGTTAGTATTATGTTTATTATTATAGTTATTATTATTATGTTTTATTATTATTATTGAATTAAACCTTCTTCATTTTTATTAGAAATATATTCACATAAAAATTATTTATATTATAAATAATGATATATATATATTATTTTTGATAAAGGCTATTTATATGTTATTTTATGTATATTTTGATCTTCATTCATATATATATATATATAGCTGCTAATATAAAGAATCCAGGAGAGAGAATGCCCTTAGAGAAAGCATTTAAAGTGGAGAATACAGAAGGAATAATAGAAGGAGATCGGAAGAAGCCTCTTAAATATAGAGATATGATCATTAAAGGACTAGGGGTACCACCAGTTGAGTATATATATATAATACTTTTATATAATTATTATTTTTATTTTATAAATATATCCAAATTACGATTACTCTATATATATATAGTTATACCACTACAGGTTGGCCTTCTACAGGTGCGGAATCCCTCAATAAATTGGCGGGAAACCCTTATTCTGACCCGCCTAAATATGGTATTATGTATGATGCACTTGGTGGTGAAAGAGGAATAAAAGCTTGTAAAGCAATATATCAATTATGTAAGATGGGATCAATAGATACAATGATTAATACATTCCTTCTGCCGTTACCGTCACATGCTGATGCTAACGGCAGAATTCATTGTTCATTAAACCTCAATACGGAAACAGGTCGATTATCAGCAAGACGGCCCAACCTACAAAATCAACCAGGTATATAGATTAATATTATTAATTATATATATATATATATTGTTTTTCATCTTACATATTTATTTTTATTAATATATTTTTATATTCTTATATATATATTCTTCTTTTATTTATGCGTTATAACTAAATTAATTTATATTATACTTATTAGATTCCTATATATATATAATTATCTTTAATAAGTTTTATTCATATTATATATATATATATATATATATATATATATAATAGCATATGACAAGGATGTATATTTCATTCGAAAGGCATTTACTTGTAAAGAAGGGAATTCATTGCTAGTTGCTGATTACGGTCAATTAGAACTCCGTGTTTTGGCACATATAACGAAGTGTAAAAGCATGATAAACGCGTTTGTCGAAGGAGGAGATTTTCACTCTAGAACAGGTAGAACTATATATATATTATTTATTATTTATTATTTATTATTTATTATTTATTATTTATTATTTATTATTTATTATTTATTATTTATTATTTATTATTTATTATTTATTATTTATTATTTATTATTTATTATATATTATATATTATTTATTATTTATTATTTATTATTTATTATTTATTATTTATTATTTATTATTTATTATTTATTATTTATTATTTATTATTTCTCATCATCAATACTATATATATATATACTATATATCTAGCTATGTCGATGTATCCCTATATACAGCAGGCTGTAAATGAAGGTAAATGTATACTAGAATGGGATCACTCGAAAGGACCTTCTCCTGTTCCTCTTATTAAAAGCATGTTTGGAGCGGAAAGAAGAAAAGCGAAAATACTGAATTTTTCATTAGCGTATATAGATATTAATATTATGTTAGTATTAATGTTAATAAAAATATATTATTAATTTATTTAATATTATATTATTATTACAAATAATGAATTAATTTGTTTTTATTATTTTCAATTTTCATTATTTCGAATAGAATTATAGTATAATATTCAAAAACTATAGAATAATTATTTTTAATTATTATTCTTATATCTTATCTCTTATATATATATATATATATATATATATAGTTATGGTAAGACACCACATGGTTTAGCGAAAGATTTCGGTGTTTCTTTAGAAGAAGCTCAAGATACATTAGATAGATGGTATAAAGATAGACCTGAAGTATATATATATATAGATAATATAGGATTCTAGTTATGTATGTATAATAATAATCATGTTATTATTATTATTATTATTATTATTATTATTATTATTATTATTATTATTATTATTATTATTATTATTATTATTATTATTATTATTATTATTATTATTATTATTATTATTATATTTATTATTATATTTATTATTATTAAGATTATTATTATTATTATTATTATTATTATTATTATTATTATTATTATTATTATTATTATTATTATTATTATTATTATTATTATTATTATTATTATTATTATTATTATTATTATTATTATTATTATTATTATTATTATTATTATTATTATTATTATTATTATTATTATTATTATTATTATATATAATAGGTATTAGAATGGCAGAAGAAGACAATAGCGAATGCCAGAGTAACTGGATATACACGTACTTTAATGGGAAGATATAGGTATATATATAACATATCTATTTATATTATTTATATTATATATATATATATATAATTCAATAGCTTATATAGTATAATTAGAATCTATTATATCTATTCTATATAATTAACATTCATATATATATATATATATATATATATATATATATATAAACTATAGACGTTTGGATGATATAAATAGTAAGAATCGAATGAAGAGCGGGCATGCTGAGCGGGCAGCTATTAATACACCGATTCAGGGGGGAGCAGCTGATATAGTTATGATGGCAATGATTAAGATAGAACAAGACAAAAGACTCAAGAAATTAGGATATCAAATGCTTCTACAAATACATGATGGTATACTTTCTATATATATATATATATATAGATTTATCATTAAAAGAATATAATATATTAGTTATATATATATATATATAGAAGTCATATTGGAAGGTCCTGAAAAAAATCAAGAAGAAGCTCTTCAATATTTAGTATATAATAATAATAATCATCATCATAATAAACATAATCATAATCATAATAATAATAATAATAATAATAATAATAATACTATCTATATAATAGGTTGAAGATATGGAACACCCTTTTAAAAAGGCATTAAATGTCGACATGATTGTAGATGCCAAATTCGCAAAAACATGGTATGAAGCAAAATAATTCGGAAAAAGAAACATTTTTATTCATCTATTTTTTTATTAGTATTATTAGATATATGTATGAAATTAGTTTATTCAATTAAATAACTATTGTTTAGGTGTCTGTAATTATTTCTTTTTGATAATCTGTATTCATTTCTATACTTGACAAACAATATATATATATATACTCTTTCATTTTTTATAATGAACTGTGAAAACTGTAAATGCATATATTTATACATAAATTGAGTAACCCTTCTATTGTCTTCTAGACTAAACATTATTAATAATATCATAGATTAAATAGTAACAAAAATATGAATCTATATATAAATAACTCAACTGATCCTACAATATTATCCATTTAATAGCTTAAAACTAAAAGTATAAAAAGCATGTATTAAATACAATTTCATATTTAAACACTTTATATTAAAAACAAAAATAAATTAAAAAGCATTTATGATTCTTCTTTAAAATAAAAAATAAATGAGAATAGAGAATAGAATAATAGATAGAATGAATAATAATCTTAATAGATATCTATTATCTTTAGAAGGAATAGAATGAAGAATAGTGTTTACTTGTGTTGAGAATGATTCAAATGAAAATTTCTAAGAAAATTAAATAGCATATTATATTATATTATATTATATTATATTATATTATATTATATTATATTATATTATATTATATTATATTATATTATATTATAAATTTAAAAGAAAGAAAGAAAGAAATATACTTCAAGAACTCGTTTTCGTCCATGTTGACCTAATTGATTTCGTAATTTATTTGAATTTACAATTTGTATCATATCCTAAAAAAAAAGAATAATATAAAAAAAGAATAATATATTTAATAAAATAATAAAATATTAAAAATACATCTGCAATATCATTTTCGTCATTAAATAAGAATCCATTGTATCCATCAATAACTGTTTCTTTTGGACCCCCACTAGCATGTGCAATAACAGGTGTATAGAGGATCATAGATTCTAAAGGAACAATTCCAAAATGTTCATCTGTTGGTGTATAAATAAGTGATAAAGAATGATATATTAATTGATTTCTAGTTTCTTCTGAAGGTGATTTCAATAAAGAAACATTTGAAGACAAATCAAAAGACTATATATATAATGATATTCATCATTAATATAGTAAAAAACAATCGATCATTCGTATCCATAATAATATATATTCATAAATACTTTTGCTAATTGTTCTAATTCACAATAATAATCAACATTCTCTTTAACACGTGTATCATATCCACCCATAATAACTAAATGAATCTATACAATTATTTAAAAAATAATGGAAAAAATATTTTTAAAAAGATATTTATAATAAATATATATATATATAATAATAGTATATAATATATACATTTTGTTGATTGAATAGATCTATTCCTACCTTATCTCTATAGATCTTTAAAGCATATATACATCTCTCTACACACTTCTTACGTTCATATCGATTTAAAGATACGAAATAACCACGAGAATCTGATAATAAACTTTGTATATACTCATTAGGTTGTTTAATAGAAGAATCTTCTTTAATATTAACACAAGGATATAAAACAGAAGCATCTGGAACTATCTGAATGTGACTGAAACATTTCTTATATTTATCACGAGTGAAAAGACTGTTAACACAAACTTTATCAGCAAAACACATACAGAATTCTTCAAATAAATCGAATGGAATTCGATATCTATAATAGAAAATAAATGATAATTATTTTTATTATTATTTTTATTATTATTAAAAATAAAAATACATTTTTTTAAGTAAAGAAGTACGTATACATAAATATTGATCAGGCATATGACAATAGAAGAAGATCTTAGAATTAGTAAGTAGACGAAGAAGTGGCATATAAGCTGCATTAGTATCACAAAGAATAAGATCGTAAGAAGAAGAATTGAGAGAAACAACAAGAGATAAATAGAGAGCTCGAAGTGTAGAGAAGAAAATAAAGAAATGATGGAAGAAATGTCGAGGAATGAAATCTCCATGAACATATACATTTAATGTTCCTAGAATAAAATGAAATATTGACCATAGTAGATGAGAATGAGACTAATGAGATATAAAAATACCATCTTTTGTTTCTTCAAATGAATGATCATCATGGTGTGACGTATAACTATATATTTATTATTATTAGAAGATATAAAAAGAAGAAAATATATAATAAAAAGTGTAATGAATAAGAAATACATATCAACTTGATTGTTATTATTCTGACATGCAAGTGCCAGATCCACCATCAATCTCTCTGCACCACCAATACCCAAATCTGGATGTAAAAGAGCTATTCGTAACGATTTCTTTTCACTCATCTCTATATTAATAATTCATCAGAATATAGAATCATATTTTACTATGATCTAATCATATAATCAATTAAATACTTGAATAGTCAAACAAATAACGAATAAAAACAAAGCCCGATAAAAAACTTTGTTGGGATGTTCAAAATGGCTACAAAAAACGGAAGAAGGTAAATATCGCTATTTTAAGCCTTATTGTTAATAACTCTTCTATTTGAAAAAATTCATTATTTTATGAAATATATAAACATAGAGGATATTTTCTATATTGTCTATATATTCTTGTCTGTCATATCAATTAATTAATTAATTTGAGAATGAAACAAAAAGCGAGTTATATAGCGTAGTGTTTTATTATTGATAATTTGAAGAAGGATGATATAAATATATATAATATGATAAATAAGAAATATAAAAAGAAGAAGAAAAAGTTTGAAAATAGAAAAATGAGTTGATCATGAACCAAACAAAGAGTTAGTGTCATCACTTCTTATGAGAATAATACATTTATTGCTTGTTGGCAACAGAGAAGTATTCGAGCTAGAGAGAAGATAGATATATAAACATTTATTTAATAGATTATTTTATAAATAATATCACAATAAATAAAATATAAGAAAATAAAATTAAAAATAAATAGCTTGTAGTTGTTCTTAGCTCTGCTCATAACTCTGAGGTAATCACGGAGTTGTTGTTTCTTAAGATACTTCTTAGTAAGATACTTAAGATATCTCTTGGAGAAATCGGGAAGAACGGTTACCTTAATGGTAGATTCAGCAACTTCAACAGCAACAGCTTCACCAAGGTTGTTGGTCTTACCGTTAACCTTAATACGTTCGACGAGGTACTTTTGGAAAGCGGCAACATCGAGAATCTTATCGGTAGCAGGGACAGTGCAATCAATAGTGTAGGTAGTCTTCTTAGCAGATAATGAAAAAATGATTAATTGAAAATGTCTTCAAAGCAAATTTGAATGAATGCACAACATGAAATAAATATAAACAAATATAAATATATAATCTACATACAGGAGCCATTATGTCTAATAACAAAAGAGGTGATGAAATAGATATGTAAAATATTTAGAAAATAAATGGTTTAAATAAAAAATGGACTTTAGAAGAAAACCCGACGTGAGAGTTCAAGCAGTGATAAATATATATATGTCATTGACATAAATAATTATAAGGATTTTGATTGGCTATTCTCTATAAGTGAACCTGTCTAATTGTCGCAAGTATTTGCAAAATGACGATTTTTATTATTTTTACCCATTCTGTCGTGTTTAATAAAAATTTAAAATAATCATGTTTATTCTTTTGGAGAAATGGCAATGAATACTGTCGCTAATAAGGGGGATAAAATATCAAATCCTTTTGAGTCATATATTATAATGTAGGGAACGTATTCTTATATAAAAGAGCAACTTATAAAGTATGATGACTATGAGCAGTAAGTTAGCGATAAAAATTTAGCTAAAGAATGCATTTAATTTTTATTAATTCCTATAACACTTAATAATTTATGTTTTTGCTTGTATATAGTTAGAATTGAGTGTATTTTGAATAGTTTATATGCATTTGTCATATTTATTAAATCAATGTTGAAAATGATTTGTTTTTTTGAAGAGGTTAACTGTATGTTGTTTCTTTCTAGATTATTTTAAATTGATTTGTGAAATGTTGGTATGATTTGTTTGATGTTTTGAAACATTTCTGGATCTTTTCACAAATGGATCAGAATCAGTTGTGATTCTCAATATCATCACTTAATAATATTGTTTTTATATTGTTACAAAATGAATATTTTATCATTTACAATCATAAAATTAGATAAAAAATTATATATAATTCTGTTTATATGATAGTAAAATGTTATATAAGAATGAATCAAATTATCAAGTATTTATAGAATAATTCTTATACTTTTAGTTACTGAATTGTTTCTTTTATTATATAATTGTTATGATAAGAATAAGGATGTAACTCCAGGATAGTATTAAATGCTATCACTCTATGAATAAATAAAAAGTCATAATAATCTTTTCTTATTATTCTATATATGATTGCTTCATTACATTATATACAAAGATATCTAAAAGAAATGTGTGTTCTAGAATATATAACAATAATATAAAGTATGTATCAAGTAATATAAATGCTTTAGTTCACAAATATAATAAGAAACAGTATTATTCTAATCGAACTATTTCTTCACTAAAGAAATATAACAAAACAAATACTATGAAACTCTAAGTTATGTTTATGTACATAGAGTAGAATCAATACACAATAATACTCATAGAAAATGTATATTGAATTAATAAATAATACAGAAAGAATGATTCATATATGTATATATATAAGACTAAAGGTATACAAGTTATATATGTAGATATCATTAATATAGTGATATTTGAAAAAAAAATAATTAATTATTATTCTTTTACAAAAAATAAAAATTAAACACGTGAAGGAGCAGTAGATGTAGGATAGTTAGCTAATCTTTGTTCTTTTTTGGTACAGAAAAACATGCAAGCCATTATGGAATATAATAACTATAGAGAAAATAAAATCAATACATGAGATATTATGAAAGATAAAGATGATATACATAATATATATAAAATATATATATAATATATATATAATATATATATAATATATATAAAATATATATATAATATATATAAAATATATATAAAATATATATAAAATATATATAAAATATATATAAAATATATATAAAATATATATAAAATATATATAAAATATATATCGAAACATACATAGATTATACAGCCAATAACAGAAAGAATAACAGCAAATGAATAATATCCAGCTACTCTGTATACAAATTAAGAAGATTATAAATATGATTATAAGTATATATTACAGTAAATAAATATATAGTTTTATAAAGAGAAAAAGAAGAAAGGATATCTTAGCAATAGGTTCATAACAAGTAGTTACAGAAGTTAAGTCTCCTTCACAAGCAGAAGAAGCAAATACACTTCCTACACCAAATTCATCATAGTTGAGATAATACCACAACAATTACTTTCAACCTATTAATAAATATATATCATAAGAATAATCTAAAGTGTTTTACTATGATATAAAACAAATATATATAGTTATTGACTGAGAATAAACAATCTTTGTATAACATATACAGATAATGCTTTATAGGCTTCAATATAACCTTTATCCTTTCTGGCATAAGTTACAAGTGTATATTCAATAGATAAAGTTTTATTTTGCATAGCATCAGTACTCATATCCTATATAAACAACCAAATAAAAAAATGTTATATACATATGAATAAAGCAAATGTATATAATATATAAAATATATATATACATCCATGGTATTCCAATATGTTGAGACAGAACTAAAGGAAAAAATTAAAACAAGAGCAGCAATTATACCAACAATACAATAGAAAATAGTCTATAAAGAATCATATAAATAATTTAATTATTTTCAAATAAATATATATAGATACAAATCCATTACAACAGTCAACTCCACATTTAACAATAGAAGAAAGAATCAAAAAACAAAGTGAAGCAGCAAACATCATCCAGAAGAAACTATAGAAATAGAGATAAATATATAAATACTTATGATTTATAGACTAAAAAATATTTATGGTGTTATAATATATGTATACTAAGAAACAGAGAACCAATATGTAGTTTTCTCAACATCAAAAGAGAACTATAATAAAATAATGAATTGATCACAAAAGTTTACATACACTACCAGAAACGAAAATGCATATGATAGCTAGAATGAAACAGCATCCAGTAGCAATTCCGGAGATAATTAACATCTTTTTTGAAAAGTCTTGTTCTAAAACAGATCATTTTTTATTTAGTGAAGAACTTACTGGAAGTATTAGGCATTCTTAATTAATTTCAATAATAAATAAAATATACACTACAAAACTAATTTAAAACAAGAGTAATTTGGAGAGACAGTGTTGAATATCCAAAGCAATTTTGAGGGATTATTAATAGTCAGAAATGAATCATCAAAACCGAACAAGTTTTTATGATAATCACGAATATCTATAAATTAATCATTGAAAAACCAGTATTCCCATTTTCAAATATAAAAGAGATAGATTACGTTTAAAGATTCTTTAACGTATACTTTTTGAGATTTTGAAATATATTCTGAATTTTATTCGTCCTTATTATTGTCTCTGTTATATAAATTATAAAATACTCATAAGATAACACAATAATAATCAAAAAATAAAAAAATACTGAGTGAATGTGTTTTTGATAAAACTGTGAGAAATCCATTCAAAAAAATATCATTCGATTTAAATGTGTATTACAAACCTAGTCTACTTTGATTTCTGATGTATATATTGAGAAAAAAAGTATAAAAAGGAAAAATGTGAACATGTTAACATTTCTGTAGAAACATAGATATATTCATTTATTTTCATGTTTTCATAAAATTTATTTGTTAGAAATAGAATGCAATGCTTTAAGATCCTTTTTAGAATGCGAGAAAAAAGAAAATACCATCTATTCATATTATAATAATTAAAACAAATTAGAAGCATATAAAAAAGGGGTAGTATTCTTTATACGCATTTTTTTGCAATAGTTTTGTTCTATTGATTTAGAACACAACTCTTTATGCATTTATTAAAGACAATTCTAACACAATTAGAGTCAATTGTGTTGAAATATCGTAATATTATTCTTAAGATCCATAGAATGTTTTCTAATCATCAAATGTGATTTATTTTTTCATTGATACGTAATATAGTTTTTTCAAGAACAATGATCAACAATATAAACTGTTATATACTATACCTACGTATAATAACCATGTTGTTCCGGTAAATTAATAATTTATAAATCTTAAAAACATAAATAAGAAACTAGTTAAACAAAAAAGGATATTATCGAAAAATCAGAAGGTTTCTTTATATACTTTTCTTTTTAGTTTCATTTTTGTATTAAAAATATGTTGAAAATATTGATTATATCTCGATTGCGTTTATTTCATTATATATATGTTTCACAAGTAGTCTAGAGCATTAAGCATATCTTAATTGATAATTAAGTTTTTAGTATTATTCAATAACATGAAATTTTATCGGTATTTCGATGTCACAATGATCTGAACAATGCAACCAAAACAAAAAGAGACGATAATACTTATTTCTTTTGCATCATTTGTATTTTGGGTTGCTTTATTTATATATATTTTCTTATATCTGATTAAGTTGCTACTACAAGGTTATGTGAAATATAAAAAAGATGTTATTTCTATGAGTAATCTTAATATAAGTTAAGCATCATATTAATTAATATATTCTTTTTCAGTGTTAGTTAGGAATGAATTTATACATGTAAACAACGCTTTCTAAGCAACTAAATGACAGTGAATGCATAATTTCTTTTTTATTGCCTTGTTTTCGTATTTTTAAAATTAATAATTGAAAAATGTAATTAACTTTTTCTTTTTTATCATTCATTCAATCCGTTAGTCATTGTATATAGTTACGTATAATTATTATATTCTATAATTCAGTATAAATGCCTGCTATTATGATATGAAGACTTGAATAATGATATTTATAAATATACAAACAAGCTATTCATTACTAATGACTCTATCAATACTTTATCTAAAGGAACAATATTTATGTTTCAATTCCATCAATAACTGTTCTTTATTTGAAGAACAATATAAATCATCTCCATAATCCTAATTTATAAGAAATACAGAGATATTTTGCCATATTATAAACAATATATATATACAG
This sequence comes from Blastocystis sp. Blastoise, assembly GCA_039096225.1. Classification (NCBI taxonomy): domain Eukaryota; class Bigyra; order Opalinata; family Blastocystidae; genus Blastocystis; species Blastocystis sp. Blastoise. Next base: position 867,633 of record JBBPEB010000002.1, read on the forward strand.
TTACAAGAATAATTACATTATAAACAATAATGAGTCCAATAAAAATGCTATATAAATAAAATTCATACATTACAAATGTTTAATCATTCATTCTGCTATTAATATATATCAAATAACGAAAATAAAACTGAATAAATTCTTTACATACACGGAGGACAGCGTATAGCATTTTTACAATTTTGAAAAACCCAGTTGACCACATATTAGTGATCAGAGGATTATGAATCATTCTGCAATCTTCTTCACATCATAGAATCATTTTCAAATTGTGTTTTACCTTGATAATCTAATAAGCAATACGTGTTTGAGAGCATAGGAAATCAAATTTTACATATGATGCAATTATATATATAAATCAAGAGTCATTAATGTTAACAAATCATTTTTTATGAAAAAATGATAAATTCGCGCTAGGGAATCAATTTGTTCGTGAATAAAAAACACTTTTGAAAGACAAAAATTCAAAATACAATTTTTAAAAATCTCCTCTTATTAAAGTCATCCAAATAAATAAGATGGAATCAGATGAACAGAACAGTCGGCCACTGTCTCAAAGTTTAAAAAATGTAGATATGCTTGGTCATCGTTCTGTCAATTCTTTAAGAAGATCTCGAGTTATTCGTCCTCTTTCTACTACGTTAACAGGAGATATTGATCTAATTAAATCTGAGTCGCTTCTTGAAGTTAAAACACACAAATATCTTTTGAAGAATGGATCCTTACAAGAAGCAGAGGAAATAAATAAATTATTTTCTGAAGGTTGTTGGGTTTATAAAGTTCAAGCAAACAATATTTGGAAAAAATCAGTGAGTATTATGTGTATTAAGTTATTAATTTCCTTCTTTTATAGAATAATTTACAGAAGCGTTATATAAAGATCGATAACGACATACTCCTTTATGATCACAATGAAAAAATGCAAAATCCTCAGTATTTTATATGTTTTTAATATTTATTTATTATTATATTTTTTTTTAGGAAGATAAATTTGTTACAAGTCTCTGCTTCTACATATCCAAGCACGTTCCTTCCTAAAGACTATGCAATAAAAGATACAGTTGATGTTATAGCACATAATAGGACGTATACATTTGTTGGAAAATCAAATTTATCAAAATCAATTGAATTTGTTAATTATGTATTTTTTTAAACTTATTATGTATAAAGTCGTTTTATTATATACATTACATAATCTAGTTGGGCAGATATTGTGAAAAGGTATTATCGCTAACTCAAAAACCTTCAGATCCAGTTATGATTGATGACTTGTATATATATATATATAGTATACTTTATTCTTTTTTACAATGTTTATATATATGTATATAGGTATAAAAAAGGTTTGCTGTTAGAGAGTTGCCCTGTTGAAACCATAGAAAATCGTGTTCATTCGATATCTGTAGATGAGAAATGGAAATATATACAAGAACATAATTTACATTTAGAAAATGTGAAACTAAATGAACAAACGGATTTCCTTATTACTACTTTATGTCATGTATATATATATATATACAAATAAGAATATTAATATATATAAAATTATTATTTATTCTATTTATTGTTCATATCGTCTTTTTATGTTTTCTTTTTTTATTCATTATTATGTATATTTTAGAAAATATATTTTATGATTATTAATAACATATCTAGTTTCAATTTCTATTATTATGTTATATATATTATTTTAATATGATATATAAATAGTTTGAGGGACAAGATCCTGAGTCGATATGGAAGTGTATTACTATTATAGAAGAAGGAAATAATACTGTTCTAGAACCTTTCTATAATAAAGGAGGTATTCAACATATATTAAAGGTATATATATATATAATCTATTTGTATTAGTAATTTGTATTAATAATTTATGTTTTTAAAATAAAAACAATATCTATATATAATATACTAATATTATTATTATATAATTATATATATATATAACTATATATAGAACATTGAATCTTATTCATTAGTAGATAAACCAACAGATACCGAGTTACAAGTGATTATTCAACTTCTAACGTGTATACATACTATTATTAATACACCAAAGGGATTAGTACGATTATTAACTATTGATAAATCACTATCTTCACTTGTTTTAGCATTATTCCCATTGGAAACAGACTGTATTCTCTGTTTAATTAATATTCTTCTTTCTATAATCACATTAGGAAAAGATATATATATTAATCCTGATATTATTAATGTTAAAGAGAATCCAAATGTAATTCGTGTTGAAGATCGTGATACTATATTATATTATTTAAAACCAGGTGTAGACTTTGTTATAGAAGCATTAGATAGCTTTCGTAATCGAACAAGAGAACAAATATGTTTTCAAAGTTTAGCTGAAATCTTAGAAGCTAGTGATGATATTGACATTTCCTGCTCTGTAATGAAATTATTTAATGCTATTTTAGAAAATATTGATAATCTTGATTATAGACTTGTTGTATATATATTATATATATTATATAGACTTTTTTGTTTTTATTGTAATTGCTATTCCATATTATTATAAAATGATCTATTAATAATCTCACTATATATATATATATAGATAAATAATGATTTCATATCTCTTGATGTTATTGGTATCTGTCAAGATTCTCTTCCTGAAATTCAAGAAAACCTCGAATTCCAACGGTTATTACAGTCATTTATGATTAGTATACAAAGAGATAAAGAAGAAGCGTCATCACAAGGTCTTTATCTAGGAGATATGAATGCACTTATCAGTATATTCCCACGATTATTATATTTTAATATATTTTGGTTTTAGTTTTTTTTAATTATATATATATTTCTCTTTTTCTATAATATATATATTTCTTCTTTTTATGATTTTTGTCTCTGTCTCTCTCTACCTATATATATATATATATATATATATATATAGATCGTATTATAACAGATGCTCAAGAAGGTGGTAATGAATCCAGTTTCTTAACTGTATTACGATGTTTATTATGTATTCCCTTAGATGCGTCATTAGGACGAAAAATGTGGGAAAATATAGCTATTCAAGCACAGAAAATCGTTCAAATTGCACCAGTTCCTTCTCAATCTGTTAATGATATTGATTATTTGAAAGTATATATAGATTATAGTTTTCATAATGAGTATAATAATAATAATAATATATATAATAATAATAATAATAATAATAATAATAATAATAATAATAATAATAATATATAGGAATTAATGGAGAAGAAGATGGATATAGAGAATGAAATAATGGGTACAAAAATAGAAAATGAACGAACAGAACAGCAGGTAGAGGAACTCTATAGAATACAGGATGAACGAGATTTATTGAAGAAACGAGTATATATATATATATATATATATTCTTTAATCATTATCTACATTTTTTAAAAATCTATTAATTATTTCTATATATATTTTTTATAAATATATATTATTTTTTGTTATTTCGATAGTATATCTAGACTTATAGTTTTATTCTTATTAATAATAATACGAATACTTATATATATATAGTATCAAAATATGAATGACCGTTATATTTCTCAATTACAATATTTACAGAATGAGTTAAAAAGTCACGTATATATAGCAGATTTAACAGATGATGTTGAATATGGTGAATATTTTAAAGATTATAATGCAGGGTTAAATATAGAGGATATAAAGAAATCATGTGAAGAGAATTCTTTGAATCCTGATGTTCTTAATAATTATAGTTATACTGTTATACGTAAAGGAAATGAATTAGTACCTCTATCTTATCCTCTTCCTAGTTATACTATTGATACTATAGGAGATAATGCTATGAAACTTATGGATCAATATATTAAAGGAGGAGATATTATGACTATTACTATACCTGATCCTGATTATGAAGATTTATTTCATCAAAAACAAAAAGGTATTAATATTGAGGAATTAAAAGCTATTGCTAAAGAAAATGGATTAGATGAAGAAATATTAAATCAAGATGAATGTCCTATGATTACAAAAGAAGTTATTAAACCTATTATTTTATCGGATAATAGTAATTCCTCTATATGTACAGATGTAAGTACGGGTATTACTGATGGTTCTACTAAGATTCAAAAATTACCTGTACCTACTCTTTCTATTCCTACTCCTACTATTCAAAATAAACCTTCTCTTATTCCTGATCCTAAATATGCTGCTCTATTTAAATTGAAAAAGATGGGAATGCAATTAGAACAAATTAAAATAAAAGCTGAAAGAGAAGGTTTAGACGCTTCTAAATTAGATAGTGATGAATGTCCTATGATTCCTGATCCTAATGCTACTACTACTGCTACTTCTTCTTCCACTGCTATTCCAATGATTCCTGATCCTAAATATGCTCCTCTATTTAAATTGAAAAAGATGGGAATGCAATTAGAACAAATTAAAATAAAAGCTGAAAGAGAAGGATTAGATTCTTCAAAATTAGATAGTGATGAATGTCCTATGATTCCTGATCCTAATGCTACTACTACTGCTACTTCTTCTTCCACTGCTATTCCAATGATTCCTGATCCTAAATATGCTCCTCTATTCAAGCTGAAAAAGATGGGAATGCAATTAGAACAAATTAAAATAAAAGCTGAAAGAGAAGGACTGGATTCAGCTGTATTAGACAAAGATGAATGTCCTATGATTCCTGATCCTAATGCTTCTGTTCCTAGTACTGTTTCTACTCCTACTCCTCTTATTCCTGATCCTAAATATGCTCCTCTATTCAAGCTGAAAAAAATGGGAATGCAATTAAAACAAATTAAAATAAAAGCTGAAAGAGAAGGACTGGATTCAGCTGTATTAGACAAAGATGAATGTCCTATGATTCCTGATCCTAATGCTACTCCTTCTACTGCTACTACTTCTCCTGCTATTCAAACTAAACCTTCTCTTATTCCTGATCCTAAATATGCTCCTCTATTCAAGCTGAAAAAGATGGGAATGTCCTTAGAACAAATTAAAATAAAAGCTGAAAGAGAAGGTTTAAACCCAAGTTTATTAGATAGTGATGAATGTCCTATGATTCCTGATCCTTCTGTTTCTACTCCTTCTACTACTCCTTCTTCTCCTGCTATGCCAATAAATGGACAATTATCACCTATTTCTCGACCTCCAATATCTTTACCTCCATTAAAACCAAGTCTTCCTAAAAATCCATTAGTATCTGCTATTTCTCAAGGTAAATCAAGTTCTATTTCTACTACTGGACAATCAAATGAACAAAACAAGAATACTACTACTACTACTACTACTAATAATAATAATAATAATACTGCAGAAATTAAAAAAGAATTAGAGTTTATTCCTCCAGAGAAAGAAAAATATAAATTATCTAATAAAGTTAAGTCTATATATTGGAATCCTGTACAAGGAAATGCTTTAAAAGACAGTATTTGGATGAAAATGAATGAAGATGAAGTTGCTATAGATATAAATAAAGTAGAAACATTATTTAAAGCTAAACAAACAAAAAACATGGATGTTATTTTGAAACCTGTTATTGGTACAGGAGATGATTCTGTTAGTATCCTAGATAGTAAACGCCAACATAATATGGGTATTTGTTTATCTAGACTTCGTTTACGACCAACACAATTACGTATTGCTATTTTAAGAGCTGATACTGTTACTTTGAATAAAAATACAATACAAATGTTAGAAGATATTTTACCTAAGCAAGATGAATTAGATAAATTCAGTACTGTTACAGATCCAAATATATTAAATGATATAGATATGGTTGGATATACATTATATAAGATACCAAATGCTTTAACAAGATTAAAATGTATGCATATAAAACTATTTTTTAATGATAGTTATGATGATTTGATAACGAAGAGCGAAAGTGTACTAGATGCTATTCATGTTATTCAAAATAGTAAAGAATTTATTTATATATTAGAAATTGTATTGAAAATAGGAAATATGCTTAATGGTATAGATATATTTATAAATAATATTCTATATATATATATATATATATATATATATATATATATATATATATATATTTTATAATCTTTATATGGTGTATTTTATATAATGAAATATATTATTATTATTATCTGAAATATGATTATGATTATGATTATGATTATGATTATGATTATGATTATGATTATGATTATTATATATATGTATGCATATATAGGAACAACATCTAGAGGTGGAATATATGGATTTCAGTTTGATATTTTACCTCGACTTAAAGATACGAAGGGAGAAGATAATTATAGTTTTATAGAGTATATTGTTAATACTTATTTCATTATTATATATACTTATTTAATACTTATTTATAATTATATATATACTTATTTAATACTTATTTATAATTATTTATATACTTATATATATTCTTATAGATTTATTTAAATACTTATATATAAACTTATTTAATAATTACTTAATACTTATGTAATACATGCTTGTTATTTTAGAATAATATTTTATATTACATATAATTTTAATTGTTTTAACATAATATATTATATTACATATTATTTTAATTGTTTTAACATAATATATTATATATATAGTTTTGCTGTTGATATTATTCATGAACAAAAACCTTCTGTTTTATCTATATTAAATTCTATATCTCTTCTTAAGACAATTGGTTATATTAAATATCAAGATTTATTAAATGGATTAAAAGATATTAAAACACAAGTGAATATGATTCGAATCGCATCAAAATCAAAGCCTACTGAACAAGAAGATAAGTATATATATATATTAAAATACTAGTTGTTATGTATTGTTTCTGGTTTTGTTTTTTATATATAACTATTATAAATTGATATTTGAAATAATACTAATTATTAATAATATATATATATATTATTATTATTATAGATATGGTGATGTTATGAGTGAGTTTTACGATACGATACTTGATTTACCTGCTAAGGCTGAAGAACTTATCCAACAAATACCAAAGGAATATCAATCATTATCTAATCTTTATGGTATACTATTCTTTATATTTATATGTTATATATATGTTTATATATATATATATAGGTAATGATTCTAAGAGTGTTTCTTATAATGAATTTTTAGGGCTAATTACTGTGTTTTTGACTGATTTGAAGAATGCTGATGATAAACGTACAAAGAAACTCGAAGAAGAACAAAAAGTGTGTACTATATATATATATTATTATTATTCTTATTTATTATGACTTATTATATATACTGATTATTATATATTGATTATTTTATATTGATTATTATTTATTGATTATTATTTATTGATTATTAATAATTATTAAACAATATTAATTATTGATTATTTATAGGAATTAGAGAAACAACAAAAGCAAGCTTTACAGAAGTCAAAGGTTACTACAAAGAATACTGCTTCTATATCTACTACTAATACTAGTACAAATATCCCTGTTAAATCTACTTATTCTTCTTATGCAAAGAAACAAGATATAAATAAACAATTGAATCAAAATATGATATCGAATAATTCAACAGACCAAAATGATATTGTTACTGCATTTTCTACATCTTCATCAACATCCAATCAAAATAAATCATTCTTATCTCATCTTTCAAATCTTAGAAGTGTTACAAATAATTCTATAAATCCATCTGATGTTAATAATAATAATAATAATAATAATAATAATAATAATAATAATAATAATAATAATAATAATAATAATAATAATAATAATAATAATAATAATTCTGTTACACCTGTTACTAAGCCAATTTCTCTTCTTTCTCAATTAGATATTTCTACTCCTACTACTTCATTACAACGAGGCGTCTTTCAACGTCCGAAACTCAATCGAGTTTCACGGGAATCCACTGTTTCTACACGTAGTAGTAAAAGCCGTGATGATCTTCCTAATGACCCTCCCCCGCCAATTCCTGATACTATACCGCCACCTCATTTATATGTTGGATTACCACCTGCTATGAATAGAAATAAATTCTTAAAAAGAGAACGTTATTCTATGCTTGCTAATAGTAATCGATATAGTTATATACCTAAAAGATCAAGTATTTTTTCCGTTAATACTAGTAGATTAAGTGACTCAGATCATCCTGAATCATTTACTCATAGTTTATCAAGTTTTGAAAGATCTTCAAATGATTCTATTTTAGAGAATAATAAACATCTAGGGTCCAGTAGTCTTTCTAGAGAAGAAGAAGGTAGTCTTTCTAAACTTATTCATGGAGATATATCAAGTATTAGTAGCAGTAATAATACAAGTATAATAGATCTTTCTTCACATAGTATAAATGATAATAAGAGTGAAGACAATAGTATTATCATACAATCTACATCAACAACACCTGTTGTGAATCCTATATTATTCTCTCCTATTCTTAAATCAGATAATACTCATTATACTTTTGATGATAATAATAATCATAATGTATATATATTATATTATATTATATTATATTATATTATATTATATTATATTATATTATATTATATTGTTAAATAAATAAATATATTTATTCAATTGTATTTATTTTGAATTTATATTTATATTTTTCTTTCTATTTATCTATATTTCTATCATTATTAAAATATTTATATACATATTTTTTAAATATTTCTATTTTTAATATTTCTATCTTTATTTCATATATATATCTATATACATATATTTCTTCAATATACATATATATTCCTATATATCTAGTCTTTACTTCATAAAGGTAATCATAATTTGAGTTTCTTGGAACAGGATGAGGCTGCTAGTGAAGAAGATAGTCCTTTAGATTATTCATTAACCGCGGAAATTAATCAAAAGAAAGTGAATAAATTATCATCTTCACCCGTTTATAAATCTTATACTATAAATCATTCTCAATTAAATACTTCTTATGATTCTAAGGAGTTATATAATTCATATATAACACCAATTGATTCCTCTGTATATATACGTCCTTCAATACAGAAAGGAACAACTCGATTGTCTGTAATGCCGATGTCAGATATCGATGAAGATGCTAGTTCTACCGATAACGAGGAGAATAATCCTAATGATTTAAATAATAATACAAATGATGATGATGATGATGATGACGCACTTGATAGAGAATTATTAGGACACAGTATTCTAGAGAAAACACCAAAAGCTGGTTATTCAGGAAGACCTTCTGCGTTCCGTCGTGTATCTTGTTTACCTGGAGAAGAAAGTCCCGTGAATATATCACATAGACCTTCAATAATGGCTAATAAAGGTAGTGTTGCTAAACGTCTGACACTTCGTTTCCAAGAACGAAAAGCGCTTATTAAAGAAGAATAATTATATATATATATATATTTATATATAATAAGAATTACTCCATTTTTATTGATTTATGTATGTATATTAGAATATTATTTGTAGTTCTATTGTAATTATTTCAAATATATTTTTTACTTCTTCTTATCAACTGTTATGATATATGTTTTTTTATTCACATAATTCTTTCTTTCTTTTCCACTTTTTCTTGTTTATCTCAGTAATACTTTTATTTATAAATGATTTTTTTTTGAATATATATATGTATATAATTAAAATATATATTTTCATTTTCTTTTTTAGTCTTATTTATATATTAATTACATAGCTTATAGTGTATTATATATATATATATATTATATATTTCTTCCTCAGTTTCAGTTCATTTTTTTCATTTCATGTTGACCTTTTAGTTTTAATATATATTGTATTGTTTACATATCGTTTTTTTGTAAAAGAAATACTAGTTATTGATGATTATCATGGATAGATATGATTCTACGTTCACGAATAGATAGTTCCAACTACATGACTAACAATATATTCTTATATTTCCCCTTTTAGTAGTTGATAATAAACATTCTTGAATTTTTCATTATTAAGAAGAAAAAAACATATCTAATATATCTAAGAATGTGTATATCATGTAATAGAGGAATTAAAGCGAATAATGGATATAGAAGTTTTCAATAATTAATAAACATTTCAATAATAATTTGACTGATAATGAAGATCATAAACTAATACACAAAAACATTCAAGTTAGCAATTAATAAAATGAAAAGTATGCAAGATTACGATTAAATATTGATTTGAAAATACAAAGCGAAACTGAATATTTTGATCAAACAGTTTTTTTTTGAGAAATATTTCTGATTATTTAGAATAGAGATTTACAAAAAACCGTATATGAATAATACGTTTTTTTGTAAATCTCTAGTTTTTTTGTAAATCTCTAGTAAATTTCTATTATTTAGAAAAAGTCAAATAATATTTTATTTTTATAATACTTTGATATAATTCGATATGGCTGAAAGAAAAGTATTGAATAAGTATATACCATGGGATTTCGATCCAGAGAAGTTGGATAACTTTCATTTGGAGAGAAAACGTACTATGGTAGTACGTATGATGCTTCCATTTACTGTCCGATGTAATCATTGTGGTGAATTTATGTATGCTGGAAAGAAATTCAATACAAGATATGAAGTTGCTAAAGGAGAAGATTATTTAGGTCTACGAATTAGTCGTTTTTATTTCAAATGTACACGTTGTGGTATTGAATTTACAATCAAGACAGATCCAAAGAACTCTCAGTATGTTGTAGAAGCTGGAGCAACAAAGAATTACGATATGTTCAATGAACAAAAGAAATTAGTAGAAGAAGATAAGGAGAAAGAAGAAGAAATCAAACAACAAGATTCTATTAAAGATTTAGAAAATAGAATGGAAGAGTCTAAACGAGATCTTAATATCTTGGATGCATTAGATGGTATCCAAGCATATAATCAACAATACAAAAATGTAGATGCAGATGAAGTAATTCAAAAATTAAAGGAAAAAGATGAAAAGGTATATTCTTATTTGATTTATATTGTTTATTGTATTTTTATTTTTATTTTTATTTTTATTTTTTTTAAATTTTAAATATGATGATATTTTATATGGAAACTTTATATTATAATATATATATATATTTATAATTCTCTATCTAAAGAAATTAAACAAAGATATTAAAGATATTGATGAAGAAATTAATAAAGAATTTGAAGAGAATCAAAAGAAAAAAGAATTAGAAGCCAAAAAAGCCAAATCTGTATCAGATACAATATCTTTCGATTTCTCTGTTCCTTCGAAATCATCTGTACCTAAAGAAAAATCAAATATGACAAAAAAACCTATTTTGATAAAAAAGAAAAAAATTATTCCTTTGAAAAAGTAATTGTTTGTGTATATTAGAGTATTATATATTGATTGTTTTTGATTATTTATTGTTGTTTCATTTTTTGTTTTGCTTTATATTTTGTATTTCTTATAACTAATGACACTAGTTGAAAACAAATAACATTCTAAGAATTGAATAGAGACTCAGTTTATTGATCATTTAACTTGAAATCATTTTAACTCACTTATATATCATTTATTCAATATTTAAAGTATACCAACATATTAATCTGTATCTCGTTTTAACTAGACTATATTTATATTGAAGCTAGAACGATATACATATAAATTAGAATACACTATTTTGACTTTCTCAGTATATTTTCAAGTTTCTCATTATCTAGGCTCTATTTCTATATAATAATAATCCATAACTAAATGATATATTTCTTCAAATCACTATTCATTGACTGAATTTGTTATTATTTATTATTCTATTCTTTCAAGAAGAACAATCTAAGACTATTAATGCATATTATCAGACTATCAATGCATCCTTTATTTAATAAAAAGAAAACAAAATATTTCTAGAGTATTCATGGTTTTTTAATTATATCAAGTCAAAAATTGTCAAAAAACAAATAAATTCTATACTCTTGTTTCAAGTTGTTTTTTTTCATTTGTTCAAGTATTGCTATTCAAGGAAGTTTCATTAAGATGTCTTTAATACAAGGAACAACGGATGAGGAACAAGTGATCAACACTACAGATACCTCTAGCATTCTTAATACAAATATTTCCGGTATAACTATTCAAATTCAGTATATATTTTTATGTTACATTATTTCCTCTATTAAATCATAATGAAATAATAGAAATGTTGTGGCTACATCAGATTTTGGTTCTAAGATAAACTTAGAAACTATTCCAAAAAAAGTCCGTAATGCAGAATATAATCCTAAGGTATTTTTTATAATTGAACTACCAAGTAGTTTTTCATAAAGCTACCGAATTCATTTCATTTTTCATTTTTTCAATAAAATTCTCATAATTATTCTTTATTTATAGAGATTTGGAGCTGTCATCATGAGAATCAGAGATCCTAAATCAACTGCTTTGATTTTTTCTTCAGGAAAAGTTGTTTGTGCTGGAACCAAGACAATAGATGATGCAAATAAAGCTTTATTGAAATACAGAAAGATTATTAATGTATATATTTCATATTTTAAAAAAATATAAAATATTTTTATTATGTATACTATTTTTGTTCTTCTTCATTTTTAATAATTTTTTAAATATTTTTTATGGTATAGAAATGTGTTAAACTTCATAATACTGGTAATACAAAGATTAATACTACTATTCATAATATTGTTGGAGTTGCTGATTGTAGATTTCCTATTAAACTAGAAGGTCTCTCTATTGATAATATTGAATCATGTACTGTATGTTTATTATTATTATATATATTTATTATATATATGTTTATTAATATATTTATTATTATATTTATTATACTTATTATTATATTTATTATTATTATTATACTTAAATTTATTATACTTGTTTATATAGTATGAACCTGAGTTATTTAGTGGTTTAGTATATCGATTAGCAAATCCTAAAGTTGTTGCACTTGTTTTTGTTTCAGGAAAAGTTGTTATTACTGGAGCTAAAGTATATATATAACTATATATATATATAATTATGGAAGATTTAATCATATTATTTAACAACATTTTTTTTCTCTATTTATTTATTTATATAGACTACTGAAGATCTTAAAAAAGCATTTAATAGTTTATTTCCACTATTAAAAGCTCATCAAAAGTTATAAATAAGCAAATCATATATGTATTCTTCTCTTCTCTGTATGTTCTATTCTCAGTTCTTTCATTTTTCTTTTTCATCTTTTCCATTTTTTTTGTCATTAACATTGTTTTCATTTGAATATCTTTAACTCAATTGTTTATTTAATTGATTATATTATGATAACAAATTAAACTTATAACATATTTTTCAATTCATTTCAATTTTTTATTCAAAGAAACATCTATTAAATTTAGCTAACACATAAATAGTAATTATTTAAAAAATCACCATTGAATCATCACCAAATTGAATAAAAATGCATAAATAGAATCTACTAGAACATAAAAAGACTGATATCTTGATAAAAATCAAATTTGGATCACATAACTCACTAAAATATCCGATTCATTTGAAACACTCATTTGAATTGAGTCTTTCACACACCATCAATAGCAAACTTTTATATAAATAGGAAATCATGTATATTTATGTTATTACATATAAAAAATCAAAAAAACACATTAAGAAAATCAACAGTTTTGAAAAATCATTACTATTTAATGTAGATTAGATCTTTCAAAAAGAAATATAATTCAATAAGATTCAAATAGAATATTAATAATTATAAAATTGACTCAAACAGAATCTTGACTTTAAAAAGAAGAAAGAAAACGAATCTTCATTTTTTAATTGACCAATCAAAATATTCCATCTGTCAATAGAAATCATATAATTGATAGGTTCTAAGTAGATCACTATACATATTAAGAAATTCTTTGTTTTTTTTTCTGTTTTTTTTTTCAAGGAAAACTTATCTTATTTTTGTTTTGCATTTTTCTACTTATGTCTTTTATTAATCCTGGTAACAAATTTTTTGATGATGATGATTTTGCCTACAATTCTATTGCTAAGGCTAGAATCAACTATCTTGAAAAGCAACCTTTAGCTTTCCATCTTAATGTAGATCTCATTGAAACTCCTGATTCTTATGTTCTTCTTGCTGATATCCCAGGAATTAGTATTGATCGTATTAAGGTCACCGTTAAGGATAGCAAGATTTGTATTGAAGGAAAGAGAAAGAGAAAGGTTGTGTCTGATAATGATGTGTATCTTATTACCGAAAGATCCTCTGGTCCTTTCAGAAAGTTTATTGATGTTCCTTTCAATTGTGATGCTGAAAATATGAAGGCTAAAATAGAAAATGGTCTTCTTGTTTTAACTATGAATAAAATTGAAGGAAAAGAAGCTGGTATTGTTGTCAAAGTAGAAACTGAAGAACCTAAAGAAGAACTCACTGAAAAACTCTTATAAACAATATATAAATTATAATTACTATTTATTGTTTATATATCTTTCTCTTCTTTTTGCTTTGTAGTTGTTGTATTTATTTGCATATTCTTATCATTATAATTTCATAAATTTTCATATTTATATTTTTGTTATGTTTCTTTTATGTTGTTTAATATATATATATAAAGGCTATATATTTTTTATATATAAAAAAAAACAAATAATATTTTTAATAATGGCAAAAAAATCAGTAGAAATGACAATTAATAAATAATAAAAAGTAATCTGGAAATAAAAAGTAGAAAAAAAGGAAGAAATACTGTTGAGTAAAAAAAAAAGAAAATTATATATGTATGAAACAAATGATAATAAGAAAGAATTATTCAGTTTCTTTCATTAAGAATTGAACCCAAAGATCAGAAAGTGAAGCATTTTCATCGATATCTACTGAATCTTGAAATGAATCTTCTAGATCACCCCATAAGAAACTAAAGAATGATCTTTTCTTAGGTTTTTTAGGAATAGATCTTTGTATTTGTGCTTGTAAACAAACACGCTGTTCATCTGTTGAAAGATTCTATATATATATATATATATATATATAATATTATAATCATTTAATTGAATGATTTTAAAAGAAAAAGTATTTTATAAAAGAAATATATTTATATATATTATATATACTAATTTTTCCATTAATATTTTTAGTGAGGGTCCTCCTTCTGTAGCTGTCATATACGTGATTAGTAACTGACGCAGCATGCGCATCTCACAACGAGTACGTTCATTGGTTGATTGAGATATAGATTGTTGTGATTTTAATATTTTACGTAATTCAAAAATTTCACTTTCCAATTTTCTTAATGCTATATTTTGCTGTTCATTACCGTTACGAATCATATCTTGGTACTGATTCTTTAAATTTGATATTTCTCCTTCACGATCATATTTAGATTTTTCAATTGTATGTTCTAGTTCAGCTATTTGTTGTTTGAGTGTTGATATTTGTTGTTCATATTTACTAGTATTACAATCCACAACAGAATTCTGAATAAGAAGTTGTAAGTTTTTGATTTGATTATATGAATTATCTAAATCATCTTGTGTCATATTAAGTCTATCGTTAACATCTTTATTTTCAATTTCTAAATTTTGATACTCTAATAATAATGTATTATATTTATTCATGGCTTCTGCTAGAATCTCTTGTTTTTCTGTTTCTGCCAAATTAACCATAGAAGCACTTCGCTCTGATTTAGAGATATCCCCGTGGTTATTTGACACTAATGAAGCAATATGCTGCTTTAAACTCTCATTTATCTGACGAGAACTTAATATATTCGCTTTTAATCCTTCAATTTCGTTATTCTTCTGTTTTCCTTCCATCTCATACTTTTCGATCGAATTCTTAAGTACCTGAATCTCCTTCTGAAACTGTCTCTTTTCGGTATCTAATTCCGTTTGTTGATTCTCTGCTTCTTGAACAAGTTTTAGTTGTTTATTAAAATCCGATTTTAATGTTTCATATTTTCTCTCAAGGGATTCTATATATATATCATTTCTATCTTTCTCTTTTTCTACCTGCTCCGCAAGTGATGAATATTTATTAACTAATGCCTTCTTCTCCTCCTATATATATATATATATATATATATATATAACTATATACATGATATAATAATAATCATTTTATATATATATATATACTTCCAATATAAGTACTTTATTCTTCATGTCATCCATTTCTGTTTCTTTCTTTTTCCCGCCACCAATAATGGCGGCATAAGTATCTCCATACGAGAGAATCTCTGTTGTGGCACGTGACAGATAGGATGGAATATCCTATATATATATATATAGAATGAATTTAATAAATCTTAAAATAGAATAAATAATAGTTGATATATATATATATATATATATATATATATACTTCGAAATTAACAGTTTCATCTTGTTCCAATATCCCAATAGCGCCAAATAATTTGGCGGCAGTTTCACATATAGACGTTTCTTGTGATAATTTTTCAGATAATGACGCACGGAGGGATTGCATTGCTGCTCCAACATTTTCAGCTTCTTCTATATGATTTTGACACCAGTCTTTATTTTTGGCGCCAAGTGCTGAGGGTGGTGGCGGGAAAGGTTGAGGTCTTTTTCCAAGGTATGTTAATAAGGTTGATAATACTTGTTCCATCCAAGACTATATATATATATATATATATATATATATATATATATATATATATATATATATATATATATATATATATATATATATATATACGCAAAGTAAAGGACAATCACTACATTGATACATATAAGTTACCCTATATATATATATATATATATATATATATATATAATAAACATAATAATAATAAATATAATAAACATAATAAATATAAATATAAATATATACAGTTCCTGATTTGAATTCATTTAGTTGTCTTAATACTTCTGCCAAATTACTTTGAGAAGTCGCTAGTTGTTGACGATAAGAAGATAATTCATTCTATATACAACCAAATAAGCAAACCAAATAATTATAATAATAATATATACATAGATAAAAAGCTATAATAAGTTAAGAAAATAAAATATATAATTAATAATCATAAACATTAATATGAAAACATACATTAAAAAAAAACAATATTTCAATAAAATACTAATAAAAATTAAAATACCTGTAAATCATCATTTTCTGCGGTTATTTCTTTTTCTTTCATAGAAGAATTTTCTTTATATATAGTAAATTCTTTTTGAAGAGAATCAAATTCACCTAGAATAATATAGAATAGAATACTAGAATATTATTATAAATAAAATGAATTTATATACTTTGAGAAACTAAGGATGTATTTATAGTTACAGAATTCAATTGATCTTCACATTTCTTTGTTACCTATGAATATAATTATATAATAAAAAATAACAAATAATCATTAAAAATATAATTAAATAATATATATGAAAATATCAAAAAAAAAATCATTAAATTACACATATTGAAACAATCATAAATAAATATATATACATCATCGAGTTTAGTGGTTAATTCAGAAATTTGCTTGTCTTTATCTGAAATTTGAATTTGATACGCTTTCTGAGCGTCAATCAACTTATTATCATTTTCTCTTAACTCTTCTTGAAAATTAATCACTCTTGATTTATACCTAAAACAAATAATATATAGATATTAATAGTCTCACCTATCCAACTCATCTTTATAAGCTGCTAATTTCGCTTTACATCTATAATAACATAGTTAAAAAGTGATAATCATAAATAAATTAAGATACAGCTCTAATTCATCATTTGATTTTGAAGGCTCTTCCTTGAGAACATCTTTTGCTCGTAATGGTGACGGGGGTCTATTACTTTCGATATCACCATCAACTGCTTCGTTGAAAGCATTATTCAAATCGCCTGCAAATGATTTAAAAACACTCAAAAACTGCAGCGAAGACATTTATAGCTTTAAATCGTATTCTTTTTGTTTCTAATAATCACATTATCAATTAAATTATTACTTATAAACTTACCAATATCTTATAAATCAATCACTTGAAGAATACCTATCAAATATAGACGAGCGTAATGAATTAAAACACCCAAATCGTATGAATTATACACAGGACACTATTCTTCGGTTTCTATCCGCAGATGGCGTCAAAAACAAAAACCCAATAATTACGGGAAACTCGTTTAAAAACAAAAATTCTGTTTTTATAAACATGTCCGCAAAAGGCGACAAAAAGAGATTCTTGTAAATATTTTCATTATTACAGTGAATCGAAAAGAATTATCGCTGTTATTTCAGTTTTTCTAAATTCAAAAGAAGAATTTTTAATTCTTTTAATTCTTTCAAATAAGATTCATTTATTAAATCTTTATATAAATAACAACATGAACACTATTTCTTCAACATTCTCTACATTCTTATCCGGAGATGAATCACTCATTTCTTCAACAATCAATCACATGAAAGTATATTCATATCAATTACTTCATTTTTATGTTCTAAGGGCAAAATACTAAAAAACGATATATCAAATGAAGAAGCAGGTATTTTAATTCTACAGTTGTTATCAATCTTCATAAAAATATATAGCTCAATTTTATGGCGATTATTTAAACTATTGTGCAATTCATGATACTAGCAGTGTTGAAAGAAATTACAAGCAATATCGTGCTTTTTGCCCAAATGATTCCAACGAAGAACGTCGTAATCAATTAAAAACCATCTATTTAATGTCACTCTTATCTGAAAACAAATTAGGTCAATTCCACTGCGAAATTGAATTATTAAATGAAAAAGAGATGAATGACCCTTATATATCTTTCTCTCTTAATTTAGAACATGCAATATCCGAAGGAAATTATAATAAAGTATCTTGCTTTTTATTTATTATTATTAATATTTTATTAAAGAAAATTATAATATATGTATATGTATATATATATAGGTTTTATCATCATTTGATAATATTCCAATTCCCTCTCTTCGAGGATTTGTTGAACCACTTATTATTACTGTCAGGTATATATATATATATATATATTATTTTAATTTTATTTTATGAATAATATATATATTATTATTATTATTATTTTATTATCATTTATATATATATATAGAAGTGAAATTGATGATTGTGTTCATTGTTCTTATCGTCAAATGAATATTAATACTCTTCAACATTATCTTTATTTCAACACAAAAGATGAACTTCTTAACTATATACATGAAAAACACGTATATATATATATATTTATGTCATTACTATATACATTATACTATTATTTTATGTATATATATATATACATAGCCTGAATGGGTACTAGAAAATGATATGGTTATATTTACAAAGAAACAAGAGAAACATGCTACAATTGATACTAAAACAAGTCTTAATAACTATCTATATTATTCTATGGAAACAGAAAATATTGTCTAATTACTATATTCATTTTATTATATATCCAACTTATTTTATTATTATGTTCTCTGTAAGAATTATATTTTGCTTTGAAAGTATTTTTTTTTTGCTTAACATAACTTATAGAACTATTATGATGATGAGTCTTTCTGATCCATTAAAAAGAATTTACTCATTGTATCTCTATAAATATTTAATTACTGAATAATAAAAACAACAATTGTCTTTTACGCCTATTTGAAAATCATTATTGATTAACAAATGAAAAAAGACCTTTTTTAATAGTTTGTGTGTAAGAAGCATTTAAAAGGATATAGAAAGACATGAAGTATTCATAAAATACTCTATTACACAGTATACATGATTATATTCATAAACAATACATATCAGCAATTCTTTTTTAATCCCCAAAAGTACTTATTAAAATCTAATAAACGTTTTAATTGATATTATATTAATTAGCAATCACTTTTTAGAGAGTCACAAAAATAATTTGAAAAGTAAATTGATATTGTAATTGTTCATCACTTGAATCATTTCTACTTTGTTTTATTTCTTCTATTTTTTATATTTCTTAAAACTACTCTTTATGTCTTCTATTCATTCAATAAATAAAACAGAGATATCTTGAATAAGACAAATCTTTTTAAAGAAATGGATTTCAGTCATTTTTAAAAGTTCCATAAGATACTAGAAGAAGACCGTAACTAAGTACAAAAACAAAAAAGCAATCCTCTTCTAGAATGTATGCAGTTTGGAAAAGAATAAATTATTTGAAATCAAATAAACGTTATTACTTCAGTTTCTAAACTGTATAAAATATTAATAAGAAAAACGCATCAAAAGAAAACATTCAACAAAAATATGAGTTTTTCTCGATTATTTCAGAAATTCATGTTCTTTTCGAATTCTATTGGGGATTAAGTGCTGAACAATTTTATCTTCTATACAGTTTATCATTTCTTTTTAAATAATGTCAATTTCGTCATAAATTATTTATATTAATATATAATTATTAAATTACTTTTCTGTATTACTAAGAGAACATTAAGATGAGCTATCAAAACACCATTTTCGAATTAATTAACCAAGCTAGAGGCGAATTTTCTTTCAAACGATATGATAATTGCATTCTAGCTTACAATTCAGCTTTGAAATTTGCTGATTCCATTTTACCCGTATTATCGGATTCTGAGAAAGATGAATTAGAAAAGATGAGAAACGAATGTATGAATGAACGTGATTATGTTTTAAAGAACATGAATGAAAAAATACTTGAAAGTTACCCTTCTGTTCTACCTTCTTCTGTTTTTGTTTCTTCTGAAAAGGATAATCATTCTGAATTAAATCAACCATCTCCATCCACTCATCAATCTTCAGAATCTATTCATTCTTCTGAATCTAATGGAAATCAAGAGAAACCAAATGATGATTTAGGTATATTTATATATTTAATTATATTTTTTTAATTCATATATAACTTTTTATATATAGAAAAGAACATTAAATCTGCTATAAGTTCTTTCCAAGGTTTTTTATCTAATGCCGTATATTTTTAATATATGCTATTTATACTATAAATACATTATATATATAGGCAGAGAAAACAATAGAAATGATCAATGAAACTAGTAAACAATATCAACAGAAGAAACAGAATGAGACTACTACTACTTCTTCTCCTCCTAATAATGTTGACAGTAATAATACTACTAATGTTAATAACAATAATAATAATAATAATTCTGATACTATGAACGATACTAAAGATAAAGAATCAAAGATTATTGATGCTCAAACTGCATTTTCAAATTATTTAAAACAAATTTCAGAAGTTGATAATAAATATCAATTAACTGAAAATACCTGTAAAGTATGTTTGTTTTGTATATTTATTTTGATTCATATTCTTATTCTATATAGTTAGCTGCTTCTGCTTTTCATGCATCAGCTGATTTCTTTTCTGAATCTCTCAAATTTATTAGTAATGAAATAGATAAGAATGTTGAAAAGAAGAAGAATAATCTGAATTCTTCTGAAAACAACCAAGAAACTGATGAAAAAGAATCTCAATCTCCTAAAGATACTCATCCTATTTATTCTTCTCCTTTAGAGTATCCTCAACAACAATCAACTACTCAGAATAACTCTTCTCCTTCTACTTTTAACAATAGTACTACTCCTTGTCCTCAATCGAATCCTGATTCTATGCCAAATACTTATAATAATGAAAAATAATCTCAAGAGAATAAACAATAATTCTCTAGTTTATTTATAAAATTTATATTTATATTTATATTTTTTCTTTGAAATAGCGCAATCATTTGTGAATAGTTTCTAATAATCATCATATAAAGAACGTTTAGTTATTCGATTATTTTCGTTAATAGTTTATCAAAGAAAAAAATATGTTAAAAAAAACCAAAATGAAATCAATTTAGAATATATAGTTTTTATGATTCAAAAAATGATTCATAGATTCTTTTTAAAATAAAGAAATAAGTATTGAATCTTAGCATATCTTTTGAATCAAAACAAATATATACATTATCATTTACATATTCTACAAAGAAATTAAGTATGATATTCGTAAAATACAACATATTAAATAATAATATCTAAGTCAATAAAAAAACATAAATGAGAAAGTAATGAGCTTTAACGAAACTAATAATAAATGAAACATTATTTTAATTCTTTGGATTACATTTTCAGGATTCATTCATGGCTTCCTTTGTAGATAAACACATTGATTCTTCAAAAGAATCATCAGATGTCTCTTCTTGATCTGTTATATAATTTCTAGATACTATTTGAGAATAATTAGCATCTTCTTGATTCTCTATACTATTTCGTTTTTCTTCTTGTACAGTATATTTTTTGTTATTATCGTTAACTTGATGATTATCATGATCAGAAATCATTCCATTTGACTGAACACATAAGTCTTCATCAATATCTATAAAACTACTATTATTTGAAGATGTAGAAGTATCAGAACACACAATAGTATTAGAACACTCTAATTTCGATATATTTGGCTCATTTTCATGATCTTCTTTCTCATCATTAATATCTATTCTATCTATTTCTCTATTATTACTATTATTACTTGAATCAATCATCTCATCGCTACTATCTTGTTTCTCTGAGTGAATTATAGGAATACTTATAGCTTTCTTATTATTTTCTTCCTTATTACTATTATTATTATTTATAGAATCAGATAAACTATTTATAGAATCAGATAAACTATTTACAGAGATAGAATCTCTTTTGTTATTTATACAATTCTCTTTATTATGATCATTTGATATATCACTACTAGCATTATCTTCAACAGAACATTCTTTAGAATTCAATACATTATTTGCCAGTTTATATTTCAATACTAAATCTTCTAATTCACGATTTCTGAGAATTTGAGTTTCTAATTGTTCTTTGCATTGATCATATTTCATTCCTATATTATTCATCGCTTCTACACTCATATCATATTTATCGTCCATTTCTTGAGCAAGAATTGTATATTCTTCTTTATTATTATTTAAGGATATATTCAAATCTTTTATTGTATCTTGTAAACGATCAATTAAAATCACTTTCTGTTCATTATTATCCATAACTCGTTTATTCTCATTAATTAATTCATTCTGAATTATAGTAGAAAGAGATAATTGCTTACCGAGTTCTTGTTTTTCTTCTTCTAACACTTTATTCTGCTTTAAAAGTGTTTGTTTCTCAAGAATAATCGATTCATTTAAAGAATTCAGTTGTTGTAAGGAATGACTCAATCGTTTCTCTTTCTCTTGAATATCATTATATTTATCTGATATTTCATTATATTTCTCTTCTTTCTCATAAAAGAGTTGCTTATAATGATCTATAAAAACATCTTTCTCTTTTATTTGATTCTCTAAAAGGGATATCGTAGAATTACATTCAAGAAGCTGTTTTTGACTATTTTTACACTCTTCACGAATATTGATTAATAAGATCTCTAATGATTTCTCTTTCTCTATATTCCGACGAAGAGACTCAAAGAGAGTAGATAAATTGGTAGTATTGTTATTATCGTTTTTTTCATTATTTTCATTATTTTTATTATTATCTTTATTATTATTTTCATTATCTTTATTATTATCTTTATTATTATCTTTATTATCTTTATTATTATCTTCATTATTATCTTTATTATTATCTTCAACATCGCTCTTCACATTACATAAATCATATTGTGACTTCATTTGATTATTCATACTTTCTATCACTTCTAATTGTTTATATAACTCTTCATAGACTTCTGTTTTCCTTTCTAAATCATGCTGTAACTGATGATTATTAACTTGTAATATTTCAACTTCTTTTGCTTTTCTCTCTAAATCATTCTTTATGACAACTAGACTATTATTATATTCATCTAGTATATCTTTATGTTTATCAACAGCTATAAAATGACTCTCTAACGATTCATGAAGATCTATTATTATTTGTTTATTCTTATTGGTCTCTTCATTTATTATCATTATTTGATCTTTCTGATCTTCTATTACTTTAGTTAAATCATTTATTTTATTTAATAGATCTACTTTCTCATCTTTCATGATCTCCAATTGTTCCTGACTATTATTATCTCTTATATAAATCTCTTCTTTCTGTATTCTTAAATCACTCAACTGTTTTTCATAGAATAAAGTTTTTTGATCATATTCTTGAACCTTCTTCTCATAATCACTTATTATTTGATTATGCTTATAGAGAGTATCATTCAATTTCTGTTTCTCTTCTTCTAAATCTGATAATTTCTGTTTTAATTCAATTATATCATTTGTTAATCTCTTATTGAGTTCTATATATATAGATCTCTGTTGTGGTTCCTTTGTTAATTCTGAAGATAATTCAGTAAATGATAATTCTGAATGTATTTCTTGTGAAGAATCAAGAGGAGAAGAAGGAGATTTATTCTGATTATTCATTGATATTGATTTTATATCAGAGATTAGTGATGAACTAGGAGTTGATATTATTGAAATATCATCATCTTTTGATAAAGAAATAGTATTATTAGATACATTATTAGATATATTATTATTAGATACATTATTAGATACATTATTAGATATATTATTAGATACATTATTAGATACATTATTATTAGATATATTATTATTAGATACATTATTTATCCTTGAAATACTTTTATTATTCAATTCTTCAGTTACTATAACATTCGTATTTATACTACTTGTATTATCTATATTCAAACTATTACAATTATTATCTTCAAATTGATCTATTTCTTTTATTTCATATTGTTCATTATCATTATCATTTTCTTTATCACTACAACTCACATTATCATCTGCATTTCTATTATTTATACATTCACTCTCATATTTATCTCCATGATCCTCTTTATATATTTCTATATCATTCTTATCATTCTTACTAACCATATCTATGAATATGTTCTCGTTACTCAATATACTATTTTCATTTCTATTCTTCTGAAGTTCAGTTTCTAATAAATGAATTTCACTTCTTAAGGATTCAATAAGAACTGATTTACTATGAATATCATCCTTATATTCTTTCACTTGTTTCTCATAATCTTTATTCAATATCATTTTCTCTTCAATATTACTTTTCTCTTTCTTTATTAACTCGTATTGCTTCTTTAATACTTCAAATGATTCTTCTCTATCAGTGTATTTCTTTATATATTCATCTCTCTTTTCTTCCACATTTTTCTGATTATTCTCTTTTTGCTTAATTAAATCACATAACATATGATTCTTATTTTGAAGAGATACTATTTCTTCCTTTTTCACATTGATTTCATTATTCATTTGAATCACAGTAGTACTCAATTCATTTCTTAATAATTCCTTCTCATTCAATTTTACTTGTAAATTGTTTATTTGATTTATATATTGTTCTTTATTCTCATTCAATCTATTTTCTAATTCTGTATATGTAGATATCATTTCCTCATTTTCTTTCTTAAGTATTTGTAATTCATTCTTCAACTTATCATTCTCTTCAATCACAGAATCATTAATACTTTTATTCTGTAAATGAGTTTTCTTAAATATTTCAATATTTGAAATTAATTGCTGATTTTCTTCTTCTAATTCTTTTTGCTTTTTCTCTTGTTCTATAATACTAGCTTTCTCATTAGATAATTGATTACTTATATTGACTAGCTCTTTATATTGATTAGTAATTAACTGAAGTTTTTCATTTTGATTCTTATTATCTATTTCTAAAGATTGAGTATACTTTTGAAACTCAATACATCTAGCTTGGAGATTCTCGGTAGTTATTTCATGCTGTTGTAATTGCTCCCATAAATCGTTTATTTTTATATCTTTCTTCTTAGAACTATCTATATATTTATTTAATAATTCAGATTGAGATTCATATTCATTTCGAAGTTGAATATATAAATGCTTATAATACTTTTTATTTTCTTTTACTTTTTCAGAAGATAAATCTACTGTTGTATTTCTATTTTCATTATCATAAGAAATATTCTGTTGTTTGTTATTTATATCATTATAATTGTCTTGATTTAATGAAATATTACGTGTAGAGAAAGAAGAAGAAGAAGAAGAAGAAGATAATGATGATGAAGAAATATATGAATCTGCATATAAAGTAGGATATCGATTATTATATACTGAAGAAGATGTTTGTGATAATGATGACGAAGGTGTTGTCATATTATTCGTTGAATAATGATATCTTGGAGTTGTTTGTTTTATATTATTATTTATTAATGTAGATTTTGAGACTGGTTGAGATCTAGAATTTATATTAGTATTATTATCATTAGTATCAAATGATGAAGAAAGATTCGTATTATTTTGAATAGATGCTGCAATAGATGGAGAAGAAAAGGATCGAATAGAATTCATATCATTATTGTTGATCGATTTATTCTTCTTTTTATATGTAGCTTCATTCTTATTATAATGGTTTATGTTGTCATTTGAATACATAGAATCATTATTATTTGGAGTGTTAATATCATTTTGATTATTATTATTATTTAGTGAGAAGAGAGGAAGAGAATTAGATGTTGTATACTATAGAAAAAAATATAATATAGAATAATTTATTAAATATAATAATAAATATACATTATTCATATTGTTTTTATATTGTTCTCTAGAATTAGTATTAGTTTGAGAGATACATGGAGCAGAAGAAGAAGATGATGGTGATGGATCATCAAATATTGAATTAATAGTTGTGGTAGTAGTTGATAATAAAGATGATTTCTGTGTAGAGGATGATGTTGGTTTCTGATGAGTGTTATGTATATCAATAATAGATAAAGGATCTATAAGTGTAGTTGGAGGAGGAGGAGGAGGAGAGGAAGAATAAGTAGAAATATTATTATATGTATCTAAAGATATATTTGAAGAAATATTCTTTCTTAATGATAATGGAATAGAACTTATAGACATTGAAGATTGATTATTAACTATAGAAGGAGAAGGAGATGTATATGTATTCATAGATAAAGATTCTTTTGAATTATTCTTCTTTTTTTCTAGTTCTATTTTATTCTTTGATATAGTATTTTCATTCATTTCAATCACATCTACAGTTCCAAAAGATACTCTCTTTTGACTTGGTTTTCTTGTATTCATTAATGTTGGTGATAAAGGAAGAATAGATGATGAAATATTTACTGATGGTGATTGAGATAGAATAGTTGATTCAAGAGACTGAGAGAGAGTTGATGATAATGATGAATTAGTAGTATTAGAAGAAGAAGAAGAAGAAGAAGAAGAAGAAGAAGAAGAATTCTTTGAGTGAATAGGTAATGGAGAAAAAGAGAGAGGAGGAGGAAGAGAAGAAGGAAGAGATGAAGTTGATAAAGAAAGAGATTGTGATGATTGCTTAGAGAGAGAAAGTGTAGAATCTTGAGATGATATATTAGTGATATTTGTTTGATTATTACTTGAAATGAATTGTTTCTGTTGATTTAATAATAATAGATTCGAAATATCCATAGGTAAAGATATACTTTGACTATTTTCTGAATTTTGCTGATTATTTTGAATTGTAGATTCAGAAGATAATGAATTTCTAGTTAAAGAAGGAGAAGACAATGTTGAATATAATGAGTTCTCAAAGAAGATTTCATATTGCTATAAAAATGAAATAGGAAATATACTAGATATTATATATATATACATATAAGAATCCAGAAGATGTCATAAAATAAATAATATTATCAATATAATTGATAGAAATAATCAGTTCATTGTTTTGAAATAAATTGGAAAAGATTATCTTATTATTCTTAAAATCAAATATCTATATATAGAATAAGATAAATTTATAAATAGATAAACGTAAAATAATCATAAAATAATATATAGATATAAAAAAAGGATTTAAAAAAGGCAATTTAGATATTAAAAGTATTATTTATAAAAGAATATATAGATAAAAAATATTTATAAAAAATATATAAAAAAATATTATATAAAAGAATATATAGATATAAAATAATCATAAAGACTACCTTAAAAGCAGTTTGATCTTGTATATATGCAAGATATCCGTGAATAAGACAAACTGTAGTGATTGATGATTCAATTGAAGATATTAAAATAGATAGACATTCACAATTATATATGCATTTATATGTATTCACATCATATACCTATATAATATTATCCATAAGGGAATATTCATAATATATAAATAAAGAAGAGATATACTTGAAAATGATTCTCATTTGTCACTAGGATAAGAAGGAGTTCTGAACTAATTATATAATGAATACCTTCATTTATATGAAGAACTACTGATAAATCATTATATTCTTTGTTTATTGTCTATATATACATATTAATTAAATGATTCTTATTAGATCTCTATTAAAATAAATATATGTATTTATATATATACATATTAATTAAATGATTATTATTAGATCTCTATTAAAATAAATATATATACATATATAATTCCAGAAGAAGTATATAGAATAAGAGAAGATAATGTTTGTTTAGAAGAGTTTTGATTGATTGAAAGAATCCTTTGAATACTATAATGTTCAATAGAAAATGAAAATATAACTTGATCCGTAACACAATTCAATCCCTATATATATATTAATAGTAAATGTATTAATATATAGATATAATAAAGTGTTGTATATACTGTTAACCTAGAATAATTTTCATTTAATATCCGTATATTATTCTCATAGAATATTGATGTGCATTTGCGATATATTTCTTTGAGAAGTCGAACAGAAAAGTTGTTTTTATAAGAAATGACCTAAACAACATATTAGTATTTATTAATTTAAAAACAATATTTTTATATTAGGAATTAATTTATATACCAGTATTTGCCCATTTCCTAGAAGAAACGAAGATTCATTTTCATTTATACAAAAACTTTTTATTGATTGATTGCAATCATAAGAAAAAAGTACAGAAAGATCACTTGCTTGTATAAACTATAAAGTAATTGAATAAATTATAAACTGAATAAGTAATTCAAGATATAAATACCTTTATAATTGAATGATCTCCAACACAAACCAAGTAATTCGCTACTTGTTGAGTTTCTAAGGAAACATCATTAAAAAATTGATTCTTTTTTATTTCTTTCCACGTAGTCATGATGTTCGAATAATAAATAAATAAACACTAAATAGAATAGATATCATCTTTTGATAAAAGAGATTTCATAGATCAAAAACATGGAGATTATTTTTTATTGGATATTTTACACATGCAGAAAAAAACAATAAATCCGTATTTTTGTTATCTACTTATTGTCATTTATGACATTCATTAAAATGACTTTTATAAGCAGAGAAATACTGATGAAAGCAAGTACAATATACTAGAGGAGAATTATAATAACGCAGAAAGAAAAAAAACATTTTTATCAATAATGAAGAGAATATATTATTCTACTTATTGAGTAGATTTGAAAGATTCTGTACAGTATGATCTATTGTTTTTGACATAAAAGGAGAACAACTAAGATAGTATTTGTTGGAAAATATTTAGAATAGGTGTTTTAGTATCTGTATCATTCTGTATTTATCAAGCATTTCTTTTGGAACTCTAAAAACTATAATAGAACATAAATGAAAATGAATTATATATATTAAGAAGGTATAATAGCATTCATATTCGTTTTAAGATACTCTTACAATTACAGGCATATGTATTTATCATTAAAAATAGAGAAGACTCTCTAGTCGAGGAATAAAAAGAAGAAAAGTCAGTTTCTAAAAAAATGGAAACAGTTTAGAATTGTGATTATTTCTCTTTTTGACAGTGAAAATCGTCGAATTCTCAATAATAGAATATTCTCCTTCCTGAATACTTTTTTTATACACCTTCTATATTTTACTAATTATCATTCTAAATAAGCAATATGTTTGCTCGTTCCTTAGCATATCGTACCCTTCCTTTAGTGAGTCGATTAGTGTCTCCTTCTGTAAAATGTCTTCAAAGAGGTTTCGCTACTAAATTTTATGATTCTCCTCTTTTCAAGAGTTTACAAAATGAATTTGAATATTCTGTAGATAATGAAATGGGAAGTATGTTCGTTCATTATAATTTAGACTATGTTCTATATTATGAATTGTAGGTATTGAAAAGAGTCTTAGCAAGAGAATCAAACAATTTGAAGACTTGTATATCATTTATAAGAGTTTTATTCGATTTTTTTATTTCTATATTTTAATCTCTTTATTATAGAGGTTGGCAAATGGATACTGAAGAAGGCAATACTGAATTTAGTCTCATGAAACCTATAGCTGATGATGAGCATGTTATGGTTACTATGAGTGCCGATTCTCAACAAGATCTTACTGCCGATGAAGAAGTAAGTTTTTTTTTTATTTATAAATTTTTTTATTTATTTTTTTTTTAATATTATCGATTCATTATTTTTTTTTATTATAGACTGGTGATGTATCTTCTCAACCAATAGAATTCCGTGTTGTTCAAAATATTGGTGATAATTTCGATGAGACAGCTACTGAAAAGAAAGATGAAGAAAACGAAGAAGATGAAATTCCTCTTCCAGATCTTCAAATGATCTTCCATGTATATATATTAGTTATTTATTTATTTATTTATTTATTTATTTATTTATTTATTTATTTATTTATTTATTTATTTATTTATTTATTTATTTATTTATTTATTTATTTATTTATTTATTTATTTATTTATTTATTTATTTATTTATTTATTTATTTATTTATTTATTTATTTATTTCAGTATATATATAATACAATTACAATATAATAATCATTATATATATTTATAGTGTGTGAATACTCCTGAGGATCCCCTTAAGGTAGTTCATATGGATTGTACACTCCCTATGGACATGGAAACAGAAGATAACATGATGTATCATGGACCTCCATTCAAATCTCTTGATGATAAAGTTCAACAGGAGTATGCTATAACATTATTCTTATTTTGATTATTAATTAATTTTATCTTAGTTATTTTTATATAGATTTTCATTTCTATTGTTATTATTATTATTATTATTTCACAACTATAATTCATTTTTTATTATTATTATTTCTTCTATATCTTTTCTACTATATATATAGAGTAATGAAACATCTTAAAGATCTTGGTATCGATAAAAACTTCACTACATTATGTATATATATTTTATTATCATAATAATAAGAATTATATATATACTATTTCTTATCTATTCATTATATAGTACGTGAATTTGCTCTTGATAAGGAATTCTTTGAATATATTAACTGGTTAAAGAAAATTGTTGTCGATCCTGAAACCGAAGAAAATCAAAAGTAAAATAATTTATATATATTTAAATCATAATATTATTCATTATTTCCAATGAATTTAAGTTATATTAGTTCCTCAATCTTTTTTTGTTTACATCATTCTTCTTATCTACACAAGTTAAATACTAGAATTGTTCATTTATTCACAGTTATGTTTTTTTTAATATAAAAATACAAAACAATATAGTTTTACACAATTATTTTGGTATATAAAATGAATATAACTATAGAATCAAATCTTAGGTTCTGAATTATTCGCTTCATCTTCTTCTTCTTTTTGTTTCTTTAAATTCTCAATATATATCTTTGATTCTTCATCTAATTTATTCATCATTTGCTCTATTTCTTCTTGACCTACACATCGTTGCTTCTCTATATCCTCAATAAACGGTATCAATTCTGTAGACTCAATAAAAACACCACAATTCTCTAATTTCTTTTGTAAAAATGGATCTTTCACGGTTAAACCCTATTTATAAATTTATTATTTAGTAAAGAAATATTGTTATTATTATAAGCATAGTAATGATACTATGTATAATAGTAATGATTATTATAACTATAATAATATGTATATAATAATTTTTTTTTAAATAATAATAATAACTACAATAATATGTATATAATAATTAAAATAATAATAATAACTACAATAACTATGTATATAATAATTAAAATAATAATAATAACTGCAATAACTATGCTAATAATATTAATATATACATCTTCCATCGAAGATACGATTCCCTCCGTGATCCCCCGACAAAGTCCCCTACTGTCAACGACAGGACCCCCACACATGCCTTGGGTCAGATTCTCTTCAGTCTTCGCAAATATACGGTGATTAGAGGCCGCTAATAATTGACCAGGCACTTTCTATATAGATATAGAATATATTCTATTTTAGAATATACATAAAGTATAGTATACTATATTATACTATACAATAATAATATACTTCAGTATGAATAATTATAATCATATATATATATACTCGTGGTAATAAGATACTAACATCTTCTTGTTTCTCTTCATCATATTTCTCTTTTAAATCATGACCTAAAAATAATACTTTCTATATAAGTTAACACATATATATAACATAAAAACTAATTAAAATACAATAAAAACTGTTTTTATTTAATATATAATAATGATAATAATGATAATAATATATATATATATACTTCTCCTTTTTGAACGGGTTGTTTTGATAATTCTAATGGATTTATACTTATACCCATTTCCTTTAATTCACTTAATGCCTGACCCTCTTTATTCAAATGAATCACACACACATCTCTATATTTATATATATAAAATTGAGAAAATAAAAACACAAATATATATAGAATATACTTTGAAGGATGAGAATACAACCTATTATCTGCTCCAAGACGCTTTATAATTTGTCCATTCATCATATCTCGTAATTCTATTGTAAAAATGACATGATTCTCATGAATTGCCTGTAACCAAGGATATTTATCCGTTGGATAGTAACCAGGAAAAAGATAAGGAGCTGTCACATGGAATGGCGCAAAGAAATGATAATTTGTCTCCCAACTCTTATCAGCCTTAACTGCAAAGGTTGATCCACGACTCAAAACCTCGAATTTTTCCATACCTAATTCTGGAACACGAAACCAAGATGTACATGATAAAACTATTTTATTCCAATTCTTATTTATCAAAGATATTGTACTCATTGTGAAAAAAAAAAAGAAAAAAAATATTGCCTTTCTTTACTTTTTTATTCTTTATATATGTGTCTATAATTTTAATAAAATAGTATAAAATTCTACATTGTCAATTTTACATCGCTATTTATGTGTAGAAATTAATAAAATATGTAGTTAACATATGACAAAATGTGAATGTGGCAACAAAGTTGATATAGAGATGAGTTTATTATATATATTGACTATAATGAATGAAAAAAATAATGAATGATTATTAGAACTATATACATTCGTTACACAAGAAAATAGGCGAGATAATTTACAAGAAAATAAAAATTTGATTTGAATAAAATTCATTAGAATAGTAAAGCAAAAGAAAATAAAACAATAAAAAAAAAGAAGAGAAATATAATGAATTAAAATAGAATGAATTTACTTTTCTTTCTTTGTTTCTTCTTCTTCTCCTGTATGTTCTTCCTCTTCCTCTTCATACATATGATCAGGGCATTCTGAACAATAGCAAGTTAGAATATCATTCATATTCTGTCCTTCTATAGGGAAAAACCAACGAGAACAAAAAGGTTCACCCATCATATTAACAAAACAATCATAACGATTTTGCTATAAAAGAATAAACATCATTATATATATGATTAAGAATATATTATATTTGTAATATATAGAGAAATATAGAAATAATAATAATAATAAAAATAAACATACTTCTCTGTTTTCAAATCCACGTTGAGATAAATACGAAGCATAGGACAAATCATCTTCAATAGATTTTAACTATAAGTATATTAATAATAATAAATATATAATAATAAAAAATATATAATAATAAAAAATATATAATAATAAAAAAAAATTAATAATAATAAAATATTTAATAATAATAATAAAATATTTAATAATAATAATAAACTATATACTTGATCATGAAGCATGATAGCTAAGAAGATGATAAATATAATACTAAAGAATACTTCTAATGCTAATAATATAGAGGGAAATAAAGACCAAGAAATGATAGGATAGTGTAAATTATGTTGCTTTATAAAAGGAATAGCGGCTAGCATAGGAAACACACGTTCAAATGGTACCCAATAAACATCATCAGACTAGAGCAATATAAGTATTATAAGGAGAGTAATAATATTAAAATAATAACTATAAAAGAAACACTCTGGAATATATATAATACATAATAATAATAGAATAAAAAGAAATAAAAACAATAAATATTATTAACATAAAAACACACATCATTTTCTCTTATATATATTAATATATATATACATTAGTAACTAGAGAATAGATTTGATATAATTTTAATGTTCCCAGTATAAATCCATAAAGTTCTCCAATCAAAGCATATACTAAAAATAAAATAAAATATTTTTGATTTCTGGCACCAATACAATTATTAACCCAACTATATATATAAAATAATAATAATAAATCATATATATATAAATAATAATAATAAATCATATATATATAAAT
The DNA here is from genome assembly GCA_039096225.1 of Blastocystis sp. Blastoise. Taxonomy (NCBI): domain Eukaryota; class Bigyra; order Opalinata; family Blastocystidae; genus Blastocystis; species Blastocystis sp. Blastoise. Next base: position 901,874 of record JBBPEB010000002.1, read on the forward strand.
AATAATAATAAATCATATATATAAAATAATAATAATAAATCATATATATATAAATAATAAAATAAATCATATATATAAAATAATAATAATAATAAAATATACGGGCAATGATGGTCTTGTTTTAATACACAAACACCACAAGTACTACAATGATAAGCACGAATAGGTCTCAATGAATCACATTGTCTATATACATATATAAAACAATATTATTGAACAAAGTATAAATATATTAATAAATTATAGATACTCGCAAATCAGACGTTCAGCACGAATTGCCTCATACTTGGAAGCAGGATCTAACTAAGCAATTGATAAGAAAAAGTGAATAATTGTTTATATTTTATCGAATTTACATGTAAGTCCACAACTGGTGAACCTGGATTTGTAAATGCAGTAGCAAATTCACACCAAAAAGTCATAACTGAAAAGAAAAGGAAAACACATATATGAAAGGCTGCCCATAAAGGATTTTCAAATTGATCAATAATAGCGTACTTAACTGTACAAAAAGCTACAAAAGAAATTTGAAGTAATCCCTATATATATACACACATTAAAAATAATCGAAACGATAATAAAATATTAGATACAAGTGGAAATGCCATCCAACCCATAGGACTGTTATATATACACCAGCATCGACTATTCGCCATATCTATACGAATTAAAAAGAAAACAAGAATAGAATTATTTCTCTAAGAAGTTATTCTGTTTTATTTATCATTTGTTGCGTGTAAATTGAAAATTAATTATGATTCTTTTTTAAAAATTTGCTTATCGTTTTTCTATTCGTTCAAAAGGTTAATAGAATATGATAAAGTTTGTTTTAGAGCTACAACTGTTTTAGAATTACTGAAAATAAATATTGATGAAAAATATATACTTTTATTGAAATCTCATTTGAATAAGGTGATTTACATTTCCAAAACATTGTTCAATGTGACTCATTATATTTTTGATATACCTAAATGACAAAATTAGCATTGATCAATTAAATTATTTAGTTCATGATTCAATTCATTCATAATTATTGTCAATTTCACTTATTGTTGGTCACTTTCAGGAAGATTATTTTAAGTCTTCTTCAAGTGAAACGTAAATATTTTTTATGAAAACGAAAATTTATATATATTCTTTATATTAAAAAAAGTTTTATATTAAAAACAGTTATAAAAGTATATATAAATATTGTTCATATTTGAATTATATATAATACTTGGAATTAAAAATTAAAACATACGGGTACTAAAAAATAATAGGAAGATAGTAATAAAAAAAAGTTATTAAAAGTAAAAATAGAGAAAAAGTGAAGAAAAATAAATTAAAAAAAAGAGTAAGAAATGATGATAAATATTGTTTTGTTATATATATATATATATATAAATGATAAAAATAATTAGAGTATAGGATAGTATGATATATAGATTAAGCGTATCTAGAAGATCTAAAGAACGGATGACACACCGCATCTTCTAAACGCATTCTATCCTCTGGCTTTTGACGAAGTAATTTATATATATATATGTATATGTATGTATTTTTATATTTAAAAAAATAGTATATGAGAATGATTCAATATATATATATATATAATATATATATATATATACTTATATATAATATCTTGAGCTTCTGGCGATACAGGTTCAGGGAACGGTAATTCTTCACCATCACGAAACATCATAAAGAGGGGGTCTGAGGGATTATTTTCATCTGCAACACCAGTTAATAATTCATAAATTAATACACCAAAAGACCATGCTTCAGCTCTCATATCATATTTCCCGCGGTTACCGAGTTCTGGAGCCATATAATCAATAGTACCACAATAGGTAGTTCGTCGCTTCTTTTTCATTCCGTTGATTCGCTCATTCTGACAAATTGACCAACCAAAATCACCCAATTTGACAACTACATCACTACTCTATATATATATAGTTATATTGTTTATAAATATAATATATATATATAGTTATATTGTTTATAAGTATAATATATATATATATAGTAATATTGTTTATAAATATAATATATATATATTCATATATATACACCAGTAGTAGAAGTCATTAATACATTTTCTGGTTTTAGATCGCGATGCATAATCCCAAATTTATGACAATATATAAGAGCACTATATATATATATAATAATAATATATGAGTATATGATGAAAATAAAATTGATTATAATAATAATATATATATATACGCAAGCACTTGAGAAGATAGATATGCTACAATAGGTTCTGAAAACCTTCTGTCATCCTGAACAAAGAAATAATTATATAAAGTACCACGATTAGCCCATTCCATTACTACATGTACTATATATATATATATATAAGAGGAATTATAATAGTATAATAATAATGTGATGAATATTATAAATAACTATATATATATATATAACTATATATATATACCTCTAGCGTCTTGGATAAATGCACCATAAACTCGAAGAATATTGGGATGATGCAATTTAGATTGTATCTATATATATATATACATTGATTTCATAATAATAATAAATAATATTATAAAAAACACATAATAAAGAAAAAACATAATTATTAACAATTCTATAAATAACACATAATAATAAACACATAATAAAGAATAATAAAAACTAATGATCTATACATTAATTTCTCTGGCTAGTTGGTCTATGATCCCATCTTTATAAAATCGTTCGATATACATAATTTTCATGGCTACAACTTTTCCGGATTCTTTCTCTTTCACTTTATATACTTTTCCTATTTCCTTAATAAACATATATTTAGATATATGACATACCGTATTGGCCTTCACCCAAACATTTTCCAATAAAGAAATCATTCAAGATCCATCCACGATGAATTTTCTATAAGAAAATATGTATACTTATAAAACTGATAGTTATAGATTTCAGTAATATCATACAAACAATTTGTGAATGTAAACAGTAAGAAAAAAACAAAATATAAATACTTGTTCGCCATTTGATTGATTTGCAGGGTTTTCTTTTGATGTCTCGCTTGTCGCATATCTCTATGCATGATTATAAGAGTGTTTTAAGATAATATACGTTTGGAAACCTTTGCTGCATTTGAACTGAACTTGGAATCGATACTATTTATCAATATATTATTAACTGAATATCAAAGGTGATATGTATAGATAAGCACACGATAATAGAACAAATAAAATAAAGGCTAAATAGTAGCTAAAGAGAAAAATAATTAAATTATTTAAAAAGAGTAACTGAAAATAATTTCAGTCGAAAAAAGATTTTGATTGATTCCTTTGTTTATTTCACTTGGATAGGGTAAATAGATTGAAAAATAGTTGCATCATGAATTAAATATCTATTATAGAAAAGCCTTTGGGTAAACTTGGGTGTTAAACAGGATTATTGATGAAAATTTGAATTATTTCGTTGTCTTTTCCAATTATTGAATTTGAAGAATGTTAAAAGAATGAAATTATGTACAAATATTTGCTACAATGTTATAAAATATAGTGTAAAAGTAGAAAAATACTTAATTCTCTTGTTTTCTAATTAATTTATGACTTTATGCTTTTTATTTTATGTGAGGTTGATGATAATTAGCACATGAAGAGAAGTCTATAGAAGAAACAAAGAGAGATTGCTATTGAAGAGTAAATGTTTTGAAATGAGTTTCTTATTTCAATAATAAGTAATAAAAATAAAAAAAAATAATGAATATAGTATGGAGAATAGACTAAGTTTTATTTAAATAGATTTATAAAGAGAATAAGTTTATATATTCCAATTTGGTTTTCTCTTTTCAAAAAAAGCGCTAATCCCCTCTTGTGCTTTTTTTCCCTGTCGAATATCTGTTAACATATCAACAGATATATTCATATTCTCACTATATATATTTATAATATAAATGAAAAGATTTTATGAATATATAGAATAATGTGAGTGTAATGAAATAATAATAATATTTATTATTGAATAATTATATATATATATATACTCAGTAATTATAGAGTTTGAAATTCTATTCACAAGTTCTTTTCCTTTTCGTATCGATTCTGGAGAATTATTTCTATGTATATAATAATAATAATAATAATAATAATTCTTTATATATATAAGTATATATATACAATATCATGTGAATCCATTTTTGTTTAAATTGTTCTAAATCACTTTCAGATGGAACAATTTCATCAATGAGACCAATATTTTGTGCTTTTTCTGAATTAATCTTTTCACATGTAATAAAATATCTTCTATAGAGAATATATATATATATATATATATATATATAATATATTTTATATAACAATATAACAATATATATTACTTTGCCTTTATTGAGCCTATACGGTTAATAATAAATGGCGAAATAGTCGCGGGAATTAATCCTAATTTAGCCTGTATATATAAATAGTATATATATTAATAATATTTATATATAGAATACCATTAATAAATATTCTATATATATATATATATACTTCAGAGAACATAAACCATGAGGACTGAGTGACTACAGATAAATCACATGAAGCGATTAATCCTAACCCTCCACCTAAAGCAGGTCCCTATATATATAATATATATATATATATATAAGAAAAATAATTATAATAATAGTGTATACATATAAAAACATCATAATATATTAAATAAAGAATAAAAATAATTAAATATATATATATATAAGATAATAATAAAAGCTATATATATATATATATATACTTGACATAAACATAGAGTAGGAAAAGGAGAAGAATATAATAGATATAACATATGAGATAATCTATATGCATCTTCTTTATTCTCTTTATAGGTATATCTATAGATTTAATAATATAATAGATAATATAGTATAGTATCTATATATAGCATATAGATATATTAATACAAACTAATATATATATATATATACTTTGCTGTTTGTTTCATCCAATTTAAGTCGGCTCCAGCACTGAAATGAGTACCTTCACTTGATAATATTAATCCTCGAATATCTACATAAATATGAGAAATAAACATTGAAATCTATTCATACAATAAAGAAGGATTCCAAAAATATATTAATAAGAGATATACTTTGATTAGCATGTAATAATTCAAATAGATCAGTTAAATCAGTGATAGTTTTATCTGTAAATGCATTCTTCTTTTCAGATCTTGTTAACACAATGTTAGCCATAAAATCATCAGTAATCTAAATGTTTATCTTGATAAAAAAAACAAATACTGTTAATCGCGCATATTTTTTTGAAACTGTACTGACTGACATACAGAATGGACTTAGTGTCCTTCTAGTAATGGAATGACAAAGAGAAAACATCACTTAAATGAATAAATAGATGCAAAATAAGAAAACGTTGAAATTTTTTAAACTAGTTGAAACAATCTGAAAACAGGTTGTTCTTTTTTTATTAATTTAGCTTCATTTTTTATTATTTTTGAGAAGAATAACTATGTCGAAAGGAAAGAATTCAAACCCTGCTGATCAGTATAGAAAAATGCAGAAGAAACGAGTATCTTTAGTGATTCATTAGTATGTATTGTCGTAGGAAATCAAAAAATGTAAGATGCAAACGATGCAAAATAGAAAGCTTATGAATGAAGCAAGAGATCCTCATAAATTACGTGAACGTGTATACATTTTTATTCTTTTGTTTCTTTCAAATCATGTTTTTATTGAGTAATTATTTTTGTAGATTAAGAATTTAGATGAAGAAGAGAAAAAGGGTAGAATTACAGCTGAAATGAGACTGGAAAGAAAGAATGTATACTTTTTTAATTCGCTTTTATTATATATATATTTTTTGTATTTTTTAAAATTTTCTAGCTTAAGATTCAATTATCAAAAGTTATGGAAAAGGAAGAAGAACATGATCGATTAGAAAATGAAAGAAAAAGAAAAATATTAGAGTATTTTTTTCTATTCTCTTTTTTTAATATTTATTTGAAAAAATAATTTGTTTGTATATATAGAAAAGCTTTGAAAGAACCTCTAAATCAATTAGGTATATAATATATATTATATAATATATAATATATATAATATATAATATATATAGATTCTTCTTCTTCTTCTATTCCTTCTTCTTCTTCTATTCCAGGAATGAATCCTTCCTATACACCTGTGAATGCAAATAATAGTTTTAATCTTCCTTATTGTGCTCCCTATGGTACATATATGTTTCCTACTAATTCTCTTCCTTATAACTATATGAATATACCTCCTCCTCCACCTCTTCCAGCCAATCAGATGCCAGCCGTTCACTCTCTAACCAATCAAATAATGACATCCTCAGAATCTGCTGTTAAATCATTAAATATAAAAAAACAGAAAGAATCCGAAACATTTGATGGATTTGTATATATGATTATTTTAATATTATTCTTATTAATATTATATATATTATAGGATTCTTTTAGGAATAATAATGATATAAAATCAGAAAATAAAGTATATTGATGTTATGTTTATTATATATATATATATATATTTATTTTTAGGATAATTCTTCAACAGAGATTTCAAGTATATATATAAATATAATTCTATATAAATATAATTCTATAGCCACATCAGTTACTCCATCAGTACCAACTGCTATTGTATATACATATATATATATATATATATATATTATTCACTCTTTTTGTTTATTTTAGTTTATTCTCTAGTCAACATAAATAAGTCTATTAATATATATATAGCCATTTTTACCATCAAAATCTACAGTTTCAGTTCGTAAGCAAACAATTATTATAGCAGAGTCACCTATTGCAAAACCTACTTTTATTCCTACAAAGAAACCAGTAGTAACTCCATCCGTTACAGTCCCTCTTCCTTCTGTTACAAATAACGTACAATCTGTACCTTCATCCAGTACAACAGAGACTAATTCATTGGATAATTCACAAAATTCTGTAACTGAGTCTAAACTGAAATCTTCTACATCTCCTTCTTCTTCTTCTCTATTCTCTATGCTTGGTAATTATGAAGAAGATGAAGATAGTAGCGATAGTGATGACAATAAAAATAATAATACTATTAATAAGGAAACAATATCTTCAAATTCCCCAGAAACACAATTATTTTCTACATTTCAATATGCACCTGGTCCCAAATTACGTAAATTAGGTCCTATTGTTCCTGTTTCTACTCCTACTACTGGTAATAATAGTGATAATAATAATAATAGTAAAGATAATAAAGATAATGAAGATAATAATAAAGATAATAATAAAGTTAATGTACCAGGTATATTTTTGTCTATATTATTCATTTTTTTAATACTATTTTTATTAAATAACTATTCTATATGTAAAATCATTCTATTATGCAATATATATATATATATAGAAAAGGATTCAAATGAAGCATTTAATAAGTTTATGGCTGATCTTGGGTTTTAAACATTATTCTAAATCTCTATATATATATATATATATATTTATTTATCTTTTATAATAGATATCTTATTTGTTAAATAACAAATTATATGGTTCTTGAATGATAATAAAAATCTCTATAAATAATAATAATTAGAATACTTTATATATTTCTAGATATTACTAATGAATTAAATACATATGAATTCATAGTGTTTACTACAAAACTTAAAAACAACTAAACAATTATCTTGTTGAATATTAATAAAAAAAGTCTATATACTCAATCAAAAGACTTCATATATGGATAATAAATAAAAAAAAATTAAATAAAGAAACCAAAAAAAAAAAAGAAGGAGAAGAAAATTTTATATAATACAATAAACTACAAAATTAGAAAAAGAAATATAATAAAATGTATTTTATAAAACTGAAATAATTTAATAATAGAATGATCTATTTGTTTATCGTTGGAACATATTTTTATCAAAAGGAAGAAGTTCAGTAGGTGTTTGGGAATAGTATTTCGGTGACGCAGTTAATACTTCACAACCATGTTTAGTAACAAGAAGAGTATGTTCAAATTGTGCACTTCTCTTACCATCCGTAGTAGATACAGTCCAATTATCAGGCCATTGCATATCATTAGAATTACCTTCATTAACCATAGGTTCAATAGTAAATGTCATTCCTTCTTTAATTACACCATAAGTCTTATTATCTATATAATAAAAATAAAAATAA